>CM052900.1:64265221-64405736 GCA_028534135.1 Potos flavus | reverse complement strand
ATGGTCTCACTTACGTGTGGAGCGTAAGGAAAAACATTGAGGACATTGTGAGAGGGAGGGGAGGGATGAATTGGAGGAAATCGGAGGGGTGAAGAACCATGAGAGACTGTGAACTCACAACAAGGGACTGAGAGTTTTGGAGGGGAGGGGGTGAAGGGATGGGCGAGCCTGGTGGTAGGTATTGAGGAGGGCACGTATTGCATGGAGCACTGGGTGTGGTACGTAAACAATGAATCTTGTAACACTGAAAAAATAAAATAAAAGTATTTGGGGGAAAAAAAATACGTAAGGATAGTTGAGTAAGGGCACATAACAAATAAGCGTCCTGTCCTGTTTTTAGTTGAAAAAAAAAAAAAAAAGAATAGAGTTTTGAAGTTAAAAGTAGTTTTTTTTTTTTTTTTTCTAAAGTGGTCTGGGTAAGAAGAGTTGATACGTTTCAGCAGACTGTGGGAAAGTGTGATGAACCACATTTTGCCGTTGCTAATGCTCCTTGCATGGTGCCTGGCACAAAGCAGATAGTGAATAAATGCAGTCATTTATTAAGCAGAGTTGTTAAGCATCTCTTGTGTGCCAGACACAGACAGAGTCAGGCATTAGGGATAAACTGGCAAACAGCTCAGTCATTTTCCCTGCCCTCAGAGAGGCTTCTGTCAGAGTGGGGAACTGAGTGAATAATGCATAATTAAACATAGATCAGTACTGCTCGTTGCTAAATTGCAAGCTCATTGGCGGTAGAGATCATTTTGTGCTGCTCTGTATATTTAATTCTTGGCATGCTGCCTGACTCATAGTAAGTGCTCTGCGTCTATTAAATGCATGAATCATCCCTGCCTTAAATTACAATACACCTTTTAAGTGATTAGAATATTAAATTATACCTGATTTAGCTCATATTTGTACGGAATAAATACTCACAAATAATTACACTCTATTTCTCTATTTTTACAAACTTCTCTGGAACAATATGCTTCAATACTGAACATAATCCTGCCCCTCGGCCCCCACCACACAGATTGGAGTTGAATGTGTCCCAATTCTTTCTGGCTGCAGATTTACAGTCCTTCTCTTGAGAGGGGAGGTAGTGTAAATACAAATTGGATCCATTTTGTGTTGATTCTTGTTTGCTTCATTAGCATAGCCTTCATTTTCTTGGACATGGTCCAGATTCTGGGACTACCTCCGTCTAACCCCTTTATATAATAGATACACCCCAAAAACTGGAACAAGGAGAGAGAAGCTATGTTTATTTCTGAGTTTTCTGAAAAGGCAAAAATGAACAGAATACACAGTACAAAGAAAGCAAATAGACTCCTAAAGTAAAGGTTTGGTGGAAAGAAGTGTCTTTTTCCTGTGGAGAGAATGATGTGAACCCCTAATCCAGAAACCTGCCATGTGTACCCCTTGGAAATATTGAAGAATGGAAAACAAGTGCAAACACGAAGGCCAAAACCAGAATGTTTTTGGCTAGACAATTGTCTAGCACAATCCTGGCACCTTCTCATGTTTTTCTATTTCTTGGGCAAAGTCAAGAGAGGGTGAAGAGAACTTTTATGTGATGGGATAAATCTTATATTTTAGCCAGAAAATTATAATAATGGTTCCATGATGATGTGGATGGCCTTGAGGTTCTAATGTGTTTTCATATTAGCAGTCAAGCAGACTTGGGTGAATATTTCAGTGATGTATTTGTTATACCAAAGGATAATGAGACTTCTTTGTGACTCTAGGTAATATAGTATCTTGGAGAGCTAAGTTAATTGTTCTTTAATAAAGGAGAGAAGCTTTCCAGAAAGCCTACCAGAGTTAGGTTTATCCTACGGTTATCAGGACTGATGGAACTTTTGAATAGTTACATTTTAAATTACTTTTAGAAGCAGAGAAACACAGCAAAGTAGGTCCTCCTTCATGCTGATGTTTTTTAAAAGGAGATTCATTTTAATTCCCTTAAGGCAATGGAATAAAATATACTAAGCAAAGGCCCTCAAGTTCAGAAATTAATCTTGATTCTCTACCACAATGAGTCTGAAGTGCCAGGATTATAACACCAGCTTTCCTGGCATTTTCTGTGTGTCTGTGACAGACTGTAGAGTACCAATTAAACTGATTACTCAGTTTATAAATGTGCAAAAAAATAGTTATAAAGTAAACATTAATATTTGCAAGCTCAGCCATATCAATTGATTGAAACCTTGCAGATACACCATTCTCTGGACCTGTACCCATGTTGTTTTGTTTGCTTGAAAGGTACTTCCCTCTTTGCCTGGAAAACTCTTCAACTTCTAAGAGCAAGCTTGACGTTCTCACCATCAGTCAGCTTTAAAGCATCCCATCCTCTGTGTCCGTATTACTTTGTCCTTCCTCTCTAATTGTAATTATCATTTCTATAGTGGGCATGGGTCCTAGTTTACAGACTCAGAAGTGTGACAAATAGGATACTTTTTGTTTCCTATACATCAACTTAATGTTTAACTCCAAGTCTCCATCACACAGACTGGTAGAAAATCCCTTTTTGAGCATAACTGTGGCATGTTCTCCTTCCCAAGGGGCAACAGAATTCTACAGGCTAGTGCTCTCTTTGGAAAGAAGAAAATGCTTCTCCTACCAGTCTACCATTGTTCCCGCCGAGAAACATTCTCTCTCTGCTTCTAATTTGTGGCAAGTCTGGAAACCTGAGTGTCTCAGGCCCTGCCTTCCTAGACTGTTGGGTGACCCTGTCCTGAGAAAACCGCCTTAGGGTCTCCCCTTACCCCGTGATGACAAAGCCCATAGGGATCACACAGCTTGGGGACCCAGATCTTTCTTTCCGGTAAAGGAAAATATCTTCTCCTTAGTGTGTCACTTCTCAAAAACTCTTCCCTTCTTCTTCTGTAGCACAATCTGCGTAAGCTCATTTACACATTTGGGCTTTTATAGAAGATAGGACTTTGTTACCAATATGAACATGGTGATAGCAGAGAAAAGAAACTTTCCTCTCTGTTCTTACTCAAATTAACAAAGAGAATGAAACCTACAATCTCCAATTTCAGTGAAAACATGAGATAGTGAAAATCTGCTGAAAGCAGGTAAAACAGGAACTTGAAGGGCCAAACAGTGGCAAATATTAGAAAGTGCTAGCAAAAATCCACTTACAAAGAGTGACACCCCTCTAGGAAGTACAAAAGCTATATTTTTAAATTTATAACCATGGGGGCGGGCATGTATATGAAGCCTGGCTGATAAAGAGGAGGGCTGAGATCAAGCAGAGGCTGTGTGGGGAATGTCACTTCCACTAAGCTTCGAAACATCTCCACAAATAATTTGCCAAAGAAAATGGATGGTGCACCATAAAATCAAAGCTAAGCATTAAATAAAAATAAAGAAGCACTGAGGAATAATAACAGACGGCTACAAGGCCTTCAGACACTGGAATTGTCAACGCAGATTATAAAAACATCTATAGTACTATATTTTAAAATAAGCAACATGCTTGAAAATATCTGCCTAAATGGAAAATATAAAATTAACTTAGCATATTGAAAAACACCAACTAAGTAAGCCTTGTAGAAATTAAAAAATACAGTGCCTAAAATTTAAATCTAGGTGCCTGGGTTTAACAGCAAAGTAGGCTCAGGCAAAAAGAGAATTTGTTAACTGGAGTATAGGCCAGAAGGAATTTTCTGGAATGTAGCAGAGAAGAACTAAGAGATCATACGTATGAATGAGAGGTTAGCTGACTTTGAGAATAAAATTAGTTCTACTATGTCTAACCAAGTTTCTAAGGAGAACACAAAGAATGTGATGGAGGCAATATTTGGAGAGATAATGGTTGAGAAGTTCCCAGAAAAGTTGAAAGATACCATTTCACAGATACTTCACCTTCCAGAAGACCAAAAAGTCTTAAACAGAATACATAAAAAGAAATCCACATCTAAGAAAAAACAGTAAAAACTGCTTACTACCAGAAACGTTCAAAACATTCTACAAGCAGCCTGAAGATAAAGTTGACCTTCAAAGAAACAGAAGGTAAACTCCCAGATGGTCACAAGAGCAACAAAGCAAAACAGAAAGTGGAGGGATATCCTCAGAATTCTGAAAAATGATAATGGCAATCTAGAATTCTCCAGCCAGGGAAAATATATTTCCAGAATGAGGCCAAAATGAAGATATTTTCAAACACAACACACACACACACACATTTTCTAAGTGCTGACCACTAGTCCCTCACTAAAGGAAGTTCTGAAGCAGTTACTTGAGGCAAAAGAAACATGCCCCTACATGAAAAGACTAACATTGTTAGGAGGAATGATGGTCGTAGGAAGTGGCCAGTATGTAGGCAAATCTAAAATAACATTGACTGCATATAGTGATATTGAGTTCAAAATAAAATGAGATAGAATTTAAATTGGAAACAATACGTAAATCTATATGTGGGGAGGGGGAAGTGAAGCGCTGTATTCTAAAGCCCTTGTATTATCTAGAAGGAGGATAAAGGTATTAGATTAAGTATGTGTGTTTGAACTTCTTGTGTAACCAACTGAAAGAAAAGAAAAAGGATAAAACTTCCAAACAAGTATATGTGAGATTAAAAGGTTGTATACACTAGGAAAATACTATAATTTTAAATTAGTATGTCCCTAATAATATAGACTCAAATTATATGAAACAAAAATAAACATAAGCACAAGTAAAAATAGACATATATACATACATATATATAATAGCATCAGGAGATTTTAGTACATACTTCTCTTGGTAATTGAGAGAATAAGTAGGGAAAAAAAAGATACAAAGGATTTAAGTGACATGATTAGCAAAAGACCTAATAGACAAATACAAAACACTGCACCTAACAAATGCCAAATGCACACTCTCTTCAGATATACTTAGAAGATCGTAAATGCTGAGCATGTATTGGGCCATAAAACAACACTAAAACTGAATGAACTACAGATTCATCAATAACACGGATGAATTTCATAAACATAATGAGCAAAATAAGAAACACAAATATATAAATGTAATTCCATTTATATAAAATTCAAAAACCAGCAAACATTTCATATCCAATGTTTAATTCACTAATATATATAGTTGTTTTTATAGAAGTCTGGAAATGATTACCAAAATATCAGGAAAAATGGCGGGGACTCGATCCAGGAGGGACTTCCAGATAATTGTCAGTGTTCTTTTACGGGCCTTTTTATGATGGTTGCATGAATGTTGATTTTATAATCATTCTTTACACGGTTCATATGTGTTTTTGTGATGAAATACGTGTAACATAGAATTTACCACGTTAACCATTTTTAGATGTACAGTTCAGTGGCATTAACTACATTTGCAATGTGGTACAACCATCACCATTATGCATTTCTAGAACTTTTTTGTCACTGCAAATAAAAACCTCTGTACCCAGTTTTTCACCTTAAAAGTAAAATAGCCAGTTATTTTATTGGAAAAATGGGTTTATTCAGGAATAGCAGAGAAGTTGCAATTGAGGACATGCAAGCTATGGCAAACCATAAGAAAGTTGGGAAATCAAAGGAGAGGAAGGTTACTTTATAGAGAAAAGGAGGAAGTTGGGCTCGGCTGCTTAGAATGAAATCCACTGAAGGGAAGTGAGAGTTCAGGATAGTGAAAGTTGTGGTATTTTCTTATTGGCTGAGCTTCTCGCTGGGTTGGGAGAAATTCTCCCTTCTTCCTTCTGAAGTAGTAAAGTAGATTTCTTTCTGCCGGTAATGCAAGGTACATGTCTTCCTGCTGGGGTCTGCAATGGACAAGGGGTAAGATGTGAGAGCTCCTGCTTCTGGCCTCCCAGCTCCATTTTAAATGAGGTTTCCTTTATTCAGCTTCACACCATTAAATAATATCTCCCTATTCCTCTCTTCCCTCAATTCCTGGTAATCTCTCATCTACTTTTTATTTCTGTGAATTTGCCTATTCTGGACTGGCAAGAGATTTGTTAAAAATTTTTAAACGGTTTGCCAATGGCAGGACAGAGGTAGGGATGGAGGGAATGGAAGATCAAGGTAGAAAAGTCTTTTCATGCTATTTGATTGTTTTGAATCACTGAATTTATAGCTTATTTAAAAAGTTAAGAATGAATAAAGAAGTGAATGATTAAAAATGAATAGGGAGTATCTTAACTACCTACATACCTAAAGGCTAGATTCTTGGGGAACTTCAATCTTCCTCCCTACCAAACTTCTGGGGGCAGAGATTTACCTACTCTGACCTGCTGCTTGAAAGGAGGGGAGGAGAGGGAGCAAATGAAAGAAGTCAGGAAAAAAAAAAAAAAAGAAGTCAGGAATTAATAGCTCACAACTCTTCCTGTCGTATTAGTCTATTCCTCCCACTTGATAATGAATTCCTTGAGAGCAGGAATTCTCATCTTCATCTTTGTGTCCTTGAGCACAGTGACTGGGTCAACACAGGCACAATAAAAATCATTGTTTCCTTATTAAAAATTAAATATAATTAGCGATAATGGAGATTAATAGGAAGGCTAAGAACATTGAAATACTTTAAGAAATCCATCTTTTCTTTCTCTCCAACAGCTTTTGTGATTCTGTTTTAGCCCAGTAAGATAATCTTAGAAAAGAGATTTGACAAGTGTCTTGCTTAGCCAAGTGTCACAGTTAATAGAAAGGGACAGGTTCCTCAGAAAGACTCAGGAGGCTAAGAATGTATCTTGAAGTGGCTGGCAATCCCAGAAGTCGCAGGTCAGAGTGCACTGAGAACATGCAATGATTTCCTCAGAATATTCCGAAACTTTAAAATTGGTTGATGAACCTTTTGCAATATCTTTCCCGAGGTATTCGGCTAACATAGAATCCATGAAAATGCAATCCAACTCCTTGAAATGACACGCATAATAGTAATATTATACTGAATAGTCTATGGAGGAAAGAAAACTCAGGGTACGCTCATAAAGTGTCCATTCACCTTAAAAATAAAACTGCCAGTTATTTTCCCAGCAAAATGGGTTGATTTGGAAAAAGCAGAGAATTCCAATTTAGGACAAGCAAGCTACAGCAAAACCATAGACAAATCAACAGAACAAAGGAGAACACTATTCTATAGAGGAAATGGGGTGGGAGCAGTGAGGAGGGCTCTTGTAAACAAAAAGGCCATTGGAGTAACCTGGGAGTTTGAAATAGAATGATACTTCGGAGGCTGAGTTATGACAGTCTCTCATTGGCTCTATTGCCTGGGGAGGAGGAAACCTTTCTTTTTAGCGACGCTAGCTAGTGTGGACTCCAAGTACCTCTCTTCCTGTTGGGTCTGCCTTGGACCAGGAGTGGTAGGGTGTTAGAGCTCCCCCTGCTGGCCTCCCTGTTCCATTTTAAATGAGGGTTTCTTTAATTTTCACGAAACTTTCCAAGTTATTTACTACCAATTTCCCCACTGTCATAATTTTTATGACTCTCTAATTTATTTTACTGCTAATCTCTCTGTCAGAATTGATGATTCATGGCTTCCTTAGTTTTAGCAATAAAATTGGTGGTTGTTGAGAAGTCAGCTTTAAGCATGACACAATCATTTGAATGTTTTGCAGACATTTATAATTTTAGCAGGTTGCCTAACTTAAAAATTTCTCCCCCCTTTTACTTGAGTTTTGTGGTAGGACTAAGAATGGTGTGCTAAATTCTTAGAGCCCTTTGTTAATCCTTAATGGGTTTGGCTGCCCAGAGCCCATTTTCTCTTTCCAAGAACAACCATTCTACTTTTGAGGAATTCGCTCTTCCTAACACCATGGATTATAGTCCTTGTGCCCCAGTTTCCCTCAGTTTGGCTCAGGCTCATGACCCAAGCACAAAGCTAATGTTTGGACTTGGAGTCTTCAGTTGCCAAAGAGACCAGTAACTGTTGGCATTTCAGCCCAAGCTGGCAAATGGCTCCACAGGACTGTTTGTGGTGGAGTGTGTGCTTGAGCATAGCCCCCTGCCTGGGTCCCTCCCACCGCCACCAGGCTGGTCCCTTCAAATACATTCCCACAACCAATTAAGTATCCAGCATGGGTTCCTCTTTCTCTGCAACTGAAGTATTCTAAAAAATGCACCCAACTTTTTTTTTTTTTTTTTTAGTTTTTGATGTAGTGTTCATTGATTCATTTATCCTCCCTTTCTTTTCTTCTGCCGTGAGGTCTTTTCTGCAGGTCAGCTCCTCACTGGCAGGCTTCCAATTGCTGGCTCCTCCTCCCATCCCCTTGGCCCCTTCCTTTAATTTCTGCCATTAATGAGAGTGCTGGCGAGGACAATGCTTTAGAATCAAAGTCCATAGACAATAGAGGTAGTGGTTTTGGCTTGTTATTTTGTATTACTTTGATGAGGCTGTAGACATAGACAAAGGCCATCCAAAGGAGAAAAGCAAAGTCTGTTTATCCAGAGCTTGCTATAGCAAGAGAGCTAGCCGCCTTGGTTGCCTTTGGCAGAGACAGTGGAGGAGGGGAGCTTTACAGTGGAAAAAGGGAAGCTTCAGGTTTGCCCCGACTGGAGGCTATTGACCTGGGGAAGCTGCAGGGCGCTTACTAGAAGCTCACATTCTATGCCTTTGGTTAGGGGTGTATATTGGGCTTTTCCTGGTTGATCCTAAGTTGCAAGAAGGGACAGAAATTAAGGAAGCTGGCAGTCAGTGAGTGGTCAAGTCCTGGCCATTTGTGGTCATAGCAGTCTAGGTTGTGGTTGGCTTCGGGGCTGGCTGCTGGAGGCAGTTCTGATTTTGAATTCTACTGTCATATCTGTACTCTGCCTATTGTCTGATTGTTTATCCCGTGTCTCAATTAGTGCTTCAGTGTGATTTAGGTTTTAATTATATTTAAGACACTTTTTAGTTGCTGTTATATCCCAAACTTTCATTTCCATTTCCAATGCAAAAAAAAGGAAATGCTAAGAAATAAAATTCTTTGCCCAAAGTCACCTGTTGAAAAACAGACATTCTAGTTTCTAATCACATGGTATTTTCTACTTTGTTTTAATACACAAAGATTTCCTTTCAGTTTCCCTCTGTGGCATCTAAATGCAGGTGGTCAGAGCCTGCCCCCAAAGAGATTTTAAAATTCCTTTTGAATCACATTTTCTGCCTCTGAACACATTTTTTAAAAAGAGTCTGTAAGATAGCCCGAGTCAGAGTTTTCTTCCCCATGTGATTCTGATCCAGATATTATCCCCAAACGTCATTGTACATCAGAATAAGCCGGGAAGGTTGTTTAAAATGCAGACCCCCCGGGGCTCACCGCAGACTTCATACACCAGACTGTCTGGAGGGGGGATCGGGGATCCGGAGCTTTTTTTGTTGCTTTGCTTGTTTGTGTACAAGAAGTGCCTGGAGTGATTCTTAATGCTGTCTGGCAGGTACCAAGGACCAGGATGGCGTTTGGCAGGCCCTGAATTAGGAACTCCACCACTACATGCTAACTGAGACCGGGGGGGGTCACATCATTTATCTATTTTTTTTTTTTTAATGTTGCATTTGACAGTGTGTGCACATTTCCATTTGTGTTTTCTGAGGTTTAGAGATTCTGCGGATTAGAGATTCAGGGGATTGTCTGATGGGCCCCTGTCGTACCTTTTTCACTCTACGTGGAGGTAGGGATGGGTGAAGGCAGGCCATATAGGTTCGGCTGTTACTTTTGGCCTTGAACACCTTGCCAAATTTCCTGAACCCAGAACAACTGTGAAGAACAAGTCTTCCCGATATTACAAAGTTCAATAGCGAGCAGCCAGCACCGTAGACTCCTAAGCCTGAATATGTGTAACATCTCACAGTTAATTTAACGAGAGGAGTGGCTCTATCAATTTAACCATGGTACCTAAAATAGCTCACTCTAAATTCTTTCAAGCCTGGCAGCACAAAAAGACAGGAAAAGTTCCATACTGTGTCAGACAATAAGTCACCTGCTTCTTCCAGAGTTGTTCTTGACTGCATGGTAATTAGAATTCCCTTCCAAATACTCCTGACGGGGCTTCACATAGACAACGCGAAATGAGACCCTGACGGGTGGGCACTCTCTTCCCCTTGCAGGTCTGCCCTGGTGCGATGCACTCCCAGGGCCTCTGGACCTTCCAAAGGATCACGTCGGTAAAGAAATGCATGGGTCTTGGCAGGATGTCCACGGTGACTTCTCAGCCTCCTGAGCCTCAGACTAGCGCTAGGGTCCTGAGGGAAAGTGTCAGCAAAGGGTGCCCTCAGCCAGCCAACACTCCTTTGGTGGGGCTCCCTGTATTCATCCAATCATTCATTCATGCACCAGGCCTCACCAAGTTTGTTCCAGGGGGGTGCTCCCGACCTAGGTCTGGGAACATGAGGGAGGCCTGCTCCTGCCCCAAGTTCCTCAGGGTGTACTGGGGGATTGGGTCACACACCCTGGTAGCATGATACGGACTCTGATGGGAGGCGACATCAAGCCGCATGCAGAGGCTCTGATGTGATGGGCCTGGTATCGCCTGCGCCTGTGATCACAAAGGGTGTCAGGCTGAGGAACCCTCTCTAGAAGAGCCCAGGGTTCTCCATCCCAGTGTGACACCTGCTCTATCGACCTGGGGCCTTTAACTCTTCACAGATTCAAATAACAGTGTGAACGTGGTTTCTTGGTCTTTACAGATTAGAGCGGACTCCGTCACTTACCAGAATTTAGGTTATTACACACCAGGCCCTGTTCTAAAAGATTTGCCTGAAGGATCTTATTTTGCATTATGATCCAAGAGACATACACCGCTGCCTACAGTAAAGATGAAAACGAGGCACAGATTAAGGAACTTGTCCGGTTGGTACCTCCATGGGCTGGCTTAGACCTGAGATTCAAAGAGAGGCCATTTGCTTCCAGTACCTGAGCTCTTCAGAACTCCACTCCCTCGAGGTACATGATTTCCCATGGGATACAGACCCAATGGTTTCATCTTGTATTCCAGGGAATCTTTCCCCGTCTTCCTCTTCAGTGATCTTGAACTAATTTTCTGCAGTTTTATTCTGAGGCCAATGTGAGCTCTGTCCTTCTTGAATGTGTGGTGTCTTTTCTTTCTTGTGCTAGGAAGGTTCTTCTAGTCAGCACATGACACTCCCTTTTTCATCTTTAATCTCCATATTTTCAAATCATACCTGTCTTTCAAAATCTGACTTTCTGCCTTAACATCCCTTTAAGCGAAGCATTCAGCATCCTTGGATATATCGTTAGCATTTAAAATATTGGCCTCAGGTTTTCCCCTATAAATCTTCAGATGAATCATATTATATAAAGCAGGGTGATTGCAGAAATATAGACATTTTTTCTATAAAGTTGATGTAAAGAACTATCATACAGAGTTAAAAAAACCTCAATCAAATGTTTAAGGAAAGTAAGCCACTTCAACTTGCATTCTATCGTGATGTGATCTTTAGCATAAAGTGCTAAATGTCATCTTTTTAAGCAATAGTGATCTTTATCACCACTGCGTGTTAGCATAGGTGGTACAAAACAAAATTGACATTTCTGAAAAACTATATAGAAGTACCCGAAACTCTCAATGTAACCGTATTAAATGTTGCCACAAGAAGAAAGAATAGATTTTGGGAAATCGTCTTTTTAACATGCCCTCTAAAATCTTTGCACTTGTTAAAGTTGTATTTCTTCTCTTAGGATTTCAAGTTTCCTTGATATTTTAGCCCATTTTGCAACTGGAATCATTTCAGTGTTTTTAAGATGCCAATGGTTTAAAGCAACTATATTCCTACTTCCGTTGTTTAAATTTTATTAATCTTAAGAAATCTGATTGATCTGGGAGCACTAGGTGTGGTGCATGAACAATGAATCTTGGAACACTGAAAAAATTAAATTAAAAAAAGAAATCTGATCTTGATTAACTCTTTTAAAAGCAATTCTTTTTATAACATCTTTTAAAGATTTATTTATTTATTTATTTATTTATTTATTTATTTGAGAGAGAGAGAGAGAGAGAGATAGCAAGGGGAGAGGCAGAGGAAGAGGGAGAGAAACAGACTCCTTGTGAGCCTGACATGGGGCTTGATCTGAAGATCCAGAGATCATGACTTGAGCTGAAATAAAGAGTCAGTCCCTTAACTGACTGAGCCACCTCCAGCTCTTAAGATAGCATTGTAGAGTTACCGTTAGATGACAAGGAAGGTATTTTGAGATTTACAGGTCAAAAAATAATAATCTGTAATTAACAAGTATCTCTTTCCTCCTGTAAATTATTTGAATGAATTGAATCATGACCAAATTATTAATCACATTGTTAACATTTCTTAATAAAAATACATGCCTCTGACAACTCAAAATCCTATCCAGCCATGTGACTTTTGTGGGCAGTAAGAACAATGGTTAGAGCTTGAATACCAGCTTGACCACTTACATCTGGGGGACACCGGCCAAGTGAGTTGTCTTTCTCCCTTTCTCCTCATCTGTGGAGTGAGGATAATAATCACACTGATCGTGTAGAAAACAGTGACTGTCGTACAGTAAATACCCAATACCTGGTAACTATTATGACTATACATGTTATGCAGGGAGTCTTTTTTTCTGATAGGATATTTTTCTTTATTATAACGAATTGGACACCTGTTGAGGTAAAATTACCTGAATATATGAATTTTTCTTTCATCTTTTTTTTTAAAGATTTTATTCATTTATTTGAGAGAGAGAGAGTGAATGAGAGAGAGCACAAGGAGGGGAGGGGCAGTGGGAGGGAGAGGCACAAGCTCCCTGCTGAACAAGGAGCCCAATGTGAGACTCGATCCCAGGACTCTGGGATTATGACCTGAGCCGAAGGCAGACGCTTAACCGACTGAGCCAGCCAGGCACCCATTTTATTTGGTCTTCTTAAGCAATTACCGAGGTTCATTCTTCCACAGGCTCGAAGTAGTTCATTGTCTTAAGGAAGAACACATTGGCTGCTCTGTTCCTTCAGATAGCAAGGATTGTGTGAATTGGTTTGTTTCCCTTGTTTGGGGGGAATTGGGGAGGCAGCGGGGAGTGTGCTCAGTCTCCCCCTCTTGATCCAGGCTCTCCGGCATTGCAGATAGAAGCTGCCTGATGTACAAACACATTCACATACTCAGAAAGTCCTTGGTCCCCACCTGTATGTTCATTCGTGGGGAAAGAAGTTAAAATAGGCCATCAGGGCCTATTTTATTTGGATCCTGCTGCTTTCCCTCACTTTACTTTATCCTTATCACTTGCTTCGGGGGCTCTAAAAATGCGCTTGCCTTGTATAGCCAGGGAAGTCTTGTGTGTGGATTGACCACACCATCAGAGACCCACAACCGAAACCACTGGGGTGTCAATGACCAACCCCCCACCTCCCTGCCCAGAGTGCAATACCTCTGCTTTCAGTGAGATACTTTAAGTTAGGTTAGACAGTTAGATAGTTAAAATAGGATGATTTTAGGCAGGGTTGGCATCATTTCGACAAGGGCCTGCAACCTCTTTTTCATGGCCTGAAAGCGAAGAATAGTTCTTAGATTTTTTAAAAGGGCAGTTAAACAAATAAATAAACAAACAAACAAAAACAAATGAAGACTATGTGATAGAAACCATACATGGCCTGTGAAGTTTAAAAGACTTGCTTTCTGGCCCCTTCCAGAAAAAGCTTCCCAACTCCCAATTTGAAGTTTCAAGAACAAATACAAGTGAGTACACGATTTTAATTTAAAATAAGCTTAAGAAAAGTAATAAGAAGACAGTAATAAGATCCAGTGGAAGAGCTGGGAGCCCTGGAGTGACCTCACCCTGATTGTGTCGTGAACGCGCTCGGAGTCTCTGACCTGGCATGTTACCTCTCCAGACAGCATCTTAAAACAGCTAGAAGCAGTCTATTTTCAAATGTGAATACATTGTTTCTAATTCCTTTTTAACTCCCTTAGCTTCCTCTAACCTGCTTTGCCTGAAGTTTCTTGAAATGCGTAACCATTCACCCTGCGATATTCATTTGGAAATAACACAGTGAAAATGATCCATTAATGATATTGATTCTGGCCCATCAGTGAACCTTATTCCACCAGGGAGGAATCTCTGTGAATACTCTGACTTCTGAGAATAAGCAAATGTGTTCTGTAAATCACCCATAGGACAGACCACTAACCAAATTATACATTTCTTTAAATATTTCAAATTATACAAATTTTCCAAATTTTTGTAAATATATTTAATTAGAATGGCATTGAATGCCAAGAATGAAATGGAAATATCTTCTCCATTCATGTTCCCACATTCATTTCTTTTCAAGGGCTGCCCTTTTACACAAAGCATGTTTCTATACTTTGCACTACAAGTGGATTCAAATGACAAGAATCTGCATTCTGAGACAACCAGGTACAGATTCATCAAAGCCCATAGACTGACCATATTGCTGTTGACCATGCATATTTGCAGGACTAAGGAATTTTGAAAAGATATGAAAAAAATCTGCGGAGAAAATGATAAATAAGGAATTAATTTGTGAATTAATGGACAAAATCTATAGTAAGAGGAGAACAATTAAAAAGAATATAAGTTAGGAATACAACTTGTTTTTTTAAAAAATCTACCTCAAAATCTGTTAATCCTATGTTATATTACTACTCATAAGATACAGATTATTTTCATTGAATTCATCAGAAGTCTCCTGGTTTTATCTAACAATTGTGATATAGATTGGTAATGTCTGTTTCCTTGCTTTTGCAAACTCACTTCCAACTAACTTGGGAGAATCTGCTATCTCTGCTCCCACTGACCGACAAGCTATAGTATCTCATCTGCTGAAGACAAGCTACACTTTTCAGGCAACTCAAAAAATTCCATTTCATCTCTGAGATGGTTTGGTCAGTGTGAACAATGTCATCTCCAACACTCAAGACTTATTTTTTAAAGAGTCAGATTCATCTGTCTATCTATCTATCATCATTATCATCATCTATTTATTTATTTTGGCATTGTCTTTCACAGAACAGAAGCCTTTAATTTTAACAAATTCCAATTTATCGATTCATTCTTTCATAGATTATGCCTTTTGTATTGCATCTAAAAAGACATGATCAAACCCAAGGTCATCTATATTTTCTCCTTTTTTATTTCTGAGAGTTTTTTTTATTTTTTTATTTTTTTTGAGAGTTTTATAATCTTGTGTTTTACATTTAGGTTCATGATCCATTTTGAATTCATTTTTTGTGTTGGGTGTCAGGTCTGTATCTAGATTTATTTCTTTGCACCATTTCTTGAAAAGAGTGCCTTTTTGAAATTTACTCTTGTGGGGTGTACAATTTGACGAATTTTGACAAATGCATATAGTTGTGTGAATACCACCACGACTGAGATATAGAATATTCCTATCATCGCAAAATGTTGCCTGTGTCCCTTTAGAATCTATCCTTTTCTGCTACTTTCACCTCCTGGCAATTACTGATTGATTTCTGTCCCTATAGTTTTGCCTTTTGGGGAATGTCTGATAAGTGGAATCATAATGTGAAGACTTTTGTGTCTGGTTCACCTAGTATAACGCTTTTGAGATTCATTCATATGGTTGTATGTATCATAGTTACTTGGTTTTCTCTGTTGACTCATATTCCATTGTATTGATGTATCACAATTTGTTTATGCATTTACCAGTTGATGAACATTTGGGTTGTTTTCAATTTGAGACTATTATTAATAAAAGTCCTATAAACATCTGTACGCAGGTCTTTGTGTGGACTGTTCTCATTTTTCTTGGGTCAATGTTGAGGGGTGGGCTTGCTTGGTCCTATAATAACTATCTATTTAACACACAAGGAATCAGTAAACTGTTTTCAAGTTTACTTGATTGTGGCTGGACCATTTTTTCTTCTCACTACTTGTGTATGAGAGTTCAACTTACTCCACCTTCTTGCTACCACTTGGTACTGTCAAGTTTTAAGTTTTAATCATTCTAGTGTGTGTAGTGGTATCTCAACATGTTTTAATTTCATTTCCTTAGAAATGAATGATAATAAACATCTTTTCAGATGTTAACATTTCATCTAGATCTCTTCTTCAGTGGTATGTCTGTTCGAATACTTCCATGTTCTCATTAGGCTAAGAGTCATTAAAATATTTTTCCACATTTTTGCAAAGTTGACCAAGAATAGGGTGTATTTCTCTCTCTACATCTAGGATATTTCTTGTGAGCTTAAAATTAGGGATACTCTTTCCTCCCTACACCTCCACCTTCCCCCCTCCACTGCCAGTGGGATTAAAGAACGGGGGAGGCTCCTTGGTAATGTGGTTGGGAATCTGAGGACCCATATCCCCAGTTCCATTGTGTCCAGAGTGGTGCATTTTCCATTATTTACATAGTCCTTCCCCAGTGAGTAAGGATTATTCACCCACTTGGTGGATAATATGCTGAGAGAATGACATTCTCTGCTCCCTGTTAGGAGGTCTGGCTTCCCAGTGGGCAGGTTTTCTTCCTTTCTGGCCCACACATAGGCTCGATTTTTTTGCTGCCTTCCGTCTGGGGTAGAAAATAAGGAACTGGCCTGGAGTCTGGCTTCTAGAAACAGCTCTCACCTCTCCTCTGTCAGTCCCTGCTCTCTTGACTCAGTAATGAGAGACAGACAGCAATCAATTATCTTGGCAGCTGGCTCAGAAGGGGCTGCATTGTGGTCCAGAGGCCCCATGGGTGCGTCTCAGGTTCATATCTCATGCTGGCACCATAGCTAAGGTGTATTGTTCATTCCGTTTTACTAAGTGTAAAGCTCATATCGGATATCTGTGTCTTCTCATTTTATTTGGAACCCGCTGGGGGAAGAGGTGTTACTGTGTTACTGGATCTCGATCATCTCGATATACAATTTCAAGTGCATGTTCCTTATGGAATGTCTTCCTCGCGCCCTCCCTTGCACTGATTTTGTAAATATTTACCAGGTACTGACCACGCTCTAGGTATTGAGGCAATAGAGCTTTGGGAGTTTATGTGCCTGATCTTGGAAGATTAAAATATACTCAGGTGGGAAAAGGGAAGAAATCTCTATATTGCAGTTTCCTCAGAGCATCTTTCTTTATCTGTGTCACATCTATTTCCTTTACTCTACCTTTGAGTAAAAATAGAAGATATTTTTTCAACCTTTCATCTCTTGAATGCTTAGTCTCTGCTACTTCTCAAAATATATCCCTCACAAAAAGCAACCAAAAATATTGAATGTAAGGATGATTTTATCCAGAATCTTTTATCTTGGTATAGATTAATGTTTGCAAACTTCATCACCATTGGCTTTTCAGGTCTTACAGATGACACCCTTTTCTGTTTGGTATATGGTGGTTAGTTGGTGCTTTGCTGGCACTGCAGTTATGTGTGCTTTTAAACAATTGTGTTTTGAACGAACTGCTACAATTAGAAATTAAAAATCTTCCAAAGGAAACACTGAAAAAATTAATTACACTTTACATTTGAAAAAAGTTAAATTGGAGCCTGTTTTTGGCCTGACCTTTTTCTTCTTCAAATTTTTTTTTCAACTTTGCAAGGCCTCCTAAATTAGAAGGCTAATGAATCATTAAGTCTGAAAGCCCTCCATGCCGACAGATATTCAACAACATTTACCTGCCTGCCCCGCAGGGGTGGATTGTATGGGTTAAGTCAGCTGAAGACTCCAGAGAAGCTCAAGAATGTAAGAGAACACAGGTTGTTGATGGCTCAAGAGGAAGAAGCCAAAAAAAAAAAAAAAAAAAAAGAGGAAGAAGCCATCACTTCCTCCTTGTCATCAGTTCGGCTAAGTCAGGGTGCTCTTCCTGGAGCCACCAGTGAGTTCCTTAAGAGCCACTCAGAGATGTTCTTTGTATATTAAACTGTGGAAATCCAACAGAAAGGAAGGGGCCATTTGTAGGAAGGTTTTGGTGCACTTTGGATTCAGGCAGTCTGTGTGTCTTCTGTGGATTTTAAAATTAAAACTTACCAGGATTGTGTGCATGTGTGTTTTAATGTGGTAGCATATTTGACGGGCTATTTTATGGAGCAGATGGTCAACACCATAGTTTTTATTTGGCCCTGCTTCAGGATCTTTGAGTCGTCCACTTGGAACTGCACCTGTGGTCTTCCCATGGCTGCAATCCTCTTCCTCACCAGATGCCAGCTGTAGGTCGCCTGCATACAAAGGCTTCACTGGCCACTTCCTATTGCCCTTTCCTCTCATCCCCTGCCCCTGGTCACTTCTTAAGCCCACATATTCTTTATCGATAGTACACATTGACTGTCTTGTTTGTTTATTGGCTTTCTCTCCCACTATAACATGGACTCCAGAAAAGCAGTGGGTTTTGTCCTGTTTACCACAGAATTCTCAGGGCCTAGACTACTGCCTGGCACAAAGTAGGATCCCATAAAATTGTGATGAGGGATTGGGTATGAAGTGACTAGTAACTAAAGTTATTCAGACAATATAGACCATTCTCCAATTGGGATTTCTTAATCCTTAAATTATGGATAGCTTTTAAGTGAGCCAATATTTTATCAGGAAAGAAAATGGGGCTAAATGTTCCCATGGATAAAAGTCTAAAGTAATGGCCTTTGACAGGGCCCTCATCCTGAGACCCCTGTCAATCTGTGGCTGCCACTGCTGACTACTCGTCCTTGGTGAAACAGGAGACCAAGCCTCCATGACAGAACCTTCACTGCATATAGAAATTTGGTCTGTTCTTGTGTGGCCAGAAAATGTTTTCCTCTTCTGAGGTGAATGACACAGCTGAGAGGGAAGGGTCCCTCCATGGAGGTGGCCTTAGCCCAGAATGGTGTGTCAGATAGAGGCTTCTCTCATTCAGCTGTTACTAAGAAATGCTTTCTCAGTTACACCCCACTCCCATGCCCACTCAGACACGAGAGAGCGATTGTGAGTAGGACGAGTTCCTCCCTCAGGGTGCTGGAAGTCTCCTAAATGGCTGCAGGTTGTTTCATGGTCTGTTTGTCATTTAAAATGTATGAAGCCTGAGAATTTCATGAAACAGAGTGGACAGAGAACATGATGAAATTTCACCACCCTCATAGCTCTCTGGTCAGAAACGTCTACTTCAGTTCTGTCCTACTAAATCATCCTTCAGGGAAGACAGTTCAGCAAACTGTGATCATTTATTTTATTTTTGTCTTCATGGTAGTGTATTTACTCCACATTTGTACTTAGACAGGCTCTGCCCTGGCCACTTGGAAATATAGCTCCATACTTCTCATCCTTCCAGAACTATGAGAAGAGGTACAGCTCATCCTTGTGTATACGTGATCTTCCCAGAACATTAGTATTTTTTAAGTGATTTTTTAAATTTGAAGTTCTGCTTTTTAAATTGTGATGTTTTATCAATTTTTAAATACTATACAATAATTAGAACAGCAGGGCACAACTTTAAGAAGTTGATATTTTGTGAAAAACATTCTAGTTAGAAAACTATAGATGCTACACTGTCACTAATCTTTCTTACTGTCTTTATCAATAAAGATCTTATGCGAACTAGAGCATTCATTTCTGAAGAAAATTGGGAGGATTCAGCATATCCCTGTTTTTTACTGGGAACGATACCAATGTCATGATGAACAGAACACAGTTAATTCAGATGGGAAGCAAGTCGCTGGCGGGATAAAGTAGAATATATCTCTAAGACAATAGTGATTAGAAGAAGGGGAAAATTAGATAAAATTTTTGGAAGCTCAATTATGAAAAGAAGTTTGATGTGTTCTGAGTGGTAAGGAAGAAATATATAGCAAAGTAATGAAACAATTAACAACTAGCTGGAGGCCAAAGCTCTGATGAATTTAACTAAAATGGTAAAGCATTAAAAATCTGTTTATCTAAGAACATCTTAAAATTAGTGAGTAGGAGGGAAGTTCGGTTGCAAATGTATCTTTGTTTTGTATGTATGCAATGAAAATTACCAAGTAAGTAAAAACCATGACTTTGGGAAGTCAAGTTTAAAAAAAATAGTTTTGACAGCAATCCAAGCAATCAACTCAACAAAATATTCTTTTAAATAGCTTCTAGGTAATTTTCAATATTTGTGTGCAATGCTTTTGGCCACATCTTTTTAGAAAGAGGAGAAAATACATCCATGAGGACATTGCTGTTCAAAATCCCTTTTATGTGTAGGAACTGGAAACCAGGAGATGGTCATTAGGTTGCCAGACATTCTCCACAGTGAGTTGGCTGATTGCAAGATTCATTATCTACCTAAACCAAGAGATTTCACATACATTTTTTTTCCTGAAAGGTCCAATGTGATACTGAGATGTAGGTTGAGAGTTGAGTCTAATGCTGTGGAAAACATGGCCTCTAATGGGTCTGTCAAAGGCATGGTAATGAAGCCATGTTTACTTAAGAATCACATTCATGGGAGAGAATACAGAGCAACCACTCTGAAAACCATCTCAGTCTACATTACTCCAGTTATATCCATGTACGGGCTTGCAATACGGGCTTGCAAAGTTAGTTTTTCAATTTGCAGTCTGTATCATAAAAGCTACTTTGTTATTTTTATAATTCTTCCCTAAATTTCCAAAACACTTCTAAGGTTTTTGAGTGCTGGAATTCCTATTAACAAAGCATGTAATCTCTAATCAGAGAATAGCGATCAGTTCTGTAGTTGGAATTCTCATACCATGTGACTTCCAGAAATCCTCCTTCAATGTGCTCTGGGCCAGCCTTCCCCACAACCAGAGAAGGTTAGCTAGGCAGAATGAAGCAATGAACACCTACTTCATTCTTTGTAAGGGAGTTATCATTCTTCCTAAAACTCACGGCAATGGTGGTTAAGAATGAGCTGTTCTCAGCTTTATAACTTGTTGTCCAAGTGGCCTTGATAAATCATTACCTCTCTCTAAGACCGATATTTTCCTCTACAAAATGTGAATAATATTATCCGTCTCTTTGAACTAATGGCACAGATGAAATGAGATAATGTATGTAAAATTGCTTCTAAATATGATAATAATAATAATGACAATGATGGTAACCATGACATAGTTCATTTTTAATTCTTGATCTTGTCATGAGACCAGGTGCATCTCTCTCGGCATAGCTAGTGACAGCATTGGTTGACAATCAAAGGCTTCAGTAACTGTTCCTTTTTGGGGTGCAAATTGTTAATATGTGTTTTATTTTCAGCTCTACTCTTGATTGCAAACACTTTGGTAACATCCAACAATAGGGATGCCATACTGGGTAGCCTAAATTCCACTGCTTTATAGGGGATTGAAGTTCTGAGAACAAATATTCCAAAGACTTATGACCACTTTTATGTTACAACCACAATGGGGTCACCATGGGTGAGATGGAGTTAGATGAAGTGCTCTGTATTCTAGAGATGACCAAGCTTTTACTTTTTTAAATAATGGGCTAAAACTCAGTGATCTAACTGTATGCAGTATATATAAATGTTTAATTGATCATAATAATATGATTAACAGTAGCCTGTTAATTATTTAATATATGGATTATTCCCAAATTATAAAAGCAGCCTTCAAAGTATTTAATAACTTTTTGCACAAAAGTGAGTAGTCTAGCCTTAAAAGTAGTCCTTGAAACTTCAATGACATTAGTAGAATTTCTGGTCTTGAAATTGCAGGGATTACGAAGAGTGTTAGGGTATATTTAGTATATGACTCCAAATCTACACCACCAAAGATTTATTAGAGAGGGAATGTTTTCCTGGAGCTGATTACTACCAAAAATTGTCCACTCTTTGGCCACATTGACAGATCTTTTAGGAGACATCTAGAATTAATGGAGTCATCACTATTATCCTGGAGTCTCTTTGTCTTCTTGGGAGACATGATGACATGGAATCACAGGCGGGGTGAATAATGATAGTTCAGAGATGTTTGGAGTCTTAGGGTCCAGAGGCAATGAAAGTAATTGAGCCACTTAAAAAAATCTGTGAATCTTCCTGGAAGTTGTGATGTCTTCCCTGTTAACCGGGTCTGCAATTTTTCAAAATCCACAATTGCATCAGAGCCTTCCTGTAAAGAGGAGACAAAGGTGGCCTAATGGGTGGCTTTCTGTTCAGTGCATGTCTGAAGACCTGGACTATTTTTAATAATCCTTTAGCCTTGCTTTAGTTTCTTCCTGCAACACAAGATCGAAAGCGTCCAGATGGCTTGTTGCACTGGTAAGAAACTTAAATCTTGTGAACCACTTAATATCTAACAAATTGGTTTTCCCAGAGCTTTTAATTAAAAAGAGGGGGCTTAATTGGATAAAATAGTTAAATACATCTCTTCAACAAGTTTCTACAATCTGTGTATAAATGACAAAAACAGCAGCAACAATAACTCCCATCACAGAGAACACACCGTCGTCCTCTGCTCAGCTTGCTTTAAGTATGACATAAACCGATAGTGGTTAATCGCATAAGTACAAAGCAAAGGACGAATGGATGCATTTTCTGTCAGCATCCTGCAGAAAGGCAGAGGCCTCAGGCTGGACTCCCAGTGGCTAACTCCATGGAAACCAGACACACAATTTTCTCTTTGACTTGAATGATTTCACCCACACTCTATCCCTTTTATTTTTTCATCGTTGGTGTCTGGGGCAGGTGGATGTCTTTTGGTGAGTCACCTTTTATAATGCCTCAATTCTATGAAAAAAAATTTCATGGAATTCAATTCTAAAAGCTCAAAGTGATATTATTTAGTTTTACTCATCCTTACAAATATTAACCAACCTAAGTCCTATATATTGACAACTAGCAGCAGTTTTCTAATAGCAGTTAATACTAGTAGGTGAGCTCATTGCTCTCATCACAAATATTCCATACCACACCCAACTGCAAGGGGCATGACTTGAGCATTCTGCTCCCTCAAATACAAAATACCCTGCAGACCTCCTTTGCTGTCTTGTCTCACTAGTCTAGCACATGTTTTCAAAGTCTAGCCAACCACAAAATCAGTAAAGAAATCATGTTTGTTCAAAGCATTCTGATCAGAGAAAACCAACTACTGATATGAACAGTAACTATACTCACTGGCTGCAGGTTGTCTGATTGGTGGGCTGGGGTGGGGGCGGGGAGAGGCCATACTGATCAGGGTATAAATATTAATTTTCCTACTTGTGATTGAGTTTCAATTTCCTCATGTGGTTGATGAGCTTAATAGTCCCTGATTTGCAGGGCTGATAGCTAATAGTGAGGATTAAATGAAGCTTAGTTGTAACTACTTAGCACAATATTTGTTATATACTATGCATGGTATTCCAGAACCTGAAACCGTTAATATACTTCAATCTCTACAGCCTGGGTAATGTGTCCATTCTTCTCCATACTCTGCTATAGATTGCATCCCGCATGTGGGAGACATGTACAAGATTGACTCAGCTGTGTGGCCTCACCAGGCCTTGACCTCTTTTCACATAGAAAAGCAACATGTAAAACACAAGGTGAACTTTGACCATAGCTGGGGATTCTCTCCTAATAGAAACAGCGAACTGGTCAAAGAATTCTCTGCAGAGAAAGGACCACAACATTTTATCAGGTAAAAAAAAATAAGGGGGAAGACGGAAACAGTGTCAACTAGGCTTTGAAAATAAGTCAACGGAGCTCTACATTTTATTTTTCCCTCCTTTCGTTATCTGCTTATGTGACATTTTCATAATTATTTTGAAAATGTGGTACTTTTCCAGTGTTAATATTGGATTGAAGTTCAGTTTTCACCTAATTCTAAGAGTGGAAAATTCCATAATAATTGTACTCGTAAGAGAGAACATGTATTAATCTAAAGTATAAGCCATTGTTAAAATTTTATATTTAATACTTTGTGCCCTGGATTGATAATACAAGTGACAAATATTTAGTACAACCCAGTGATGAGTTATTTTATTATTAAGGGTGTTTACATAACCTTCATATGTTCTTGTTTCTAAAATACATTAGAAGTACTTAATTATATCTGCCTATATTTGAGAAAAAAATTACAAAAAAGTTAAAAGAAATATAAAGGTATTGTCAGTTCTCTCAATTTCCTACATGTACGGATAAAATTGATTGTTAAGATGTATTAAGAAATTAGAATATCCCAGGGCCTATACAGCTTTTCTCCTGTTATCAACAGCTTGTATATGGATTGACCTGATGAACAAAACACAGGGAGAAAATGAGTTCTGTTTTTTTAAGAGAATTTCACTTGACACCTGTTGCTTTTCAGTTTATGTTTTTTAATCATCATACTCATTTTTCCAAATGGTAAGTCTTTGCATTTATTTTAATTAAGGATGTTAACAGGTCTGTGTTTTTTTCTTGAATACACTCAACTTTTAGAATAAAATACTTCTGAATATTCTTTGCAAGTTTACAAAACATTCCCATACATATTAAAATTTTTAGATTTGACAATAACCCTGAGTATTGGGAATTAGCATAACTTAGTAGAAGAGAAAACTCAATCCCAGAGAGGTGAAGACCTGTCCAAGGTCACACACTTTGTAAGAGTTTGGGCTAGACCTCAAATCATGAATTCCATAGAGAATTATCAGTAGAGAATTTTCTGTTTAGGCATTTTTATCTCACACTAACAGAAACTAACAAAAATATATTTTTTTGATGACAGTAAATCTTCTCCCCCAATTTTTTACTCTTTTAATTAGATTTCCCCCTAAGACACAAGGCGATAAATAGGGTTTAATCCATATACTTTTTTTTTCCCCTACAGAGAGTTG
Organism: Potos flavus; assembly: GCA_028534135.1. Classification (NCBI taxonomy): domain Eukaryota; kingdom Metazoa; phylum Chordata; class Mammalia; order Carnivora; family Procyonidae; genus Potos; species Potos flavus. Next base: position 64,381,154 of record CM052900.1, on the reverse strand, counting down.
GTGTAGAATATGGCTAAAAGTAAGGACTCTGGTAAGACCACAGGGTTTGAATCCTAGCTCTACCACCTATGGACTGTGTGACCTTGGACAAGTGCTTGACTGCTTTGTGCCTCAATTTCCTTATTTGAAAAGTTGGGATGATAACGATGTTTATGAAACTAGATTAAATGGTTTAAAATTTACAAAATACTTAAAACAGTTCATAGAACACTAGTAAGCATTTTATATGTTTTACTAAAAAATAGAGCAATAGCTTCTCCCATGTTCTGTGGATCCCCTTAAAACAGATTTGCTCTGATTCTTCTACAAAACTATTATTTGGAGGATGATTAACGAACATTGGTTACCAAGTTTATTAGGACTTTTCTTTTTTTGTCTGTTAAAATTCTATTTTCCATTTAAAAATTGGGTTGTCTTTTTATTATTAGTTGTTGGAGGGTTTTTTTTTATAAAGCTTTTATTTATTTATTTGACACAGAGAGATCACAAATAGTCAGAGAGGCAGGCAGAGAGAGAGCAGGGAAGCAGGCTCCCTGCTGAGCAGAGAGCCCGATGATGCGGGGCTTGATCCCAGGACCCTGAGATCACGACCTAAGCCGAAGGCAGAGGCTTTAACCCACTGAGCCACCCAGGCGCCCCCGGAGGTTTTGATAAAATGTATTTTGGATACATGTTCCTTAGGGGATATTTTTCTCCCAAGCGGTGGGAGAGTCTTTTCACTCTCATGATGGAGTGTCTTGAAGTGCAAAAGCATTGAATTTCTTATCGATATTAATATTTTATTTGTTGATTTTTCTCTTTTATCACTTGTATTTTTTGTGTCAAACCTCAGCAGGAATAGCTTAATCCAACATCATGAAGATTTATTCCTGTGTTTTAAGAGTTCTATACTTTTAGATCTTACATGTAGGCTTATGATCCTCTTTGAGTTAATTTTTGTGTCTAGTGTGAAGCAGTTGCCCCAGTACCATTTGTTGAAGAAACTATTCCTCTCCCACTGAATTTTCTTGACACTTTGGTTAAAAATCTCTGACCATAAATGCTAGAGTTTATTCCTGGGATCTCAGTTTTATTCCATATGTCCATCCTTATGCCAGGACTACACTGCCATGATTACTTAGCTCTGTAGCAAGTTTTGGAATCAGAATTTGAAATTCTCACTCTATACTTCTTTTTAAATTTTTTCCATGTAACTGATTATTTTTTTATTGAGGTACAATTGATCTACCATGTATTAGTGTCAAGTGATTTGACACTTGTGTACATTGCAAATGGACACCACAATAAGTCCAGTTACCATCTGTCACCTTACAAAGTTATTACAATATTATTGACTATATTCCCCATGCTTCACCTCATATTCTCATAATTTATTTATTTTATAACTGGAAGTTTGTACTTCTTAATACTGTTCACCTATTTTGGATATTAACCCCTTATTGGTTATATGATTTGCAACCATATCCTTCTACTAGGCAGGTTGCTTTTTTGTCTCGTTGATGTTTTTCTTTGTTGTGCAGAAGATGAGTTCTCTCTCATTTGTTTATTTTGCATTGTTTCCCTTGTCTTTGGACTCAGATCCAAAAAAAAGCTTGCTAGGACCAATGTCAGGAAACTTACTGCCCATGTTTCTTCTAGGGATTTTATGGTTTCAAGTCTTACATTCAAGATTTTAATCCATTTTGAGTTAATTTTTTATATGTTATAAGATAGTTGTACAGTTTTGTTCTTTTGCACATATCTGTCAAGTTTTCTCAACACCATTTATTGAAGAGACTGTCCTTTTTCCATTACATGATTTTGCCTTATTTGTCAAAAATTATTTGACAATAGGTTCATGGATTTATTTCTGAGGTCTGTATTCTGTTTTGTTGATCAGTGTGTCTGTTTGTATCCCAATAGTACACCATCTTGATTCCTGTAGTTTTTGTAGTATAGTTTGAAATTAGGGAGCATGATACCACCAGCTTTGTTCTTTCTCAAGATAGTTTTGGCTATTTGGGGTGTTTGTGGTTCTGTATGAATTTTAGATTTATTTGTTCTAGTGCTGTGAAAAATGTCATTAGAATTTTGATGGGGAATGCGTAGGATCTATATATATTTTTTGAGAAGTATGGACATTTTAATAATATCAATTCATTTAATTCATAAACAGAGACTATCTTCCCATTTATTTGTTTCTACTTCAGTTTCTTTCATCAATGTCTTATTGTTTTCAGTATACAGGTCTTTCACCTCTTTAATTAAATTTATTCCTAGGTATTCTATTCTTTTTGGTGTGATTATAAATTAGATTATTTTCTTGAATTCTCTGATAGTTCATTATTAGCATATAGAAACAAAACAAATTTTTGTGTATTAATTTTGTATCCTGCAACTTCAGTGAATTCATTTATTAGTTCTTACAGTTTCTTAGTGGAGTCGAAGGTTTCTATACAGAATATCATGTCATCTGAGAATAGTGACAGTTTTCCTCCTATCTTTCTTTTCTTTTTTTTTTAAGATTTTATTTATTTATTTAACAGAGAGAGAGAGATCACAAGTAGGCAGAGGCAGGCAGAGAGAGAGGGGGAAGCAGGCTCCTTGCTGAGCAGAGAGCCCGATGCAGGGCTTCCATCCCAGGACCCTGAGATCATGACCTGAGCTGAAGGCAGAGGCTTTAATCCACTGAGCCACCCAGGTGCCCCTTCCTTCTATCTTTCAAATTCGTATAATTTTATTTTTTTTCCTGCCTAATTGTTGTAGTACTATGCTGAATAAAAGTAGGAGAGTGGCATCCTTGTTTTGTTCTTATCTTAGAAAAAACAAAGTCAGCTTTTCACTGTTGAGTATAATACTAGCTATGGATTTGTCATATATGGCTTTTATTATGTTGAAATACATTCCCTCTATACCCATTTTATTAAGTTTTTATCATACATTGTTAATAAATTTGTCAAAAGCTTTTTCCACATCTACTGAGATGATCGCATGATTTTTATCCCGCATTTTATTAAAGTATAGCACATTGATTGTTTTGTGGTTGTTGAGTCATCTTTCCATGCGTGGAATAAATCCCACTTGATCTTAGTGTATGATCCTTTTAATGTACTGTTGGATTCAGTTTGCTCATATTTTGTTGAGGATTTTTGCATCTATGTTTATCATGGATATTGGCCTATAATTTTCTTTCTTTTCTTCCTTTCCTTTCTTCTCTTCCTTCTCTTCCTTTCTTCCTTCCTTCTCTTCCTTCCTTCCCTCCCTCCCTCTTTCTTTCTTTCTCTTTCTTTCTTTCTTTCTTTCTTTCTTTCTTTCTTTCTTTCTTTCTTTCCTCTTTCTTTCTTCTTTCTTTCTTCTTTCTTTCTTTCTCTTTCTTTGTTTCTTTGTTTCTTTCCTTCCTTCCTTCCTTCTTTCCTTCCTTCCTTCTTTCTTCTTTCTCTTCAGCGTCAGTAATACAAGGAGCCAGGGAATGAGGGCAGCTACTGCAACTGCCCTTGCTCTCCTGCCTCAGCAAGCACTGTGATCACTCACCTTTTCCCATCTCAACAAGGTGATGGGAGTGTGCCACATCTGAACTCTGGAGGGTGGAGTAGGGTGTGTTTTTTTTTTTTTTTTGAAGGAAAGATCATGTCTCTGCCTCTCCTACTCATCTGGATGTGGCTCTTCTTTCCTTTCATGAGGAGAGTAGTTCATCTAGATTTCAGATCTTCTTCAGAGGGAAGTGATGTATATGTAGCTGTAAATTGGGTATGTCTGGGAGGAAATGGTTTCAGGAACTTCCTGTACTGCCATCTTGGACTTCATGCCCTATTTGAACTTTTCAGTCTTTATCTTCTTATTCCTTTGTGAACAAATCCAACTACAACAGAGCATATACTCTTTCATGGAATATCTTCTTTAGTTGGTACTATTTTTTCACATGATTTTTATATTCTTTTGCTTGTTCTCCTACATTTCTTACATCTCTTCAGAGTTTCTATTTCTGTTCCTCAGCTAGAGGTATTCTTTTTGGTTGATTTTGTGTATTCTGTCTTGGATATCCCGCTCTCACCTCTGGGGACATAAAAGAAAATCCATATACCTGACTTAATTTCATGCTAAGATCTGTAGCTGCCTATTGAAAAGGTTCACACTAATATTCTGCCAACATCTTGAACCTATCGTATATCTCTCTCTCTCTCTATCTGATATCTATCTATTAGCTCTCTCTCCCTATCTATATATATAATCTTTGTTTCTTCTCACGTCTCCTTTACATTTATTAATTCCATTAACACACACACAGACTTTTGTTCTGGATTTTCTCATCTTTAAAAATGAAGAACTGAAACTTAATAGTCTCTAACTTCTCTTACAGCATTAAAATTCAGTGAGTTCATGTAATAATATAAAAAGAAAATGTATAACAGGAAAAAATGGAATCATGGCATTTGTTTTAATAAATTTGCTTAAAACCAGTGATAAAGAGATACACCTTGAAGTATGAGGGGGAAAAAGACATTATATACAGAGGAACAAAGATAAGAATGATATCAGACTTCTTGTTTGAAACAGTGCAAGCAAAAAGACAGTGAAACACCATCATTAAAGTACTTAAAGGAAAATAAATCTTGTCAATTTAGTATTCTATACTAGGTGGAAATACCTTTTAAGATGAAATTAAAGTAAAAACCCTTTCAGATACATAAAGAGTGAAAGAACTCACTACCCACAGACCTGCAGTGTAAGAAATATTAAGGGAATTCCTTCACAAAGAATGAAATGATATCCTATAAGAATATAGATCTATGCAAAGAAGTGAAGAGCATAATTTGTAAGTAAATACTCTTCTGATAATAGGTCTAGAGAAGCTTTTAAATAATATTAATAATGTTTCAACGCTAAATAGATCAAATAACTACTTTTCTTACTGTGAGTTGTGAAAAATAAAAATATTATTTCACGAAAAGGGATTTTTTTAAAAATGAAGTATAACTGACATACAACATTATACTGGTTTTAGGTGTGTGACATATTGATTCAACAGTTCTATATGTCACTCAGCGCTCACCATGATAAGTGTAGTTTGAACACCAAACCAGCTTTTGTTTAATTCCACTTTTAAAGTGAACTCAGTGACATTTTATTTTCCTGAAAGTATTTACCTCATATTTAGGATTTCTTTTTGTACTTACCCTCTTAGTTTGTTTTTCATGTTTGTCTGTCTTTTCTCTAGATTCTATTTTTTTCTTTTACCTCTTGCCTCAGCCTTTCCATTTATTCTTTCCACCTTCAGTTTTCTCATTCAGTCTGTCTTCATAGCTTCCTTCTTGGTTAGCATGAAATTTTGGAAACCCATCTTATCTTCTTTTCCTAAAGCTAGTAAAACAACAAGCTTAAGAAAACTGAGAGGTGGCATAAATACATTTGCAAGTATGGAATGTAAAATATAATATTGATCACTCAGACATATTTATTGGGCACCTACAATTTACTATTTTAAGTATTTGCAATACCTCAGTGAATAAAACAAAGTAAGTTTCATGTCTTCCTTTAACTTACATTTTAGGGGGAGGAAACAGACAATAAATTAGAAACAAGATAAATTAGAATTTTAAAGTTTACAGTAAAAGATGATATAAATTATAGAAAAAAATTAAAGCAGGAGAAAATAGATGACAAAAGTTGAAGTAGTAAATGAAGTGGTCAAATCATGTTTCACAGAAAAAGTGAGATGTGAGGGACAGTTTGGAGGTATTTCCAGGCAGTGGTATAGTTCAACAAGAGCCAGAGGCCACATATTGAGAGCATGTTAGGAGTGTTCAAAGAACATCAAGACCAGAATGGGCTAGTGTACAGTGATCTGGGGTGGGAGACATAGGATAGAAGTTCAGAGAAGTAACGGGCCTGATAATGTAGGGCTTTATAGACCATTTGAATGACTTCTACATTTATCTAAGTAAGGTGGAAGCCATTGCCAAATTTTAGGCAGAGAAGCAACATTATCTGGCATGCTTTAAAAGGACCACTCTGTCAACTATATTGAGAATAGATTTTAAGAGATAAGAGAGCAAGAATAAAACCAAGTAAGCCTTTTATAGTCATTCAGGCAAGAGATGTTGGTGGTGCAGACCACATGGTAGCAGGAAAGGTGATGATAAATAATTGAATTCTGGGTTTATTTTGAAGGTAGATTCAGTGAAACTGGTTAATTGATTATCTGTGGGGTATGAGAGAAAGAGGGTAGTCAATGATGAGGCTGAGATTCATTTATACAGCTGGACATACACCTGAGATGGAGAACATTTGGAACTAATTGTGAGATTTCTCTCAGGCATACAAGTGAAGATATGGAGTGGTAATCTAATTCCCCAGACAATATTTTGGGGGAGAAGTCCAGACAGAATATTTAAGTTTGGAAATTATCAACATATAGATATTATATAAAGCCACAGAGAAACGAGATGGAATCACTAGGAGAGTAAGTGTAGGTGAAAAGAAGACACCCAAAAACCAAACCTAGAAATCTCTATGATTAAAAGGTTAGAGAGAGGGTGGCTCTGTTGTTTAAGCAGTACTGTCTTTGGCTCAGGTCATGATCCCAGAGTCTTGTGATGGAGTCCCACATCCGGCTTTCCACTCAGCAGGGAGCCTGCTTCTCCCTCTGCCTGCTGCTCCCCGTTGTGTGCACTCTCTTTCTCTGACAAATAAATAAATAAATCTTAAAAAAAAAAAAAGGTTGGAGAGAAGAGGAAGATCTACAAAGAAGACTGAGGAAGAACAACCAGTAAGATTATTTTCCTTATGCTTCCCCATTTAATATTTGCAAAGAGAACTTAAGCCGTGTGTAAAAAACCATCTTGCTTCGGGTTTTATGTGGGACCAGAGTCCCTCCTTCTAGAGCCATGCAGTTTTGATGGCAGCACATGGGACTTCTAGCACCGTTCCATGGGATCCCTAAAACACATGTTTCACCACAGTACCCTTGAGATCAGTCAAGGAGGCTATAACATGGACAGCTGAGAGATGGGCTGTTCAGTCAGACAGAGGTGGGTTCAAGCCCATTCATATTAGATTTAGGGACTGCAACTCATCTAACTCTTTGAGCCATAATTTCTTCATCTATAAAATGGAGATGATAATCCTACCATATGGTGTTGATGATGGAATTAAACTAATCCATGAGTCAATGAATTAATCTATACCAAGTACATTTAAATGAGTAATCACTCAGTTAACATATCCTTCATCTGGGCACCGTGGGAGATGCTGAGCGATTGATGTGACCTGGAACAATCAGTCCCTTCCTTCATCGCACACAGAGTCTCTTCAGGAAGACAAATGATAAGCAGAAAACTGAAAGTAAGGTCAAGGAAACAAAGAAGGGGTTAAACTGGAATAAAGAGTAAAGGGAAGCAGCCTTTGTGGGGAGGTCTGAAAGGGTTTTGAAGTGATATTTAAGTTGCAATATGAAGGCTGAAGAGGGTTCAGATGTGGGGAGCTGGGAGCAAGGCAGAAGGGTAAGTTGTGACAAGTTCTCTACTCTGAGTCTGGCTTTCTATGTTGACTGACAATCAGCTGGGCTTTTCCCTAAATGTCACCATCTTCAGACTCTCTTGTTTGCCTCCTTTCCCTTGAGGCTGACCCATGCATTGTGTTACCGCACCTCACACTTGTCCCAGGACTCTATCTACTGCTGCCTTCCTACCTTTTCGTCTCTATTCTGGACTCTGAACAAGCCAAACTAGGACACTATATATAACTGAAAAGTGGTGATTTTTTTTTTTTTTATTTTAAGAATTTACTCTTAGCATGGCTTCCTGATTTAGTTTGGACGAAAAGGGATCTGGAGGATGGAGGAATTATTGAAAGAGTAACAGCCAAGGATGCCATTCCTGGGCTTGATGGGCCATGCCCTATGCCAGATACATCTACATCGTGGTCTTTAATTTTCATAGCAATCCCATGAAGTGATATTAATAATACTTTCTCAACATGAGGAAATTTTAGGTTGGAATCATTAAGTTACTCGTCCCAAATCACGCAGCTATTAAGAGGCAGAAGGACCCAAACCCATGGTGATCTAATGCTGTCCTACTGCTCATGTCATTGTGAACTCTTTGTTTGCACTTGGATATTCTTGTGGCAAATGAAGGGTCTGTGAGCCATAGGGAAATGCAAGGAGTATTAAATCCATTAACTCCTCTATCTACTGATCACTTAGGAGTTGTTGATGGGAAAATAATAACATTAAGTGTTCTATGTTCCAGACATTATTATAATAACCTTGTTTAATTTCATTTAATCTTTGATTTAGGGTTTGTTATTTTTCTAATATTTCATTTATTTATTTGAGAGAGAGACAGAGAGACAGAGATGGTGACAAAGATAGCGAGAGAGAGCATGAGCAGGAAGGAGAGGAAGAAGCAAGCTCCAGCTAATCAGGGAGTCCAACTCTAGGCTTGATCCCAGGACCCTGAGATCATGATCTGAGCTGACGGCAGAGCTTAAACAGCTGAGCCACTCAGGCACCCCAGTAGAGGATATATTATTACCTCCATTTTACAGGTTAAGAAAATAACACTCAGGTTGCCCATACTAACAGTGCTTGCTACAGTGGTTGGATTTCAATCCTGGCAGTCTGAATACATAAGGATGGAGGCTACAGGAGTCTCATGCTTATATAGAGAATGTTCCACTCTCAGTTATCAAAGAAAAGATTCTATTGGGTCTTCACTGAGTCTACCGTATCTCCCATATAAGTTCTTTTAAAGGGAATGCCTAGATTTATATGTGTACATGTGTGTATATGTGATAAATAGTAGTGACTATGATCAAAATTGTTCTTTTTTTAAAAGATTTATTTATTTATTTATTTATTTATTTATTTATTCGACAGAGAGAGACAGAGTGAGAGAGGGAACACGAGAAAAGGGAGTGGGAAAGGGAGAGTGGGAGAGCAGGGAGCCCGACATGGGACTCGATCCCAGGACCCTGGGATCACGACCCCAGCTAAACGCAGATGCTTAATGACTGAGCCACCCAGGTGCTCCCAATCAAAATTGTTCTTTTTGAAAAGATGTTCATCACCACTTATCATCTGGAAGATGCAAATCAAAACCACAGTGAGATATCACCTTATACCAGTCAGAATGGTTAATGTCAACAAAACAAGAAACAACAGGTGTTGGTGAGGACACAGAGAAAGAGGAACACTGGTGTACTGTTGGTGGGAATGCAAACTGGTGCAGCTACTGTGGAAAACAGTATGGAGTTTCCTCAAAAAGTTAAAAATAGAAATACCCTATCATCCAGCAATTGCACTACTGGGTATTTACCCAAAGAATACAAAAACACTAATTCGGAGAGATATATGCACCTGTATTTTTTTGTAAAGATTTTATTCATTTATTTGACAGAGAGACACAGTGAGAGAGGGAACACAAGCAGGGGGAGTGGGAGAGGGAGAAGGAGGCTTCCCACTGAGCAGGGAGCCCGATGTGAGGCTTGATCCCAGGACCCTGGGATCCCAAGGACCCTGGGATTGCAACCTGAGCCAAAGGCACATGCTTAATGACTGAACAGCACAGGCGTCCCCATGCACGCATATGTTTATAGCATTATTTACAATACCCAAATTATGGAAACAGCCCAGTGTCTGTTGATTGATGAATGGATAAAGAAGTAGTGTGTGTGTGTGTGTGTGTGTGTGTGTGTGTGTGTGTGTGTGTATACCTGATATATCTATATATCAAAAATATACATATATATATATGTATATACTTGATATTTGCAACAACATGGGTGGATCTAGAGGGTATAGTGCTAAGCAAACTAAATCAGTCAGAGAACAACAAATACCACGTGATTTCACTCATATGTGGAATTTAAGAAACAAAATAAATGAGCAAAATGAATTGCCTATTTAAGTGAAAACCTATGATCTTTTTAAGTAACTTATTTCTGAAGGTGGGTTTATTTCAAGGGGGAAGCCGTACATTGTTCCCTTGCATGTGATAATGATAGGTGATGGGGAAGGTCATTGACCTAGCTTAATGTGGACATGGTAACAGTCCAGGAGTCTGAAGACACTGCCATTGAGTGGATATTCTCACGTCGAAACTGGCTGGACACTTACTTGGGAAGTTTTGACTTGTCTGAACTGAAGGCTAGATGTTCATTATCATGAGATTGGTAAGAATATGAGAAGACTGTAGAACTAAGGGTTGTTGGTAAATATTTTTTTTAGAAGTTCCTGTTTAAACCTGACCTTACTTCTGTGCCTTTATGTAAATAGCCCCAAATGAAACTGAACAGGAAAAAAACCCCACATTTTTTAGTGTAAATAGGTACTGTATCATTGCATAAATTTACTCCTCCCAGCACACATAAGATAATTACTCTTATCTGCATCTTACAAATAAGAAACTCAGGTTCGAGTCAAAGACTGATGGCTGAGTCTGGACCATTGCCAATGTCACCACTGCCTAAAGAGGCCCAGGGGTAGCAGAGGTCCTACTGCAGCCAGTGGTAGCTCGGGGAGGTAGGTACTCCAATACTGCAGGATTGCTGGTTTACTATCTGACAAATGCCATAATGGAAAGCTGAAGAATGTGGTTAATAACTTTTTCCCTAGCTGGTATAAAGACATCTTCAAAAATTCAATGTGATCATTAAAAGCTCAATAAGATTTAATGATTAACATAGTGAGTAAATGAAACTAATTTCACAATGAGACAGGCTGTCTGTTCTGTAATCTAAAGGCTGCCTGTTAGAGAGGACTTGTCCAGAGGATGGACTACCTGACATGTTATACCCCCTTTTGATTATTTACAATACACCTTTACAATAAAGACTTCCAAGGTACTATGCCAAATACAATTTTAACCTCTTTTAAACCAAGATTTATGAAGTTAGTTTGATTAGAGAACTTTCTTTAACCTTAGAATTCCTATTAAATTCTTGAAGGATAAATTCAGACCCAATGGTTTAGGGAAAAGAGCAGGGCATTAGCACTCAGACTTTAAGCTCACTCATTCTTCATTCATTCATTCATTCATTCATTCATTCAGAACAACAACTTACTAGCATCTATAGTGGATCAGGCAAAGTGCTTTGGTGAGTATGAAGAATGAAGATGACACAGTTACCTCTCTCATGGGACTTACATGAAAGGGGCAGGGTCGTGGAAAGGATAGTACATATCAAATATAATTACAAAAAAAGGTGCTAACTGAGCAGTCAATTTATTTATTTTTCTATATATGACTACGATATGCCTATTCTGCTTTAGTCTGTAGTATAGCATACAGAAACACATTGAATGAGAGAAGTATTTATTCTCATAGATTTTACACTATTTGCACTACTGGATATTTACCCAAAGAATACAAAAACACTAAATCAAAGGGATACATACACCTCTATGTTTATAGCAGCATTATTTACAATAGCCAAATTATGGAAGCAGCCCAAATGTCCATCAGTTGATAAATGCATAAAAGATAGGTGTGAGATATATATATATAATGCAGCCGTAAGAAGAATGAAATCTTGCTATTTGCAATGACATGGATAGAGCTAGAGGGTATAGTGCTAAGCAAAATAAGTCAATCAGAGAAAGATAGATACCATATGATTTCACTCAAATGTGGAATTTAAGAAACAAAACAAATGAACAAAAGAAAGGAGGGGGAGAGAGAGAGAGGGAGAAATCAAGAAACAGACTCTTAAGTATAGAGAATGAACTGATGGTTACCAGAGGGGAGGTGGGTGGGGGGATGGGTGAAAGGTGATTAGGATTAAGTAAGGCACTTGTTGTGTTGAGCACCGGGCATTGTATAGAAATGTTGAATCACTATATTGTACACCAGAAACTACCATTACACTGCATGTAAATTAATGTGAATTAAAATTTTTAAAAAAATGCTATAAAAGAAGAAAGAACCCAAGAGTGACATAGAACAGAAATTTACAGAGACAATCTATAGAAACAAAGACTTCATAGGCACCATGATGTCAATAAAAACTTATCTTTCAATAATCACTCTTAACGTGAACGGCCTAAATGCTCCCATAAAACGGCACAGGGTTGCAGACTGGATAAAACGACAGGACCTGTCCATAGGCTGTCTACAAGAAACACATTTGGAACCTAAAGATACATCCAGACTGAAAGTGAAGGGATGGAAAACCATCTTTCATGTGAACGGGCCTCAAAAGAAAGCTGGGGTAGTGATTCTCATATCAGATAAATTAGATTTTAAGCTAAGGACTGTAGTCAGAGATACAGAAGGATACCACATCATTCATAAAGGATCTATCCACCAAGGAGATCTAACAATTGTAAATATTTATGCCCCCAATATGGAAGCAGCCAACTACCTAAGCCAACTGTTAATCAAAATAAAGAGTCATATTGATATGAATCATTAATTGTAGGGGATCTTAACACGCCACTCTCAGTAATAGACAGATCATCTAAGCAGAAAATCAATAAAGAAACAAGAGCTTTGAAAAACACATTGGACCAGATGGACCTCATAAATATATACAGAATATTCCACCCTAAAACAACAGAATACTCATTCTTCTCGAGCACACATGGAACTTTCTCCAGAATAGACCAGAGACCAGGTCACAAATCAGGGTTCAACCGAGACCAAAAGACTGAGATGATTCCCTGCATATTCTCAGACCACAATGCTTTGAAGCTGGAACTCAATCACAGCAAAAAGTTTGGAAGGAATTCAAATACTTGGAAGCTAAAGACCAACCTGCTCAAGAATGTTTGGATCAACCAGGAATCAAAGAAGAACTTAAACAATTCATGAAAACCAATGGGAATGAAGACACATTGATCCAAAACCTATGGGATACGGCAATGGAGGTCCTAAGGGGGAAATACATAGCCATCCAAGCCTCACTCAAAAAAATAGAAAAATCGCAAATACACAAATTATCTTTACACCTTAAAGATCTGGAGAATCAAAAACAAATAAACGAACCCCACACACAAGAAGGGAAATAAGATTAGAGCAGAGACGAATGAGTTAGAAACTAGAGATACAGTAAAATAGATCGACAAAACTAGAAGTTGGTTTTTTGAAAGAATCGATAAGATCGATAAGCCACCGGCCAAACTAATACAAAAGAAAAGAGAGAGGACCCAAATTAATAAAATTATGAATGAAAGGGGAGAGATCACGACTAACACCAAGGAAATAGAAACAATCATTAAAAATTACTATCAACGGCTATATGCTAATAAGTTAAGCAACCTAGAAAAAATGGATGCCTTCCTGGAAACCTATAAACTTCCCAGACTGAAACAGGAAGAAATTGACAACCTGAATAGACCAATATCCGGTAATGAAATTGAAGCAATGATCAAAAACCTCCCAAAAAACAAGAGCCCAGGATCTGACGGATTCCCTGGGGAATTCTACCAAACATTCAAAGAAGAAATAATACTTATTCTTCTGAAGCTGTTTCAAAAAATAGAAACAGAAGGAAATCTTCCAGACTCTTTCTATGAAGCCAGCATTACCCTGATCCCCAAACCAGCCAAAGACCCCATCAAAAAGGAGAATTTCAGGCCAATATCCCTGATGAATACGAATGCCAAGATTCTCAACAGGATCCTAGCTAATAGGATCCAACAGTACATTAAAAAGATTATCCGCCATGACCAGGTGGAATTTATCCCTGGGATGCAAGGGTGCTTCAACATTCTCAAATCAATCAATGTGATAGAAAAAAATCAATTAAAGAAGACAGAAGAACTATGTGGTCCTCTCAACTGATGCAGAAAAAACATTTGACAAAATACAGCATCCGTTCCTGATTAAAACTCTTCAAAGTACAGAGATAGAGGGAACGTTCCTCAACTTCATAAAATCTATCCATGAAAAACCCACAGAGAATATCATTCTCAATGGGAAAAAGCTGACAGCCTTCCCTTTGAGATCAGGAACACGATAAGGATGCCCACTCACACCACTGTTGTTCAACATAGTACTAGAAGTCCTAGCAACAGCAATCAGAAAACAAAAAGAAAAAAAAAGGTATTCAAATTAGCAAAGAAGAAGTCAAACTCTCTCTCTTCGCAGATGACATGATACTTTATACGGAAAACCCAAAAGACTCCATGCCCAAACTACTAGAACTAAAACAGCAATTCAGTAATGTGGCAGGAACAAAATCAATGCACAAAAATCAGTTGCTTTCTTATATACTAACAATGAAAATATGGAAAGGGAAGTTAAAGAATCAATTCCATTTACTACAGCACCATGAACCATAAGATACCTGAGAATAAACCTAACCAAAGAAGTAAAGGAACTGTACTCGAGCAACTACAGAACACTCATGAAAGACATTGAAGAAGACACAAAAAGGTGGAAAAGCATTCCATGCTCATGGACCGGAAGAATAAACATTGTTAAAATGTCTATACTGCCCAGAGCAATCTATACTTTCAATGCCATCCTGATCAAAATTCCATCGGCATTTTTCAAAGGGCCAGAACAAACAATGTCAAAATTTGTATGGAACCAGAAAAGACTCTGAATTGCTAAGGAAATGTTGAGAAAGAAAAACAAAGCTGGGGGCATCACATTGCCTGATTTCAAGCTTTACTACAAAGCTGTGATCACCAAGACAGCATGGTACTGGCACAAAAACAGACACATAGACCAGTGGAACAGAGAAGAGAGCCCAGATATAGACCCGTAACTCTATAGTCAAATAATCTTTGACAAAGCAGGAAAAAATATCCAGTGGAAAAAAGACAGTCTCTTCAATAAACGGTGCTGGGAAAATTGGACAGCCGAATGTAGAAGAACAAAATTTGACCATTCTCTTACACCATACACAAAAACTCGAAATAGATAAAAGACCTCAACATGAGGCAGGAATCTATCAAAATCCGAGAGGAGAACATAGGCAGTAACCTCTTCAACATCAGCCACAGCAACTTCTTTCAGAACATGTCTCCAAAGGCAAAGGAAACAAAAGTAAAAATGAACTTTTGGGACTTCATCAAGATAAAAAGCTTCTGCACAGCAAAGGAAACAGTCAGCAAAACAAACAAGCAACCCACGGATTGGGAGAAGATATTTGCAAATGACACTACAGACAAAGGTCTGATATCTAAGATCTATAAAGAACTCCTCAAACTCAACCCACGGATTGGGAGAAGATATTCGCAAATGACACTACAGACAAAGGTCTGATACATAAGATCTTAAAGAACTCCTCAAACTCAACACTCAAAAAACAGATAATCACGTCAAAAAATGGGCAGAAGACCTGAACAGACACTTCTCCAAAGAAGACATACAAACGGCTAACAGACACATGAAAAAATGTTCATCATCATTAGCCATCAGGGAGATTCAAATCAAAACCACACTGAGATACCATCTCACACCAGTTAGAATGGCCAAAATCAACAAGACAGTCAACAACAAATGTTGGAGAGGATGTGGAGAAAGGGGAACCCTCTTCCACTGTTGGTGGGAATGCAAGTTGGTGCAGCTACTTTGGAAAACAGTGTGGAGATTCCTCAAGAAATTAAAAATAGAGCTACCCTATGACCCTGCAATTGCACTACTGGGTACTTACCCCAAAGATGCACATGCAGTACAAAGAAGGACCACATATACTCCAATGTTCATAGCAGCAATGGCCACAATTGCCAAACTGCAGAAAGAGTCAAGATGCCCTTCAACAGACGAATAGATCAAAAAGATATGGTCCATATATACAATGGAATATTATGCCTTTATCAGAAAGGATGAATACCCAACTTTTGTTTCAACATGGACAGGACTGGAAGAGATTATGCTGAGTGAAATAAGTCAAATAGAGACAGTCAATTATCATATAGTTTCACTTACATATGGCGCATAAGGAAAAACATGGAGGACATTGGGAGAAGGAAAGGAAGGGTGAATGGGGGGAAATCGGAGGGGGAGATGAACCATGAGAGACTGTGGGCTCTGAGAAACAAACTGAAGGTTTTGGAGGGGAGGGGGATGGGGTGTTGGGTGAGCCTGGTGGTGGTATTGAGGAGGGCACATACTGCATGGAGCACTGGGTGTGGTATATGAACAATGAATCTTGGAACACTGAAAAAAATAAAAGTAATTGGGAAAAAATAAATAAGATCTATAAAGAACTTCTGAAACTCAACACAAAAAACAGATAATCACATCAAAAATGGGCAGAAGACATGAACAGATACTTCTCCAAAGAAGACATACAAACGGCTAATGGACACATGAAAAAATGTTCATCATCATTAGTCATCAGGGAGATTCAAATCAAAACCACATTGAGATACCACTTTACACCAGTTAGAATGGTCAAAATCAACAAGACAGTAAACAATAAATGTTGGAGAGGATGTGGAGAAAGGGGAACCCTCTTACACTATTGGTGGGAATGCAAGTTGGTGGAGCCACTTTGGAAACAGCGTGGAGATTTCTGAAGAAGTTAAAAATAGAGCTACCCTTTGACCCTGCAATTGCACTACTGGGTATTTACCCCAAAGATACAGATGCAGTGAAAAGAAGGGCCACATGTACCCTAATGTTCATAGCTGCAATGGCCACAATAGCCAAACTGTGGGAAAAGTCAAGATGCCCTTCAACAGACAAATGGATAAAGAAGATATGGTCCATATACACAATGGAATATTATGCCTCGATCAGAAAGGATGAATACCCAACTTTTGTACCAACATGGACGAGACTGGAGGAGATTATGCTGAGTGAAATAAGTCAAGCAGAGAAAGTCAATTATCATATGGTTTCACTTACGTGTAGAGCATAAGGAATAACATGGAGGATATTAGGGGAAGCAAAGCAAAGTGAATTGGGGGAAATTAGAAGGGGAGGTGAACCATGAGAGACTGTGGACTCTGAGAAACAAACTGAGGGTTTTGGAAGGGAGGTGGGTGGGGGAATGGGTGAGCCTGATGGTGGGTAGTAAGCGGGGCATGTATGCATGGAGCACTGGGTGTGGTGCATAAACAATGAATCTTGGAACACTGAAAAAATAAAATGAAAGTGTTTGGGTGTGGGGCGCCTGGGTGGCTCAGTGGGTTAAGCCTCTGCCTTGGGCTCAGGTCATGATCTCAGGGTCCTGGGATCGAGCCCCGCATCAGGCTTTCTGCTCAGCGGGGAGCCTGCTTCCCCCTCTCTCTCTGCCTGCCTCTCTGCCTACTTGTGATCTCTCTCTCTGTCAAATAAATAAATAAAATCTTTAAAAAAAAAAAAAAAAGACAGTGTTTGGGGAAAAAATTTTTGTTTTAAATGTAAAAAAAAAAACTTGCCTTCAATAGTTACATATACACAATTATTTACCTGGCCATTCTTATGGGTCCAGGTGGGTTTATTTATACAAAGTTTTATGTTTTTTAGAATTTATAAACTGGAATTTTTTAGAGTGGTTTTAGATTCACAGCCAAACTGAGTGAGAAATATAGAGAGTTCTCATTACTCCCTATTTCTTGCATGCACAATCTCTCCCATTATCAACAACCTACACCACAATAGGACATCTCTACAATTAATGAACCTACAATGACATAGTATTTTTCAAAGCCCATAGTTCACATTAGGGGTCACTCTTGGTGTTGTACATTCCATAGGTTTGGACAAGTATATAATAACCTGTATTCGCCATTGTAGTATCACATAAAATAGTTTCACTGTCCCAAAAATCCTCTGTGTTCTGCCTGTTCATTCTTCCCCCTTCCTCCCCTTGGCCCAACTCCTGGCAGCCAGTGCTCTTTTAACCATCTCTGCAGTTTTTCCTTTGCCAGAATGTGTTATAATTGGAATCATATGGTATATAGCTATTTCAGATTGGCTTTTTATTTAGTAATATGCATTTAAATTTCTTCCATGTCTTTTCATGGCTTGATAGCTCATTTCTTTTAAGCACTGAATAATATTCCATTGTCTAGATATACCACAGTGAATTATCCATTCATCTACTGAAGGACATCTCAGTTGCTTCCAAGTGTTAGCAATTACAAATAAAGCTGCTATAAACATCTATGTGCAGGTTTTTGTGTAGACATACATTTTCAGTTCATTTGGGTAAAAACCAAGAGTGTAAATGCTGGAACATATGGTAAGAGTAGGTTTAGTTTTGTAAGTAACTTCCAAACTGTCTTCCAAAGTGACTGTACCATTTTGCATGCCCTCCAGCAATGAATGAGGGATTCAGTTGCTCCACATCTTCACCAGTATCTGGGGTTAATCAGCATTTGGGATTTTCACCATTCTGTTAGGTGTATAGTGGTATCTCATTGTTTTTTCAATTTGCATTTCTCCTCATGACATATGATGTGGAGCATATTTTCATATGCTTATTTGACATCTGCATATATTCATTTGTGCAGTGTCTGTTAAGGTCTTAGGCACATTTTAAATTGAGTTGTTTATTATTGCTGAGTTTTAAGAGTTCTTTGTATATTTGGGTAACAGTCCTTTATTAGATATCCCTTTTGCAAATCTGTCTCCCAGTCTGTGGCTTTTCTTCTCATTCTCTTGACACTGTTTTTCACAGAGCAGAAAACCTTTAAACTTTAACAAAGTCCAAATTATCAATAATTTCCTTCAGGGATATTACTTTTCTTATTGTGTCTAAAAAGTCATTGCCATATCCAAGGTCATCTGCAGTTTATTCTATGTTATCTTCTAGGAGTTTTATGGTTTTGCATTTTATATTTAGGTTTATGATTTATTTTGAATTCATTTTTGTGAAGGGGGTAAGGTGTGTGTCTAGATTTTTTATTTTTTTGCATGTAGATTCACTTGTTCTAGCACCTTGTTGAAAAGACTTCCTTTGTTACTTTTGTGCCTTTGTCCAAAATCAGTTGACTATATATTGGTCTGTTTCTGGGCTTTCTCTTCTGTTCCACTGATTTATTTCTCTACTCTTTTTTTTTTTTTTGACCTTCCTTTTTCTACATATGTATGTATGTATGTACGTATGTATGTATGTATGTATGCTATGTTAGTCACCATACAGTATATCATTAGTTTTTGATATAGTGGTCCAAGATTCATTATTTACCCCAAAGATACAGATGTAGTGAAAAGAAGGGCCATAGGTACCTCAGTGTTCATAGCAGCAACGTCCACAATAGCCAAACTGTGGAAAGCTGAGATGCCTTTCAACAGATGAATGGATAAAAAAGATGTGGTCCATATATACAAGGGAATACTACTCAGCCATCAGAAAGGATGAATACCTAACTTTTGCATCAACATGGATGGGAGTGGAGGAGATTATGCTGAATGAAATAAGTCAAGCAGAGAAAGTCAATTATCATATGGTTTCACTTACTTGTGGAACCTAAGGAATAGCATGGAGGACATTAAATGAAGGAAGGGAAAAGTGAAGGGGGGGAATTGGAGGAGGGGAGATGACCCATGAGAGACTATGTACTCCTAGAAACAAACTGCGGGTTTTAGAGGTGGGGGGATGGGTCAGCTTGGTGGTGGGTATTAAGGAGGGCACATATTGCATGGAGCACCGGGTGTTATACGTAAATATTTCTCTATTCTTTCATCAGTACCATACTTTCTTGATTACTGTAGGCTTACAGTGAGTCTTCAAGTTAGATAGTGTCAGTCCCATAACATTGTTCTCCAATACTGTGTTGGTTTTTCTGTCTTGTGCCCCTCCAGACCCATGGTTAGACTCAATTTGTTGATATCCACAAAATAACTTGCTGGGATTATGATTAGAACTGCATTAAGCCTATAGATCAAGACAGGAAGAACTAGTAACTTGAAAACATTGAGTCTTCCTATTCGTGAGCATGAAATACCTCTCCATTGATTTAGTTCTTCTTTTGTAGTTTTCCTCACACAGATCTTATATGTATTTTGTTAGATTTTTATCTAAGAGTTTCATTTGGGGGGGTACCAATATAAATGCTAAAATGTTTTTAATTTCAAATTCTACTTGTTTATTGCTGTAATATAAGAAAGTGATCAACTTTTGTATATTAACTTTGTATCCTACAGCCTTGTTATAATCACTTATTAGTTCCAGAGTTGCTTTGTTGATTCTTTCAGATTTTCTACATAGACAATTATGTCGTCTATGAACAAAAACAGTTTTATTTCTCCCTGGCCAATCCGTATACCTTGTATTTCCTTTTCTTATCTATTTGCAATAGCTAGAACTTCTATATGATGTTGAAAAGTAGTGGTGAGAGGTGAAATCCTTGTCTTGTACCTACCTGACCTTAGAGGGAAAGCCTCAAGTTTCTTACCACTTTGTACGATGTTAGTTGTAAGGTTTTTTTTTTTTTTTTAATATTCTTTATCAAGTTGAGAGAGTTCCCTTCTATTGCTAGTTTGCTCAAAATTTTTATCATGAATGGGTGTTGGATTTGCTACACGCTTTTTAAAAAATCTATTGGTATGATCATGTAGTTTTTCTTTTTTTAGCCTGTTGATGTGTTGAATTAATTTATTTTCAATTAATCCCAGCCTTGAATACCTGAGATGAATCCCACTTGATCATTACATATAACCAAATATGTAATTACTATTAGTATTTTGAATAAATTATAATCTTTAGATGAATTATGAAAAAGAAAAAGTAAAGCTTTTATTTACTTTTACTTATTCCTTTTCTGATGCCTTTCCTTTCTTTATGTAAATCTGAATTTCTTACTTATAAATTTATATTTATATTTTTCATTAATATTTCTTAATATATTATATTTTTTGTATAGTTTACTTTTGCCTAAAAAACTTCTTTTAACATTTCTTGCAAGGTGCGTCTACTGGCATCAAGTTTTTTTTTAATTTTTATTTTCTCAGAAAGTATTCTCCTTCACTTTTCAAGGATAATTTTTCAGGGTTTGTAATTCTAGATTGGTGGGTGTTTTCTCTTATTACTTTAAATATTTTGTTCCACCTTTTCTTGCTTGAATGGTTTCTGGGGAGAAGTTAGATGTAATACTTACTTTTGCTCTTCTGTAGGTAAGATGTGTTTTTCTACTAATGTCTTTCAGGACTTTATCTTTGATTTTCTGAAGTTTGAATATGGTATGCCTAGATGCAGCTTGTTTGTTTGTTTTGGCATTTATCCTACTTGGTGTTCTCTGAGCTCTCTGAGGTTCTCAGACCCGTGGTTTGGTGTCTAGCATTAATTTGGGAAAAAAATTTCTGTCATTATTGCTTCAAATATTTATTTTTCTCTTTTCTCTCTTCCCTTCTCATATTCCCACTAGAGGTAGATTTCATCTATTTTAGTCGTCACACAGTTCTTGGATTATCTGTTTCTTGGGTTTGTTTTTGTTTTTCTGGAGTGGTGGAGGGGACAGAGGAAGAGAGAGAATCTTAAGCAGTCTCCATGCCCAGATGAGCCTGACTTGGGGCTCAATCTCAGGACCCTGAGATTGTGACCAGAGCCAATATCAAGAGTCAGACACTTAACCAACTGAGCCACCCAGGCACCTCCTGGATTTTCTGTTTTATATTTTCCAGTCCCTTTTCTGGTTTTGAGAGTGTCTATTGATATATCTTTAAGCTTAGTGATTCTTTCTTCAGCTGAGTCTAGTTTACTAAGACCATCAAAGGCATTCTTCATTTTCGATACACTTTCTTATCTCTAACATTTCTTTTTTATTATTTCATAGAATTTCCATTTCTACTTATGCATCTGTTCTTGCTTGTTGTCTACCTTCCTATTAAAGCCCTTTACATTGTAATCATAGGTTTAAAATTTTTCAGTCTGATAATTTCAACATTCCTGCCATAACTGATTTTGGTTATTCTGATGATTTTGAAGTTCTTTAAACTGTGTTGATTTTTTTTTTTGTTGTTGTTGTTTTGTTTTTTGCCTTTTAGTGTCCTTTGTAATTTTTTGTTGAAATGTAAACATGGTTTACTCCTGTAAATAGGCCTTTAGTAATGTGGATAAGGGTTTTTCTCCGATCTTTACTGTGAAAACCTGATAGAGCTCTTAGAGGTAAAACTCACAAAAGCGTTGGCTTGATTTTACATGCCTGAACCCAGTACTTCCAGGTTTATCCACACTGAGCCTCCAGCAATTTATCCATTACATTTCAGGTTTGCTTCCCCTGGCACTGGTTCCCAGATATTTCTGTTCATAAGTTCCTGCTTTGGTAGATTGTGTTTCCCTGTATCTGTCTTTTTGTCTTTCTAAGTTCTGGGGCAGCAGTTTCCATATGGACTCTCTTCTCTAATGGATCTAATAAGTGTTTATTTTTCAGTTTGTTTAGCTTTTTGCTTATCGATAAATGAAATGACACTTCTAAGCTCCTTACACCCTGGACCAGAAATCTGAAGTAATTTATGCATTTTTGGAAGAGTCCTCTGTAACTAAACTTTCTCATATAACAATAAATGTTAGTGTTAATAGCTGTTAACCAAAAACCTATTATAGAATTCTTATTAATTTCTGTTTAAATTATAGCTCGTTGGGGTGCCTGGGTGGCTCAGTGGGTTAAGCCTCTGCCTTTGGCTCAGGTCATGATCTCAGGGTCCTGGGATCGAGCCCCACATCGGGCTCTCTGCTCAGCGGGGAGCCTGCTTCCCCCTCTCTCTCTGCCTGCCTCTCTGCCTACTTGTGATCTCTCTCTCTCTCTCAAATAAATAAATAAAATCTTTAAAAAAATAAATAAATTATAGCTCATCAAAATATATTCTAAAGAGTAAATGACAGATTATTAATAGAAACAGATTATATTCACAGTGAATTGGTTCTTTGAATGGAGCTGAGCAGACTTTAATAGGTCAGTTAGTAGTTAATAATAGATAGCTAATTTGTTTGGGTATATTAACTAAGTTTATTTTCATTTATTCTTTGCTCACTGAATAGACCATAAGTGGAAGGAGGACTCACTTGATCTTAAGAATAATCAAGCTCTCTGTGCTTCAAAAATGGAATCACATTAAAGTTTTCAGTATGTTGTTAAGATTCATTGTCTTTCAACACTCTTTTTAACAGTTTGTTAAAACTTCAGTTAAACCAACAGTCTTTAAATTGGGAATTATAATCAGGAAAGGATTAAAATCTTGTACTGTGTTTTTGGTGGGAAAGGCTTGGAATTTCTTTATATCTGCACAAGTATTTTGTAGGGGAGCGAGTTGACTTAGAGGCCAGTGGCACCATATTTCCTTGCATGGTTTTAAAATACTCACTTTAGCAGAACTGTGCTTGGATACCAAGGCAACAAGTTGTATAAAAGTTAGTAAGATAAATAGTAATTTTCCATAAGCACAAATGATTTCTAAGCGAAATGGTAGGGTTTTCCCCCTATTGAACATTTTTGGAAGTTACTTTTAGGGAAATTCATGCCGTTTAACAGTTCTTAAAGGAAAGAGTTAAAATAACTTCACAACAAGATACAACTATCCAGAAAAACTTAAGTGTCTAAGAATGCTCAAGTTTCAAATCTTTTTCAGCAATGAAAGCAACACAAGTATGGTAGTGATCTTGGTAAATTGTTGTCATAGGTACAAATGTAACCTGCAGTCCAGTCCATGTTAAAATAAAAGTTGGGTATTCATCCTTTCTGATGGAGGCATAATATTCCATTGTATATATGGACCATATCTTCTTCATCAGAAAGGATGAATACCCAACTTTTATTTTAACATGGACTGGACTGGAAGAGATTATGTTGAGTGAAATAAGTCAAGCGGAGAAAGTCAATTATCATATGGTCTCACTTACGTGTGGCGCATAAGGAAAAACATGGAGGACATTGTGAGAGGGAAGGGAGGGGTGAATTGGAGGAAATCAGAGGGACGAAGAACCATGAGAGACTGTGAACTCAGAGCAACGGACTAAGGGTTTTGGAGGGGAGGGAGATGGGAGATGGGTGAGCCTGTTAGTGGGTATTGAGGAGGGCACGTATTGCATGGAACACTGGGTGTGGTACATAAACAATGAATCTGGTAACACTGAAAAAATAAAATTATTTGGGGGAAAATAAATAAAATAAAATAAATAAATCTTTACAAAAAAAAAAGAAAAACCCAAAAAACAAATGTAACCTGCAAATACAGCTTTGTTTAGACTTTCTAGTGTTCAGTCCTTGGTCCTTGTATACTAAGACTTGCTCTCATGCTTTCTACTTTCCCTTTTTTCTCTTATTTCTTTAACATTTTAAAGGAAAATATTCATTTGGAATCCACCTGAGCTTAAAATCAAGGAACACTCCCCAGGCATATGGAAACAAACATCATGGATGTGGATTGAACACAGAACAGATATAACATCATTCACTTGATCTTTCATGGACACTTGAATCTCAAAGACATGCAGGAAATTTCAGCAGACCAACTGATGCAGCCTTTGTGTATTAAATGAATATCATCTGTGAATGTTTGAGAAAACTTCTGAATCATGGAGAAATCTTAATTAATTTACAGATTTGTCACCCTGTTGAGAAATAGTGTGTTAATACTTAACTGTCACTTCTAGTTTCTTCTCCTTTCTCTACTAAACATGTATTTTTATCACTATTTTGCTTTAAATTTCTTTTGACCCACAGAGTCTGTCTTCATGACTCCAAATAACTATTTTATTTTATTTAAATTCAATTAGACAACATATAGTACATCATTAGTTTTTGATGTGCTGTTCAATAATTCATTAGTTGCATATAACACCCAGTGCTCGTTACAACATGTGCCCTCCCTAATGCCCATCAACCAGTTACCCCCTCTTCCCACCCATCTCCCTTTCTGCAACCCTCAGTCCAAATAACTATTTTAAATTAAATTATATTTTTAACTCAGATTAGACCTATTGCACCTGGAAAAATCATCTGTAGAAGAACATTCCCTCGTGGCCAGGAGCCTGAGACCCTGGACATCTTAGATTTTAATGATGAGATGTCTTATTTCAGTTCTATTCACATATGGTTACTGGGAAGAGAGTGACACACTTTTTAAGTTCATTTCTTTAGCATCAGAGTTTTTGCCATAGTGGGAAATACAAGTGGTGGAAGGAATGAACTAATTACTGGATTTATAACTTTGTCCTATCCTTCTTGTATTGACCAGCAATTAGGGTTCTTCACAGATCATTGACTTTTGTTTCAAGTAAACAAAGTCCTGTGTATTCTGGACTTTGCACACTAAAATTTATTCTACATTACCAAGTAATAACTGTCCAGAACTATCTACATTGTGAGGTCTATTAAATGCTTTTTATGGAGCAGTGCTTGGGCTTAGAAGTTAAGCAATTGAATGTACATATGTACTCCTTGGGTAGACAGATAAATAGCTATTGCTAATACTTAGGGCAGTTTACAAGATTCTCAGGTTTCAAAGGGTTTTCAACAACTAAACTGTCTAAAAATCACTTGGGGTGCTTGTTCAAATACAGATTACTGGACCCTGCATCCTTGAATCTGCATGTTTTTAAACAAATGTAGTTCTTAAGTTTACTTGTTCTTGAAACTACTGAGCTTGCCTTTTGAGGTCAACTTTAAATTAATATATGTTCTGCCTTTCTATTCTTAAGCAGAAATAATCAGAATTCTCCAGTGTTTGAATCTGAGATTTATTTTTGTAAATAACTATTTTTCATAATATAAAAAAACTATAGTATATCCCCTGTTTTTAAAATCTTTAAGTAGGAGAAGGGAAGATGGTAGAAGAATGGGGACCCTTGTTTCATTTGGTCCTTGAATTCAGCTAGATATCTATCTAATCATTCTGAGCACCTGTGAATTCAACCTGAGACCTAAGAAAAGGATTGCTACAATTCTATGAATAGAAAATCGACCACTTTTTGCAAGGTAGGAGTTGTGGAGAAGTGAATCTGAGGGAACATATCAGATGATAAACCACAGGGGGAGGGAGACTCAGGAGGCCAGCAAAGGGAAGTGATATAGCAGCAGAGCACAAAATTGGAAATTTTAGAACTTTGTTCCTGTGAGGGATGTCCCTGCCTGAAAGGTGCTTAGGTGGTGAAGTAGGGGAGAATTCTAGCTGGGACAGAGTGGTCTCAGGATCCCCAGGATCACAGAAAGAATGGGGGTGCCTGAGTGTGGCAGAGTTCCAAAGCACTGGAGCAGGGAAGCTGGCCACAATTAGGGAGGCCCAGAGTCGCCTCTCAGCCAGGTGTTGCCATAAACTGTGAACCCCTGCATGAGCCACAACCACTTTCCAAGCAGGGGCCCAGGAAGCAGCAAAACTGCTGCAGGACCCTGATCCTTCCCAGGGAGGAGAGGTGCAGGGTGTGTACATGATTGGCCAGCTGCTACTGGAGCAGGTGCCTGGAAAGCAGGGGGCCACAGTGAGACCCCTCTCCCTCCCCTGGGAAGATTGGTGAAGGTGTGGACTGCAGATGTCTGTGGAGTTTGGTGCACACAAAAGGGATTGATTCTTTTTCCATGAGGGTGCACTGAAGAATGGGGGAGCCGATCATTTAGCATGGGGCTGAGATTGGGGCACTGTCACTTTTTTTTTTTTTTCATCCTCTATAGTGGTGCAAAAAGCCTTCAGGGAAAAAGAGCCATATAGAGCAACCTGAAGCAGCTTACACTGAGCCCAGCCCCTTGGCAAGGGACAGTGCAACTCTGCTCAGGCAAAGACACCTGAGAAGCAGTGCAACAGGCCCCTCCTCCAGAAGACCAGCAGGATCCTCAGGCAAATACCAAGTTTATGGATCACACAAAACTGAAAAACTCCTACACTAGGGGAAAATAGTATATAGAATTTGAGGATTTTTTTCTCATGAGTTTTTAGTCTTTCAGTTTAAACTTTTCCTTTTCTTTCCTTTTCAAATAGTTTCTTGTTTTATCAACTCATGGTTTTTACGACTCTTTAAACTTTCATTTTTACATTTATATTTTATAGATATATTGTTCACTTTTGGCTTCTTTCAAGGTATTCAATTTTATTGTTGTATATATGGTTTTTTTTTAAGATTTTATTTATTTATTTGGCAGAGAGAGAGAGATCACAAGTAGGTAGAGAGGCAGGCAAAGAGAGAAGGGGAAGCAGGCTCCCTGCTGAGCAGATAGCCCAATGCGGGGCTTGATCCCAGGACCCTGAGATCATGAGCTGAGCTGAAGGCAGAGGCTTTAACCCACTGAGCCACCCAGGTGCCCCTAAGTTTTTCTTTCTTTTCAATTTTGGAATCTAGTGTCTTCTGACAAACAGATCAAAATATACCCAGGACCAAGGGTATCACCCTGTTTTGTCCACCTGTGAGGTTATATTCTCTCTTTTTTCTCTTTGTTTTTGTTTTGTTTTGTTTTCTTTTTAGCTTTCTGACCTCGTTGGATTTGTCTAGTGTGTATTTAATTTGAGTCATGGTTGATATTTTTTATTTTGTTCTCTCATTCATCTATTCTTCTCTGGACAAAATGACTAGGAGAAATTTACAACAAAAGAAAGAACCAGAAGTGATACTCTCTGCCACAGATCTAATTGGTATATATATAAGTAAAATGTCAGACCTAGAATTCAGAATAATGATTATAAAGTTACTAGCTGGGCTTGAAAAAAGTATAAAAGACACTAGAGAATCCCTTAGTGCAGAAATAAAATCTAATCAGGTGAAATTAAAAATGCTTTAACTGAGATGTAGTCTAAAATGGTCACTCTAACAGCAAAGGTCAATGAGGCAAAAGACAGAGTCGGTGACATAGAAGACAAGATGATGGAAAGGAAGGAAGCTGAAGAAAAGAGAAAAACAACTAATGGACCATGGAGGGAAGCTTTGAGAAATCAGTGATACAATAAAGTTAAACAACATTAGAATTATTGATCCCAGAGGAAGAACAAAGAGAGAAGGGGGCAAAAGGTATATTTGAGGAAATCATAACTGAGAATCAATAAAAATAGATCAACAACCTGGCATATGACAATGAAGCTTGTAAGTTTCAGAGAAAGAAATAAATCCTGAAAGCAGCTCAACACAAGAGGTCCTTAATGTACAAAGGTAGGAACATTGGACTGGCAATAGACCTAGCCAGAGAAACCCAGAAGGCCAAAAAGGGCTGGCATGATATATGCAGAGTACTAAATGAGAAAAACATACAGCCAAGAATACTTGATCCAGCAAGGCTGTCATTCAGAATGGAAGGGGAGATGAAGAGCTTTCAGGACAAACAGAAACTAAAAGATTTTGTGATGACTAAACCAGCCCTGTAAGAATTATTAAAGGGGATCCTTTAAGCAAAGAGAGAGCCCAAAAGTAACATAGACCAGAAAGGAAAAGAGACAATATACAGAAACAGTGACTTTACAGGTAATACAATGGCACTAAGTTCATATCTTTCAATAGTTATTCTGAATGTAAATGGACGAAATGCTCCAATCAAAAGACACAGGGTACCAGATTGGATAAAAAAACAAGACCCATCCATATGCTGTCTACAAGAGACTCATTTTAGACCCAAAGACACCTCCAGATTGAAAGTGAGAGGTTGGAGAATGATTTATCATGCTAATGGACACCAAAAGAAAGCTGGGGTAGATTAGACAAATTAGATTTTATTTATTTTTTAAAGATTTTATTTATTTGATGGAGAGAGATTACAAGTAGGCAGAGAGGCAGGCAGAGGGAGAGGGGGAGGTAGGCTCCCTGCTGAGCAGAGAGCCCAATGTGGGGCTCCATCCCAGGACCCTGAGATCATGACCTGAGCCGAAGGCAGAGGCTTAACACACTGAGTCACCCAGGTGCCCCCAGACAAATTAGATTTTACACCAAATCCTTATATCAGACAAATTAGATTTTAAACCAAAGACTGTAAAGATGTAGTTGGACACTATATCATACTTAAAGGATCTATCCAACAAGAAGATCTAAAAATTATAAGTATTTATGATCCTAATTTTGGAGCAGTCAATTATATAAACCAGTTAATAACAATACAGGCCTCTCAAGAAACTAGAAAAGTCTCCAATACACAAGCTAATCTTACACCTAAAGGAGGTGGAGAAAGCAGCAAATGGAGCCTGAATCAAGCAGAAGATGAGAAATAATAAAGATTAGAGTAGAAATCAATGAAGTAGAAACCAAAAGAATAGTAGAACAGATCAACAAAACTAGAAGCTGATTCTTTGAAAGAATTAATAAGATTGATAAACCCCTAGCCAGACTTATCAAAAAAAAAAAAAAAAGAAAGAGAGAGAGAGGACCCAAATTAATAAAATTATGAATGAAAGAGGAGGGATCCCAATGAACACCAAGAAAATACAAACAAGTTTAAGAACATATTATGAGCAACTATATGCCAACAAATTGGGCAATCTGGAAGAAATAGATGCATTCTTGGAAACTTATAAACTTCCAAAACCGAAACAAGAAGAAATAGAAAATGTTAATAGACGAATAATCAGCAAGGAAATTGAAGCAGCAATCAAAAACCTCTCAAAACAAACAAACAAACAAACAACAACAACAAAAAAAAAACCTCTCAAAAAAAAAAAAAAAAAAACCCCACAAAAGTCCAGGGCCAGATGGCTTCTCAGGGGAATTCTAGCAAACATTTAAAGAAGAAATAATACTATTCTACTGAAACTGATTCAAAAAATAGAAATGGAAGGAAAACTTCCAAACTCGTTCTATGAGGCCAGCATTACCTTGATCCTAAAACAAGACAAAGATCCCATCAAAAAGGAGAATTACAGACCAATACAACCTGATGAACATGGATGTCAAAATACTCACCAAGATACTAGTCAATAGGATCCAACAGTACATTAAAAGATTATTCACCATGACCAGGTGGGATTTATACCTGGGTGGCAAGGGTGGTTCAACGTCCACTAATCAATCAACGTGATACATCACATTAATAAAAGAAAAGACAAGAACCCTAATGATCCTCTCAATTGATGCAGAAAAAGCATTTGACAAAATGCTTTTCTTTTCTTGATTAAAACTCTCCACAGTGTAGGAATAGAGGGAACATACCTCAGTATCATACAAGCCATCTGTGAAAAGTCCACAGCAAATATCATTCTCATTGGGGAAAAACTGAGAGCTTTTCCCCTAAGGTCAGGTACACAACAGGGATACCCACTCTCACCACCGTTGTTCAACATAGTACTAGAAGTCCTATCCTCAGCAATTAGACAAAAAGAGAAATAAAAAGCATTCACATTGGCAAAGAAGTAGTCGAACTCTAATTCTTCACAGATTACATGATACTTTATGTGGAAAATCCAAAAAACTCCACCCCAAAATTGCCAGAACTCATACAGGAATTCATCAATGTGGCAGGATATAAAATCAATGCGCAGAAATAGCTTGCATTTCTATACACTAACAATGAGACAGAAGAAAGAGAAATTAAGGAATTGATCCCATTTATAATTGCACTAAAAACCATAAGATACCTAGTAATAAACCTAACCAAAGAGATAAAGAATCTGTACTCTAAAAACTACAGAACACGCATGATAGAAATTGAGAAAGACACAAAGAAATGGCTAAATGTTCCATGCTCATGAATTGGAAGAACAAATATTGTTAAAATGTTTATGGTACCCAGAGCAATCTACACTTTCAATGCAATCCCTATCAAAATACCATTGACATTTTTCACATAGCTGAAACTAATAATCCTAAAATTTGTATGGAACCAGAAAAGACCCGGAATAGCCAGAGGAATGTTGAAAAAGAAAACCAAAGCTGGTAGTGTCACAATGCCAGACTTCAGACTCTTTTACAAGTTGTAATCATCAAGACAGTATGGTACTGGCACAAAAACAGACACGTAGTTCCCAGAAACCCGGAAATGGACCCTCAACTCTATGATGAACTAATCTTCAACAAAGAGGAAAGAATATTCAATGGAAAAGGACAGTCTCTTCGACAAATGGTGTTGGGAAAATTGTTCAGTCACATGTAGAAGAATGAAACTGGACCATTTTATTACACCATACACAAAAATAAATTCAAAATGGATGAAAGACCTCAACGTGAGACAGGAATCCAATCCTAGAGGAGAACACAGGCAGTAACCTCTGTGACCTCAGCCGCAGCAGCTTCTTGTTAGACACGTCTCCAGAGGCAAGGGAAACAAAAGCAAAAATGAACTATTGAGACTTCATCAAGATAAAAAAGCTTTTGCACAGCAAAGGAAACAATCAAAAAAATTAAAAGGCAACCTATGGAATGGGAGAAGATATTCACAAATGACATATCAGATAAAGGCGTAGTACCCAAGATTCACAAATAACTTATCAAACACAACACCCCTCCCCGCCAACAAAAAATCCAGTAAAGAAATGGGTCAGAAGACATGAACAGACATTTCTCCAAAGAAGACATACAAATGGCCAACAGACCCATGAAAAAATGCTCCACATCACTTGCCATCAGGGAACTACAAATCAAAATCACAGTGAGATACTACCTCATACCAGTCAAATGGCTAAAATTAACAAGTCAGGAAACAACAAATGTTGGTGAGGATGCAGAAAAAGGAGAACCCTCTTACACTATTGGTGGGAATGCAAGCTCGTACAGCCACTCTGGAAAAAAAGTATAGAGGTTCCTCAAAAAGTTAAAAATAGAGCTACCCTATGACCCAGGAATTGCACTACTAGGTATTTATCCCAAAGACAGAGATATAGTGATCAGAAGGGACACCTGCACCCCAGTGTTTATAGCAACAATGTCCACAATAGCCCAACAGTGGAAAGAGTCCAGATGTCCATCCACAGATAAATGGATAAAGATGTATATACATATATACAGTGGAATAGTACTCAGCCATCAGAAAGGATGAATACTTACAATTTACATCGATGTGGATGG
Source organism: Potos flavus (assembly GCA_028534135.1). NCBI lineage: Eukaryota > Metazoa > Chordata > Mammalia > Carnivora > Procyonidae > Potos > Potos flavus. The sequence continues at coordinate 64,349,390 of CM052900.1, read as the reverse complement.
AACTGGAGGGGATTATGCTGAGTGAAATAAGTCAGTCACAGAAAGGCAATTATCAAATGGTTTCACTCATATGTGGAATATAAGAAATAGTTCAGAGGATCATAGGGGAAGGGAGGGAAAATGGAATGGAAAGAAATCAGAGAGGGAGACAAACCATGAGAGACTCTTAACTATCAGAAAGGAACTGAGGGTTGCTAGAGGGGAAAAAGGTAGGGGGATAGGGTAATTGGGTGATGGGGATTAAGGAAGGCACATGATGTGAGGAGCCCTGGGTGTTTTATGCAACTGATGAATCACTGAACTCTACCTCTGAAACTAATGATGTTCTGTATGTGGGCTAATTGAATTTAAGTAAAAAAAATCTTTATTAAGTGTATATACATTCAGTATTATTAATTTAATTCAAAATTCCACTGATCTATTAATATATTATTTTTGCCAATTCGGGATTAATGAAACTATGAAGAAATTATTGTATTGTTTTTCATAGGATGAACTTAGAAACACTGATCAAGCATTAAGTCTTAGGATTCTGAAGTGCAGCAAAATGAGCTTCAGGAACCAAAACTGGTTTAGACAGTCAACTATCTAAATTCAAGTTTCATTGATCAACACCTTTTTAAAATTAATTTATTTTTTAATTGATGTATAGTTGACACACAATGTTAAATTACTCTCAGGCATACAAAATAGTGATTTGATAAATTTATACATTATGCTGTGCTCCCCACAAGTGTAGCTATCATCTGTCACCACACAACACTATTACAATACCATTGACTGTACTCCCTATGCTGTGCCTTTCATCCTTGTTACTTATTCATTCCATAACAGGAAGCCTGTACCTCCTACACTCCTTCCCCCATTTTGTCCATTTCTGTACCCCTGATCCCTATAGTAACCACCAGTCTGTATTTATAAGCCTGATTCTGTTGTTGGTGTGCTTGCTTATTTGTTTGTTTGATCAATGACTTTCTGATTAATCGACAAGGTAGTGAGTTCATCTGGAATCTGAAACAATGGAAATGAGGTAGATGAATCTTATGTGACTAAGACAAATATAATATGCCTCCAGTTATTGTCAAATGTTTCTTTTAATAAGGCAGGAGATTTTCTTTTTGCTCTCAGCCTCATTACCCAGGGGGAAAGACATGTTTTTTCTGTGCCTGAATATAGAGCAGGAAATTCCACATCGTTCTCTTCATTGGGCCCAAACCAGTAGTCTAATGTTTTCTAAAGAACCAAGATGATTATTCCGTAATAACTGAGTTCTCTCCTGGTGCTCAAAGAACTTTGTAAGCGACCATGGAATGTGCTTATGTTCAGTAAACAAGATGGGGAAAGTCCTCCTTATGGAAATCTTAATAGCTCTTATTTAAGAACCTCCAAAATTTGTGGCTTTTATCATGTGGGGGCAGAGTTTGCAGGAATCATATTCTCAAATTTAAGTTATATCAATTGGAATTAAGGGAATATTTACCAGAGTTTTATGAAAAAAATATATAATGACAAAAAATATTGAGAGCAGTTTCTGTGTTCTTTTTCCCAGGAGGAAAGATCAACAGGAACAAATCTGTTCAATCCCCACCACTTACCCCAGCCCTGTTTACCCAAGTTGGAAACTGGGCTTATATAAGTTTCCTATTCTGTTTTCTCCAGGTTTATTGAGGTATAATTGAAAAACGAAACTGTATATATTCAAAGTTTATAACATGATGATTTTATATACACATATATCTTATGTTTGCATTAAAAAAATTAGAAATTTCCATCTGTCCTGTTCATCTCCAGACCTGGGTTGTTCAATACAGCAACCAGTAGCCACAGGAGGCTGCTTACATTTAATTTAATTAATATTGAATTAAATTAAAAATTCAGTTTTTCATTGTATTGGCCATAGTTCAAGTGCTCAGTAGCCACTTAGCACAGAATATAGAACATTTCTATCATTGCAAAAAGTTCTAGTGTAGCTCTGCTCTAGAGTCATAGTTGATCCTTTGGCTCAACAAATGGCTTGTATTTGAAAGAACATGAAACTAAGAACCTGCTCAAACTGTCTCATAAGACTGCATTGGTAACTATGCAGGAATTGGGCGAACAAGTTAATAAAATAGTGGTAACATGAAATTGGCCTTTGTGCGAGCATTTATACCATGAAAATCAGGGTTTTGTTTTTGTTTCTGTTTTATTTTGTTTTGTTTCTGAGAACTAGTTTACCAGCAAGCTGCTGCCTGACAATGTTTGTGTCAAGCACTTACTAGAAAAAGATGACCCAGGCAATTGATACCCTTACTAGGGAGCTGCTTGAGTGGTGTCATTAAGAAAGCCCACAAACTTAATACTGGTGGAATTTATATACCAGAATAACATAGATCAATGGAAGAAGATAAGGAATCACAGTACCCAGAGAGATGCGGTTATAGGTGTTCTGGTTTGTAAATGGTCTCAATACTTTATATCCCGCTTTTAAGTTATATCTTATTACTATGCCAAAATAATACTCTACAAAGTATTATCCAATATAAATATAACACAAACCACATATATGTTTTAAAATTTTCTAGTTCTTAAGATAAACAACTAAAATTAATTTAATAATATATTTTATTTAACTTAATACATCCAAATTATTATTTCAACATATAATCATACTAAATAGTATTGAGATATTTAACACTTATTTTTTCATACAGACTACAAGTTTTTATACTTACGGTACAGCTTAATTCAGACTAACCACATTTCAAGTGCTCATTAGCCACACATAACTAGTACTCAATAACACAGCTCTAAGGAAAATGATGGAAACGTTCATAATTGAACAAATAGGATTGGTAGAACTTGAGGGTGATTGGATACAAGAGACATACATTTGGAATAGAAAGAAGCCAAAAGGAAGGACTTGGGAGGGGTTTTTCAATGGCAACCTATTCCTTCCCATGACTTAAGCTTCACCTTCGCACAGAATACTCCCATCTTCAAGTCTGATTACACTTCTGCATCTTGCATTTGGAATGGCTTAGGTATGCAATCAGAATCACAGTCTTTACCTGTAGAACTCCTCCTTACTACAGTCTTGTCAAACATACAGGCTGGAAAACCCAGGCACCATGGATTCTTCCCTCCTACCACAAACAAGTGCAGATCTTTCAAGTCTCCCACTCCCCAAATGCCAACCGGGAGTGGCCTGGCTCTACCATTCACTAAACTCTGCTAGTATTTTACCGGCTCCCAGCTAGCCAAGCTGCCATCTGACTTTAATCCCTTTCCTATCATCCTTCATTCTTCGGCAAGATCCCACTCTAAATGCTGTCACTGATCATGGGGCAACCCAAGAGATAAAATATAAAACCAAAATTCTTCACGTGACTTTCAAGGCTCTCACTTTCCTCCCACCTCATCTCTAGGATACACTGCCCAGCTCTCTCTTCTCCCCCATGACATACTTTCACCCTCTCCCCCAGTATGCCGAACTTCTCATTTAGTATTCATCCAACTGATTTACATTTTCTCAATTCTGTGCCCTTAATCACTCAGTTGCCCAAATTCCAATCTTCCCATCACTACTTCTCAAAGTCCATTTACTCCCTTTGTGCCTCTGCTCAGTCTATGCTATCTGCATAGGCTTATTTCTGTCTCCCCCCACTCCACTCCATGGCACATTTTATGCACTCAGCTCAAGTATCCCACTTTGGAAAGCCATTAGTAACTGCCCTTCCACCTGGGACTAGATAAGGCAAGTCTCGTGTGGCTTATAAAACCTACCTGCCTTATCTGTATTGTCTTCTTAACACATGATATTGTATTGTTCTTATGTGTCTCTCTCCTTCACCCCACTCCTGGCACAACAGCCAGTCCTGGCATGCTGTAGACAATCTGCATATTTGGTGCATGGTGTATCAGTGAGCAGAAGCCAGGTCCTTTGGAAAGCTTTGCCAGATTTTCCCAGGCAGATCTTATTCCACATTCCTCTGGGGCTCCCCTTTGATGCCTGTAATGTGTGGTATGTTCCTCCACTTCTATTTTCACCTATCAAATTCTGCTCTGCAATATACATTCTCTTCATGCTCTGAGTTCTGCACTCTGTGAAGACAGGGATCCTTCTTTTAATTGCAGCCTCAGCTTTGGTCTGCAGAGTTATTTGAAAGTTTCAACAAGAAACATGTTTGAGTCACTTCAGATATGCATAAAACAGGATCTGTGGAAAGGAATGTTTCATAATCACCAAGATTATTCAGTTTTAGTTCTGCTCATAATGGCACCATGCCTGGACACAGCAGGTCACCCCATTAGCTTTCTCACCAATCTCAGCTCCCTGATCAGCAGGGATGCACTGGAAATAGACCATTTCTAATCTGCCAGTCATTTTTCTCCTTTCAACTCCAAACTACTTCTTTTCTATCAACTCCTAGTATTGTGTCTTGCCTTTGAGTAGTGTTCTGAAAAAATGTTTTTCAAGCAAATGTAAAATTTGAAATATTTTCCATCAAAAAGAATCTCATATATTGAACAGGCTCCTTCGTAAGGAAATCAAGAATGGGACATTAAAGCTCCCTTTTTGGCACTCATGAGGGTGGATTTTGGGGCTCATAAATCCCTTCAGCAAAGTCTACACCTCTAGAAATGGTATAAAACGTGTCCTGTACCCAGCCTACAGAGGCTGTCCCCCTGATCACTTTTTCCCTGTCTGCATGTCAGACCACAGTCACACAAGGTATTGAAATGAACAAACAAGAGAAGAAACTAAATGACCTGAGGAAGAGACACTTAACTCCATTCTAAAGCTATATATAATACTAATGAAGAGTATAACTTCTGTTTTAGAACCTCGAATTGTTGACTATAGCCCTAAAAATATATGGGTTGGGGTTTTTTAATTTTATGTTAAGAGTTTTAATTAACAGTGTATTCAGTGTTTGTACCTACTGTTGTACAAAAGCTAGCAAAATGAAGGTTGCTAGTTACCCTGAAAATCTGTCATGCCTTTTATGGGTTTTATTCACTTTACAATTCATAGAAAATGAAAACATTATTTTTCTCTCCTAGACATGTACCCTTCCAGGCACTATACCTCTTTACTAGTTATATTAATCGTAGATTTAACCTCCCCTCCGATTAGAGATTATCTTCTTCATTCTGACTTTGTCAAGACTAGGCAAAATTTCCTTTTTCTCATTAGCATCATGCTCTTTTTGGCATTTTAGAAGTATTTTAAGTAATGACTGCATAAAATGTCATAATATTTGGAATTGAGCCCTTTCATTATATCTTTCAATATGAAAAGCTCATGAAAAGAGCTGCAAGAAGACTTTAAAAATAAATATCATGGAGACATTTTTCACCATTACCTGTGAACCAAAATAATTGCCGGCATCTTATTTGCCCTTAGCTCCTCCCCCTCCACCATTCGAACCACTTCTCCCAACCAGCTGCCTCTACTAGGGTGCATATCCGGTATAAAACTGGCTTTGTTTTAAATTCTTGTTTTGACTGGGTTGATTAAAAATTACTTTGTGATTTTTACCGATTTAAGATATCCTGAAAAGAGAGGATGAAATTCTGGGAATTGGGTACATGGTCATATAATTCAAAGAGCTTTCTCTTAATGTGCCAGATTATGCCAGAAAAAGACTGAAAAACCTCACAATAGGCTTGCCACTGATTTTTCCTCCTCAACAGTGAATTGCCACTGTTTTCTTTTCTCTTCTTATTTTTTTTTCCTCAAAATTATACCCAGACAGGAAGATGACTGAATGTACTGTTCCAAAGCAATAGAATCACCTCAAGGCAGAGAATGTGGCTTTTTTTCCCCCTCACTGGCACCCTTCAAACTATTGCCTTTTTCTGTTTCTGAAGTCTGTGGCAACTTTGAAGAGAACAGATTTCCATTAGTAGCTTCTATAGCATTAGCTCCTAATCATTCCCTCAGATATTGGCTAATCAGATATTTATCAAGATGCTCTTGAGGTAAAACATGGCTCCTGTCTTCTGTGGGCCAAATCTTTTTGGAAAGAGAAGACACGGACCCTTTTGCTAACACAATATTAAAAAGGGAAAAACAGTTTTATAGTAAAAATATCTTCATGTAGTTTTGATTTATATTTTTTATGATAAGTGAGGCTGAGCATCTATCTTTTCATAAAGACTGATTTTCATTTTTGAAACTGTACAATTACTTTTCAGCCCATTTATCTATAACCTTTTTAGATACTCTGTATATTTAAGGGATATCAACTTTTTTCTGTAAGTTTTATTTTTCCTTGCTTCCATTTAAAATTCTTAAAATTATTTTTACAACAATGTGATTACTTAAACTATAATTTATTGTTACTTAAATACTATAAATTTAATTATACATCCATGGGACAACATGGATGAATTTCAGGGGCTAAATGAAACATGTCAGATAGAGAAAGACAAATATTGAGTGATCTCATGTATTCATAGAAACAAACAAACACTGGATTCATAGAAACAGAAAACAGATTGGTGGTTCTCTGGAGTGGAGTTGGGGGGAATGAGTGAAGGTGGTCCAAAAACTTCCAGTTGTAAGAAAAACAAATCCTGGGGATGTAATGTGCAGCATGGTGACCATAGTCACCAATACTGCATTGTATATGTGAAAATTGCTAAGAAGTAGATCTTAAAAGTTCTCATCGCAGGGGGACCTGGCTGGCTCAGTCAGTGAAGAATGCTACTCTTGATCTAGGGGTCATGAGTTTGAGCCCCATGTTGGGTAGACATTACTTAAAAAAATAATAAAATACATTTAAAAAAGTTCTCATCCCAAGGAAAAAATCTGTAACTATGTGAGGTGATGGATGTTAACTAAGCTTAATGAGTTAATCATTAACTCATTAATGTTATGCAATATATACATACATCACATCATTATGTTGTATACCTTCAACTAATAAGATGTTATATGCCAATTATAACTGAATATAACAGGCAGAAAAGAAACAAGTACAATCTGGGCTATTGCTCTATATATAGGGGTATAATTATTCTTGATCTTAAGCAAAGTTCAGACACTTATATTCCTGAAAATATGAAGACTTGTTATTTTTCTTCTGTGCTAATGTTTATTTTAAATTAAACTTCAAAAAAATAGTAAAATTTGGCATCAACAAACATGAGGCAAGTTTTCCTAAAAACTTACAATTTGGGGTGCCTGGGTGGCTCAGTCATTTAAATGTCTGCCTTTGGCTCAGGTCATGATCCCAGGGCCCTGGGATTCAGTTCCACATAGGACTCTCTGCTCAGCAGAGAGCCTGCTTCTCCCTCTTCCTCTCCCTGCTGCTCTGCCTACTTGTGCTTTCTATCTCTCTGTCAAATAAATAAAATCTTAAAAAAAATAAAAATAAAAAATAAAAACAATTTGCTGTCAGTACGAGAGAGTCCTTGAAGTCATTGCCAAGGGAGGTGACCTGGTGAAGGCAGAATTTTGGGGTGCAGGGAAGAATGAAGGGAAATGAGATGGACAGGCCAGTTGGGAGCAAGGCCCCTTCCTCTGAAGGCTCAGGAAGCTCTCGCACAGAGTGACTGTCCAATGGCTTGACATTGGCTTCACGGCAGACTCTCACTTAATTTGTAGGGAGCTCATTTTCTTGTGGTCTGAGGAACAATTATGTTGGATCATTGCTTCATCAGAAAAGAAGCAGCTTAGGAGTTATTCACACAGTTTAGTTCAATATTTGTGAGACAGAAGCTGCCTGGAAAGTTAGATTATCTACATAGAGAAGGGCAGCTGTTGACAGACAAGCCTTGGGAGCAGCCACTGGAAGTGACATGCCATCAGGGGCTGGTTGAAAGCACTGTGCCTGGGTACCATTTTGTTGCTTCATAGCTTTGTTGCTTTGTGAAGTCACTTTACATCATTAAATCTGATTTTCTTTATCTACAAAATAAGATAATACTCTTTGCCATGTCATTTGGCAGGACTATCAAGCTATCCTATCAAGCAGGGTATGAGTTGAAAATTCCATGTAAATTAAATGTGGTATATAAGTATGCACTGACTTTGTGGCATGAGGCCAGGGGACCCAGATGCCTCTTCCCCCAAGTAAAATCCAGATGAAGAAAATCAAGGAGAAGTGCTTCCTATGTCATGGCCCAGCCCATGCTAGTGAGGGAATGAGATTGGTTAGGAAATTTCTCTTCACTGTACTTGGCAGGGTCCAATCAGGGAGATCAACCATCACTGACTCTTCTGTGGTAGAATGCTTGGAGCAGAGGAGGCACTGCCTTGGGCAGAGTGTGGCTGGGCCAAGTCCTCCAATTTTGCCCTTGTCCTGGAGCCTGGCATAATGTCCATTTGGTGCTGTCCTACCCTTGAGCCGACACTCTGCTGCCTCTTGGGGGTAGGTAAGCTGATCCTGAAATTCAAAGTCAACATGGGCATAGGATAAGCTGCAGTCCAGAACCTTGATTCTTCCTCTTCCTCTCCCTACCCCTTTTCCCCCACAATCCTCTAAGATCTGACAGCTTTTCCTGTAGAATCTCATGCTCAAAAGAACAACACTGCTTTGTGAATAATAGTCTGGCTGTTCTCCTAAAGGGGGATACCTTGAGCATCTTCTGGAAACCACCTGCCACTGGTAACAGCTACTGTTTTACTCAAAATATAAAAGAGCTGATTTTTCTGCCCTCTTCACATATTTTAAAGTTATTCCCCTTCTCCTTCTTAAAGAAATATAATTGAGTGTCTTTTGGAAAGGACTTAACTCTTGCTCTGTTCCTTCCCTTGTTGAAAACTTGAATACAATAGAGTCAGTGGATTAGAGGTGACATTCCTTGGGGTCTTATCAAGTTACCTTCTCAACAGAATAGGGAAGAAACATACATTTAATATCCAAAAAAAATATCTTTCTCTGTTTCTCTCTTTCTGTCTACACACACACACACACATGCACACACACACTGATTGTATGTGTGTGCATTTCTTTTTTTTTTTTTCTTCCTATGGGAACTTGAAAGTTTTGCTTTCTGTAAGAATTAGCTCCTTGTAAATTCTTTCCCTTTTGTGTGGCTTCAGTTAATTTCCCAATAACATCCATTTCCTTCTCTCTCGTCAGCCAATGCCCGTTGCTGGTTTAAGTGCAGTGATTTGGTTGCAAATAGAGTTGACCCTTGAAGCTTGCAGGAGTTGAGACGCTGACTCCCACACAACTAAAAATCTATGTATAGCTTTTGACTTCCCCAGAACTTAACTACTAATAGCCTACTATTGACTGGAAACCTTACCAATATCATCAACAGTTGATTAACACATATTTTATATGTTATATGTATTATAACCCGTATTCTTACAATAAAGTAAGCTAGAGAAAAGAAAATGTTATTAAGAAATCATAAGGAAGAGAAAATACATTTACAGAACTGTACTGTAAAAAATCTGAGTATAAATAGACCCTTGCAAGTTCAAATGCATGTTGTTCAAGGGGCAACTGTGTTTTTCGCTAAACTTCTAAGCTGTCATTTTCATTTATTTATTTTGGTTGTATGTAATGCCACTGTGGAAAAGACCATCTGGCCTTTCTTTTGGCTTAAAAACTGAGAAGACCCACCCCAGAAGGGAGCTTCTGATCTCAAAGCTGCCCTCTGACCAGGCTGGGATCAAGGATTGTCTTGTGTTAGTAAATGGAAATGCTTTACCTATAAACTAAAGCTTGAGGAAGACAATGATAAAATCCAGGGTTTTTCATATTTCTGTTTAAATAAGCTTTAGTTAAGGAGCTAGCTAAGTGTTTTGTGGCAGTGAAGTCCTGGGAATCTATAGTCATCCTTGGAAAGAGGTATAGAATCAGAGCTCCAATTTTTTTTTCAATTTTACTGAGACATAGTTGGCACATCTCACTGTGCAGGTTTAAAGTGCACAGCACGATGGTTTGATTTATATATAATGTGAAATGATTACCAGTATTGGTTCGGCTAATATCCGTCTCATATAGATACAATACAAAAAAGAAGAAAAAAAAATTCTCCTTGTGATGAGAACTCGTAGGATTTACTCCCCCCTCCTTTTTTTTTTAAGATTTTATTTATTTATTTCTCAGAGAGAGAGAGAGAGTACAAGCAGGGGGAACAGCAGGCAGAGGGAGAAGCAGGCTCCCTGCCTAGCAGAAAGCCCAATGTGGGACTTGATCCTAGGACCCTGGGATCATGACCTGAGCCAAAGGCAGACACTCAACCAACTGAGCCACCCAGTCACCCCAGGATTTACTTTCTTAAATGACTTTCCTATATATCCTACTGCAGTGTTAGCTCTAGTCCTCATGTTGTACATTAGATTCCCAGTACTTATTTTTCTTCTTACTGGCAGTTTACATTTTTTGACCACCTTCCTATAACTCCCCATCCCATCATCCTTCACCTCTGGTAACCACAAATCTGATCTCTTTTTCTACGACTTTATTTTTGTTTTTTTTTTTAAAGATTTCATGTGTTAGTGAAATCATTCAGTATTTGTCTTTCTCTGTGTAACTTATTTCACTTAGGATAATATTATTAATGTCTATCTATGTTGTTCTAAAGGGTAGGATTTCCTCATTAAAAAATGACTGAATAATATTCCATTAGATATAGATGACAGATAGATGGATAGATAGGTATCGCAAATTCTTTATCTACTCATCCATTGATGGATATCTGTTTCCATATCTAGGCTATTATAAATAATGAACATGAGGGTGTAGATATCTTTTCAAGTTAGTGTTTTCATTTTCTTGGATATATTCCCAGAAGCAGAATTGTTGTGTTTATTTTTTATTGTTTTACTTGTACTTTTATTTTTAATGTTTTAAGGATCCTTTTCTTTCCATGGTGGCTGTAAAAATTTACAATCCCACCAGCAGTGCACAAGGGTTCTCTTTTCTCCACATCCACACCAGCATTTTATGTCTCTTGCCCTTTTGATGATCACCATTCTTTCCAGCATGAGGTGATATCTTATCGCGGTTTTAATTTGCATTTTCCTAATGACTAGTGATTTTGAGCACGTTTTCACAGACCTGTTTTTCATATCTCTTCTTTGGTGAAATATCTATTCAGAGCCTTTGCCCATTTTTGCAATTGGATTATTTGATTTTTTGCTCTTGAGTAGTAGGAGTTCTTTATATATTTTAGATATTAACCCCAGATATGACTTGCAAATATTTTTTCCAATTCCATAAGTTGTCTTCTCACTTTGTTGATCATTTTTTTTTGCTGTGCAGAAGTTTTTTTAGTTTGATTTCTCCCACTTATTTATTTTTTATTTGGTTGTTTGTGTTCTTGGTGTCATATCCAAAAAAATCATCATGAAGACCTACATCAAATGACTTTATTCCTATTTTTTTGCACAGTTTCATGGTTTCAGGTCATACATTTAACTGTTTAATCCATTTCAAGTCAATTGTGAGTGGTATATAATATGGGTTCAGTTTCATTCTGTTACATTTGAATATCCAATTATCCCAGCACCATCTATTGAAAAGACTGTCTTTTCTCCATTGAGTATTCTTGGTTTCCTTGTTAAATATTAGTTGACCATATGAATGAACCGTGTAATTAATCTGAAAGCAGAGTCCCACTAGGTTTCAGGAGAAATGCAATGCTAAGGGGAAAGTGTTCACAATCCCAGATATGCAGGATTTCCCAGAATCCGGCATGTTAGATTTCCATAGGGGAACATAGCCCAGGTGAAGATGAGAGCCCATAAAAACCTACATCACATAAAGATAGTGGGTCATGATAGAAGGGAGTAAATATCATAAACACCAGAATTAATCCTCCTGGAATTGAACATTCTGACATTATAAAGTAATTATGTTTGAAGTGAGTATAAGATAAAAGAAAGAATAAATATCCTCATGAATAAATTGGGCAGTATTTTAGAAATAGGTTGATTTAAAACAAGACCAAGCCAAATTAAAAGAAATAAAAAATGTACTCACTGAAATTGAGACAACATGCCTGGAAGATAGAGCTGAGGAAATCATGAGAATGCAACACAGTGCTGAACACAGTTTTACAAACATGCAATTAAATGAGCAATCAAAACCAAGACAAAAACAGAAATAAACGAAGAATAGTTCTAAAACTCATGTATGGATACTTAAAAGCCTGCATAAATAATTTATGGATCCACAACATAATGGACATTATAAAGTCTTCAGAAGTAAACAACAAAAAAACACAGATCTTTTGAGCTGCAGCAAAATTTCCTTTGAAAGAAATAGGTTGTTTTATTACAAAAGAAGATTAAAAATGAATGACCTCATACAGGCTTTTCAGTTATGGACTGAGTAAGTCACAGGACTAAAAGGTACAACATAGGGAATATAGTCAATGTTTTTGTAATAATGCTGTATGGTGACACATGGTAGTTACACTTGTGGTGAGCACAGCATAATGTATAGAGATGTCCAATTACTATGTTGTACACCTAAAACTAATGTAATATGCTATGTCAACTATACTTCAGTACATTTTTAAAAAGTTAAAAAAATGAGTGACCTCATCGTTCAAGAAAATAGGGAAAAAAACATAAACTTGAAGAAAGGTGGAGGAAAGAAGTAATAAAGAAAAAAAGCAGAAAATAATTTTTAAAATATCAGAAATGATAAATAGCACCAATAAAATCAAAAGCTAGCTCTGTGAAAATTAATAAAATAGAATGCTTCTGGCAAGAAAACAAATGGGAGAAACTATATTAATTTATGTTAAACATATGTGTATAAAAGTTTTATATAATGTATATACAACATATATATTTATATCTCTGTTCGAAACATATAAATTTACATAAACCTGAGTGTAAAATCTTAAATTAAATATTTACCAACTGAGTTTAGGAATGGTGCCAATATGTTACAAAAAAGTTGGCTCTATTCCAGCAACGCTGTGTGGCTTAACATTAGAAAAACTTGTTGAAGATATTACACGACCAGATGAAAAGCTATCTCCATATATCTGTAGTACTAGAATGTGCTGATGGGACACCAATCACTTCTGTCATACCCCAGTTGACATTTCTCCTCTGTCCCACTCATTTCTAAATTCCTCTGTTGAGAAGATGTAGGAAAAAGGAATGAATTTCATGATATCCTTTGGGGATTATTTGACAAAGGGAGAACATGTATTTTAGGACAATCTGCTGGAGGCTCCTAACTCCTGACAGGTCATCTTGTAGCTAGCGAGAGAATGCTGAGAAGCTGCAGGTTCAAGACTATTTAACGTAGTTTCCTATACTGTGTTTTTGGAGATCTATAGAATCTATCTCCCATGAGTTGGCCATCGTGCTGAAGGAATAAAAGCCAGCGTTGAGAGAATTTAGAATTCTGTCTGTAGCATTTAGAACAATCTTTTGTCTCATTTGGTTGACAGCAAGGGAGTTGAGGTATTGAGTTACTAGAACGTGTCAAACAGAGCATTCGCTTACCTTAAATAACTGTCTCAAAAGGTGCTGCAACCATCTGGACTAAATTAACTACATACTGATGTCAAAGGAAAAAAATCTTATAAAACTAAGAATGTAGGTTGAGAAAATCCATAATAAACCTATAATTTTATAGGTTTATATTACATAAACATATAATTATTTAAACAATAATAAAAGAAAAATGAAAAGAATATGAAGTAAATATCAGAATAGAAATAAAGTTGTCTTTATTCATAGATAATAAGATTATCTACCTAGAAAATCCAAAAGAATTATATATGAACAAGTAAGAAGATTTAGAAATCATGTTGGGTTTAAGATTAGTATATAAAGATCAACTATATTCCTATATACTAGCAACTATTAATTAGGAAATATAATAAATCAAAATAAAAAATCATCAAATTATGGGGATAAATCCAACAAAATGTGGAGAAAAGAAAGCTATTGAAAAATAGAAAATTGTGCTTAAATATATTGTGAGCAATACCACATTCATGGATTAGATAACTTAATAATTATCTTAATCTAAATAATTCATTTTCATTTTAATAAAATACCAACAAATTGATATGTCTATCTTCCTCTATTTTCCTCCCTTTCTCCCCCTCTCTTTTTTTCCTTCTTTCGTTCTTTGTTTTCATGGAATTTGGCCAATTCTCAAATCCATGTGAAATAGTGGAAGACCAAGAAAAGCCAAGACAATATTGGAGAACATCTGGGAACAACATTCCTATATAACAATATGCATTATAAAGCGATAGACCCAGGTGAAATCAAATAGAACAAGGCAAAATAAAGGATGCAGAAATAAATCCAGGAATATGACAGAGTGCCATCACAAATAAGTGATTGTGGACACATTTTTAATGAGCAGATAACTGACTGGCAATATCAAAGAAGATAAAAACTGATCTTACTTAATGAAATGAACTCCAGTTCTGTGAAATGTGAAAATATGAAAAATAAAACTTTAGAAGTGTTAGAAGAAAATATAAGTGAATGCCTTTTATTTCACAGCAAAGAAAGATATCTTAACCAAGAGGCAATTATTTAAAAATTTAATCATATTATTACTTAAAATTTCTGTAAAATAAAACACTATATTTGAATTAAAATAGAAGCTTTGAGAGAAAATGCTTTCAATTCATACAGATAAAATAAAAAATTTAATCATATTATTACTTAAAATTTCTGTAAAATAAAACACTATATATGAATTAAAATAGAAGCTTTGAGAGAAAATGCTTGCAATTCATACGGATAAAATAAAAAATGTAAAAATTAAGCTAATGCAATTCATACAGCAGATGAGAGATTAGCATCCAGATTAAGAAATACAGAAACCCCCATAGATAAATGGCTAAGACGCATGAACAAGTAATTCACAAAAAGGTAAAGCCAAATGTGGGCATTGAAAAATTATGTTTCAGTTTTGATAGTAATTGATAAAACAGGTAGAGCAGAGGGAAAAATGAGAAAGGGAAATGAGGGTGACGGGAAAGAAATATTCCAGTAACTACCATTATGAACTAGATTAGTTAGGAGTTGAAGTGAGACCAGCACAACTGGTTAATGGTTAATTGGGAGAAAAAAAATTAAGGAGGTTAGTGTGAATGAGTAGTTGTTGTGGGATGACAAGAACAGCAGTCTGTGTTTGGCCTGTAGAGAGACAGTGAAGTCTTATGGTTAAAGATTTCAGAGGTTGAAGGACTCAGATGATACCTAAGCTCAGAGTTCGTCCTTGAGGGTGGGAAGCAGAGGCGAGTGAAGACCTCTGGACTTGAGAAGGTCAAGTGGTTGTGGATGGAACCACCAAACACTGAGATTGCTAGAACGGAAGACAGGTTAGGCATAAAGAAAGTAGTGCTTAAAATTTTACCATCTTATTTAATCCAAAACAGTTCTGTTACACTAATAGATAAAAACAAAAACAAAAATTAACATGAACTATTACTGGAAACGTAAGAATGTAAAATCTTTGCAGATTAAATTTAACAAGTACTTTTTTCCTCATGCATTGACCTCCATGTTAATATAACAAAGAAATCTAATTGAAATGAATAATTATTCTACTTACCTCAAGGATAAAAAGAAAAGGAAAATTATCAGCCTCTTTATTGGAATGCGATAGAATGTTGCTAGTAGTTCTGCAACTCTCACCCTAAGGTGAGTGGATCTTCACATTTTTTCTTGTCCTTTTCAAACTGCTTGATTACTAATTGATCTTATACTGTTTTCCAGTTCTGTTGCTTCTGAAGAAAAATACCTCCAGGAAAAATATGATTTTTCTTCCCCTCTAATATATCCAGCTGGTGATAAGATGAAGTAGTTCCCCAAGTTTTGGTTTCCTTCTGTACCCTTTGAATGCTTGTTCTCGGCTACTGAGACTTAAAATCAATTCTAAATCATTCTCTGTGGCCTATGAGCTCATGCAGGCTGAATGCTGAGTATTTAGAGGTTGTAATAATTGATGGGGTTTCCAGTTCTCCTTGAAGATACACTGCCTGTCTTCCACAAGTGATCATGTGTGTCACCTTACTTAGTTATGTATGTCCTGACAACTGACAAACAATGATATGCTTAGTGGAACTTTAAACCGAGCATGGAAGCTTCTGAAAACACAGTTTATCATTGACAGTGGCAATGCTTAAAAGTCCTAAGTACCTCTCATAGTAGTGGAGGTGACGGTCTCTAACTGAAACTCAGGGTCCCCGTGTTCCTATCCTCACTTGCCTTCAACCAGCACTATACTCATGGACAACTCACTGAGATTCCCCATGCTTTCGTCTCTTCACCTATAAAAAATTCTTTTTTTTTATCTATAAGAGATTCTCAAAAGTCTCAATCAAACATGATAGGATGATTTGGACTGTATCAATGTATGTTTAAGAAACTAAGGAAATCAATACAAGTTCAATGCACACAAAAATATTTACAAGCTGCCAAAAAACAAAAACAAAAACAAAAAAACCCACTCATTTTAAATCAACTGGTACATTACAGTATTATGTCTTTTCTTTAGCATCTCCAATTTGCTTGTTCTTTAATTTTAAACATGTTTTCAGAGTTGGAGCAGGGTAGCCTGGCAGGCTGTAGCAGTTTCAAAAAAGATGAAGTGTTTTAAAATGTAACGTAATTACTTGTAGGCTGACCACACCATTTTGTGATATGTTAAATATATTAGGGACATTTAACAAGGAGTTACTATTTTAATTTCTTTCATTATTTTAGGTTAATTCCATATTATCCTCCAGCAGTAACACACATGATCATTTTCAAAGTAGAATTTAATTTCTAAAACAACAAAACAATGCCAACATATTAAAATAGAACTGCATTCATACAGAATTTAGTTTGTGTCTAATCCTTATTATTACTATTTTTAAAAGAAATATTAGCCCTCTCTTTGAGAAAACCAAAAATGCTAGGTTCACTAGTAGAGTTTTATGTAGTATTATTTAAACTTATTACAATAAACCCCTGTTTCTCAAAGTAATGGTGTGTGTGTGTGTGTGTGTGTGTGTGTGTGTGTGTGTAGCCCTAAAGAGCTATAGACATTTCAGGGATCATATAAATTAGGAAATTTGGATTATATTCTTAGTTAGTTGATAAGATTTCCAAACATGGGCATTCTCAATAGCCTTCCTTAGCAGAAATATCAGTGTTCACTGGAGAAAGAATAAAGGGTATTCCTTGGGTTCATTTTTAAATATTGAATCAGGCAGGGAGAAGCATAAAGAAAACGGCTGAAATTTTCAAACTGCTTGTTTTACTTTCCAGAATTTCACACTTGTGACAATCTGCACTTTGAATTTTGAAATATGAAAAAATGAATTATTCCACCCCAAAAGACCATTATTTCCATGTCTTTGGTTTCTTTTTCTTTTTCTTTTTTTTTCCAATTTATAAGTGATTTAGATTACTAAGATTGGAATCCAATGTGCAGACCAATTACTACTTCACTCAACACATGCCACTGCTTGAAGTTATTCATTTTGTATAACTTTAGGATTCACACTTTGTCTCATCCTTCTTGAACATTATTAAAAAAATAAATCAATATACTTGTTAAACCTACTTAGTATTTAAAAAAAGTCCCAGGGTCCCTGGGTGGCTCAGTAGTTAACCATCTGCCTTCAGTTCAGGTCATGATCCCAGGGTCCTGGGATAGAGCCCCGCATCAGGCTCCCTGCTCAGCAGAGAATCTACTACTTCCCCTCCCTTCTGCCACCTCCCCAAACTCACTGGTGCATCAGCACTCATGCTCTATGTCTCAAATAAATGAAATCTTTAAAAAAAAAGAAAAAAAGAAAAAATTCCAATGTATCTATAATCAGAACCCGACACTGAATTAAATAACTGTTTTTTTTAAAAAAAGAGACAACAAATCAAGTTGGTTTTCCAAGTTATTTTTTGAAATGCAGTATTCTAAAATGAATAGAGATATTGTTTGAATTATCTAGTTAGAATGTTAAGATCAAAATATAATAAAAATATTTAAGAATAACAAAGAAAATAAAACCCTGACAGTGATCAGAACACACTGTGAGCAAGAACATATACTTTGTATCCCCCACAGAGTCTTGATTCTTCTCCACACTGAGAAAGTTTGTCATATGAAGTAAATCATCACCTGCTACTTCATTATGCATGTTAATATACATCCAAAGGTGAGGAATAAAGGGGAGAAGTGAGTAGAATCTCATTTTCCTGGAGAATTATTTTTCAGTCACTTCACGTAAAAAAGACAAATAAAACGCTAGTTGAAAGTTTTTGCAGATGTGACATATGAAGTTTTTCTTCCCTCTTCTATAACTCTGTATCTTCAGTTCAGAGTTCCTCTGGTTTAATTCTGGTTTGCATATTGAATATCAATGTAAGAAGGTGTTTAGACAAAGGATTGATTCAATAGCTCAAAGAACTTTGAGACATTATCATATTATTGCAAAAGTCCAGGAACATGGAAGAGGAAAGGGATATGTGATAGAGGTTAGTAAAAGTTGCTTCCATTGTAAGTCATCTAAGCACACCTTATGAACTGCTCATTCACATCAGAGAATTTTGGTCAGTTTCTGTCTCTGGAGAGTGTGATTTCTCTCCAGTTAAGCAACACACAGTAAACCTGCTTGTCTACATTGGTTACCCTGGGGAGGCACTCTCCCATGCGAGCAAAATATATCGCTATGAATCCAAGGTGAAATACTGAGATAACCATACCCCTCTGCTTTTAGAATCGAAGTTTATTCAAGTACTCTGTGTTGCTCTTCGCTTCAATGGTATAGTCACACTCATGGGGATCACAAACAGAAAGTGTATATTACAGGCATTTTTTTTTCAAAAATGTGATTAATTTTGAAACGTGTACATTTATTTTTGCCAGAAAATTTTGACTCATCTAGTTCTTGGCATTTATCTCCAGGATTTTGGCAGATAATATTATTTTCTATCAAAAGAAGATATTTTTCCATTTTCTGGCCATGTGTGTTTTGAAAATTAAAGACTTAATTGTTTACCATCTAATGTAAGGACTCATTTTCCCTATTAGGATTTCCACCAAATGGGGTCAGTGACCGACACTGACTACCATTTGACTCTAGGGTAACACTATAGAAGTTTTAGGGAAGCCCACAAAAAATCTGACTTCTTACATGTTTTCATTTTTCTGACTTGTTTCTTTTGTCTGGCTTCTTTCAAATTTGTCATGATGCATATATTTGTGCTGTAATACCCTCTTATATTAAAAAAATGGACAGGCTTTAAAGCCATGTTTTTAGCTTACAATTGTCCTAATTGTCCCGAATGTAGAAATGTATCCAGTGATGCTGTGCAGAATGGATTTTGACTTAATCAAAAGAGGCAGTTATTTTTTTGCTCACAAAGTGTAGTTCCCAAATTACGTGGTCCGGGTATTATGTGGTGGTTCCATGGTGTCACTGGATATTCAATCCCTTTCCAGTTCTCAGCTCGACCACCTTTAGGGTAAGAGCCATAGTCTCATGCTCTGAACAACAATACTGGTGCTGGGGTTTCATCTGTTTCAAGCAAGAAGAAGAGCATAGGAAAAGGGGGAAAGGCAGCTGATGCCAGCTAATCTGCTCTGGCTAAGAGCCTACCTAGCCATCACATCCTCTCTTCCCTAGTGACTTGTGATCATATCTCCTTAGCCAGAACTGTGTCCTTTGGCAATCCCCAAGTTGCAAAGGAGTCCAGAGAATATAAATATTTGGGTAGGCATATACTGTCATAAGCAAAATCAGGAAATATGAGAATTGTATTAGGCAACTAGCAGTCTTCAACACATCCAGAAACACTAAATTAATTTAGAACTAGCAGTCAATAGAGTCTAATAGTGGATGCATCTTCATATACATTTTATCTTTTGGAACAAAAATCTAAGTAAAGAGACAGTGATGACAACAGTCCTGCTGTCATGCAATACCCTCTTGCTGATGAAGAAATTGAGCGTCAAGTGGGAAAATAAGCCAAGACATCTAGCCACATACTCTCATCTGGACCATTGGTACCTTCCAATTAGCAAGCCTGCTCTGTACCCTTGCTGCTCCTGAGATGGCAAAGCAACTGACTGAAATGTGAAACTGACCACTGCAGGTTATGTTGACCCAACTTTCTGATTGTTTCACCAAATTAAACTGCCTGACTTTCTTGCAGAGTTGGTTTTCATTTATTTTGATTTTTTTTTTTTTTGGTAACTTCTTTGAATTATTATTTCCATTAGAATGTTAAAGGTGTATTTCCTGAGGAAGCATCGTAATATTCCCAGGTAACTGGTTCCTGGTGTGACTGGTATGAAGGAAGGACAGACCTCTATTTTCTCTTAAGTATTTACTTATAACTAGATTGGCAAGTACTCTAAGAAAGATTTCACTGAAGTTGTAATTCCACTGAAAATATTTTTTTAGAGATTTTGTTTATTTATTTCACAGAGAGACACACAGAAAGAGAGGGGACACAAGCAGGGCGAGTGGGAAAGGGAGAAGCAGGCTTCCTGCTGATCAGGCAGAGGGATGGGGGTTCGATCTTAGGACCCTGGGATCATGACCTGAGCCGAAGGCAGATGCTTAATGACTGAGCCACCCAGGCACCCCTCAACAGAAAATCTTAATCACTCTTGTTCATTAGATGTCAATATTTCTTTGATGTAGCTAGAAAAAAAATTATAGTTTCCATTAGAAGAGCGCACTTCCAATTATAGCCTAAATTTACCTAACTGTCCAGGACTACTGAAAGTTTTCAAGACACATTACATAAAGTGCATAAATAAAAACTTTATTGGACATTTTTTTCCAAATCAGTGTGTTTGATATTCACACAAGTTAGTTTAAACCTATTTCATCAAATTGTTTTATAAAATATTGATTTTGATTTTGTTGTGTACATCACCTCATAAACTTTAATATTTTCTACATCGCAATGAATATAAGCTTATTTATATTCAAAATGAAAAACAAAACAGTACAGTACAGTTTTTGAATTATTTAGGGGAAGGGAGCAAAAAGAGTGAAAACAACTGAGCGGTATGGTGCCAGGCTAGCTCCTCATTCTCTCTGCCTGTTTCCTCATAGATCATGCCTCCCTCCCAGGATGTGGTGAGACAGAACTGTGAGGCAGCATGCTCAGCAGAGGGACTGGCTCAGAAAAAGTACCTGATGGCCATTAACTCCCTCACTCTTTCTACATAGCCCTCCATAATTTGTCCCAGGTTTTTGGCCCCACCGATACTTTCTTCCCCACTCCATTTCACTTTAACCCAGCCAAATTCCTGATGCCTTGTTGACATGCCATGCTCATTGTTTTTTGTTTTTTGTTTTAAAGATTTTTTATTTATTTATTTGACAGAGAGAAAGATCACAAGTAGGCAGAGAGGCAGGTAGAGAGAGTGGAGGAAGCAGGCTCCCTGCCGAGCAGAGAGCCTGATGCGGGGCTTGATCTCAGGACCCTGAGATCATGACCCGAGCCGAAGGCAGAGGCTTTATCCCACTGAGCCACCCAGGTGCCCCTGCCATGCTCTTTGTTAATGCTACTTCCCATCTCTTCAATGCCTATTGTCCTCTCTAAGTACGCAGAATGCATTCAGCTCTTGGGGCCCTTGCAAGCCCTGCTTCCTCCAAATCTCCTCTCTGTGCTGCACAAACCCATTTTACCCTTCTCTGCACTCTGCTACTGCAAATGTCTTTACCACTGCTTTTGACACTTAAATCTGGTCATGAGTTACACAGAATTTTGAGCTCAGCAAATGTTACCTGATGCAATATGGAGGGGAAAAACCATGACACAACACAGTTCCCTCTGCATCACCTACCATAAAAAATATTTGCACATGTGAATAATGATTTTTTTCAAAGCTTAGAAATAAATAGTCACCCTGCTGTGATAAAAGAAGAGGAAACAAGTAGGGCCAATTCCATCACGGAGGGGAGGGGGTTCTTCTCAGCACATCACCAAGCAATTCTTAGACACCTGCAAGGTGTCAGAATTCAGCTGAACTCTGACACTATCCATTCAGAGACAGCATCAGATTCCACAGGTTAAGTGTTTGGTTACATACAATACTGCCCCTAATCCCTCACTTAGGATACCAGTCTCAAGCCCCAGGCTGTTACTTGTGTTTCCAACCACTGGCTACAGATTGGAGGTTCCAGTGACCTCCCCCTTAGGTTCTTTTAATGTGCTGGAGTGGCTCACAGAACTTAGGGAAATAGTTAGGTTCCCCAGTTTGCTAAAGAATATGAAAAAGGATACAAATCAATGGCGAGAGGAAGGCATACATAGGGTGAGGTAGGGTGAAAAGGCACGAAGCTTCCATGCCCTCTCCAGGAGTACCACACTTCTGGCATCGCCATTGGGTTCACCAACTCAGAAGTTCTGAGAACCTGGTCCTTTTAGGTTTTTATGGAAGCTTCATTACATAGTCATGATTGACTAAGCAATTGGCTATTGGCTGATTCAACCTCCAGCTCCTTCCCCCCCAGAGGTCTGCGGACCTCTAATCCACATGGTTGGTTGATCTTCCTGGCAACAACCCCAAGCCATTGGTGGGTAGTGAGTCCAGAAGTCACCTTCATTAACATGACAAAAGACGCCTTTAATGCCTTCCTTAAAGGAAGTCCAAGTGTTTTAGGAGTTGTGAGTAAGGAACTGGATGAAGACCAAATACATATAAGAAATATGTTTTGGTGACCTGAATAACCAAATATATATTTTTTATAAATCACGGTATGACAGGCCATGTACTCCCCTGCCAAGTTATAATCCCCAGAGTTGTGTTGGACTGAGTGTGAATTTGCTGCATAGGAAATTAAAAATCTGAAAAATAACCCAGGGAATTCCAGTTTTTGGTTCCATGTAGGGAGCTTGGAAGTCACCCCCCCATCCCAGGAAGAAGTTGAACTGAAAAACAATATTTCTTAGATATGTAAGAGAAGTGAGTTCAGAGGGCAAAAGGTTACCCCCAAATATTAGAGAGAGCAGGAAGCAAAAACAGATTTGCAACTTATCAGAGCAGACACTCAGGAGCTGAAATCTCTCCAGGAACTGGAGCAGGGTAGGAAAAGCCGAACAGTACTTGAGGAATGACTGGAGGCTCAGAGTGGATAAGTCTGAGAGCTAAAAACTCCCAAAGGACTCAGTTGTGGGTGGGGGGTGAAGGAAGGGGAAATTTTGTGAGTTTTACCTCTAGGATCTTGACCAGATTCCCACAGTAGGTATGAGGAAAAAAATCTCATGCTTCTGGCCAGAAGGGAATAGGGAAACTGTTTTTGAAATATGCCAGAGCACTCCGTTCTCCCTAACAAGATCAATCAGAAGAAGAAACTACTTAACCAGAGCCTACCTGTTGGGGTTGCATCAGGGCCTAACTGACCTGGCAGAAAGGAAAAATGATCAACTCCAGCCAGCTCTAGCCATCCTGTCCCACCTAAGGGGAGTAGGTGCATAACAGAAATACTTGTGAAATGTACCCAATTAAAAAAATGTGCCAAAGACCTTAACAGACACCTCATGGAAGAAGATACACAGATGACAAATAAGCATATGAAAATACGCTCCACATCCTAAGTCATAACGGAAATGCAAATTAAAATAACAATGAGATACCATTATACAGCTATTAGAAGGGCCAAAATCTAGAACACTGACAACAGCCAATGTTGGTGAGTGTGTGGAGCAACAGGAACTCCATTCATTGCTGGTGAGACTGCAAAATGGTATGGCCACTTTGGAAGACACTTTGGTGGTTTCTTAAAAAACAGAACACACTCCTACATATCATAGGATCCAGCAATTGTGCTCTTGGTACTGAGCCAAAGGAGTTGAAAACATTCACACAAAACCCTGCACACAAATGTTTATAACGGCTTTATTTGTGATTGCCAAAACATGGAAACAGCTAAGATGTCCTTCAGCAGTGAATTAGTGAATGAACTATGGTACATCCAGACAATAGAATTATTATTCAGCACTAAAAAGAAATGAACTATCAAGCCATGAAAAGACTTGGAGGAAACTTAAATATGTATTAGTAAATGAAAGTCTTAATACTGATCTGTAATTCATATTGCTAATCTGAAAGCCTTACATACTGTACAATTCCAACCATTGGACATCCTGGAAAAAGCAAAACAACAGAGAGAGTAAAAATATCAGTGGTTGTCAGGCACTGGGTGGGGTGGGGGAAAAATGGAAGAATAGGTGGAGCACAGAGGCTATTTAGGACAATGAAACTACTCTCTATGACACTATAATGTTGGATAAGTGTCATTATACATTTGTCCAACCCACAGAATATACAACACCAGGAGTTAACCCTAATATAAATTAAGAAATTTGGGTGATAATTATTGTCAATGAAGATTCATCGATTGTAAAAAATATGCCATCTGGTGGGGGATGTTGATGATGGGGGAGCCTGGGGATGTAGGGAGAGGCAGGGGATATGGAAAATCTGTGTGCTTCCTCTCAATTTTTCTGTGAACTTGTAACCACTCTACAAGAAACGAAGTCTTTTAAAAATGACCCGTATTTGATAGGTTTACTTTCAAAAGCATTCATTTAAACATATGTTAGCTTTTTAAAGAGAATTTAAAAAATTTGACGGAAACGGTATAAGGAAATATAGTTACTTGTTCTCTCCCCAAGTTTGTGTGATGTGCTGTTTTAACCCAGGCAGATGTAAAGGCATAATCAAGAGATGTGGAGGAAAACCTGTGGCCAGAGAAACATTTGGAACTACTTTTCAGACATTTGGGTATGTAGCAAAAACCAGAATTGTCTAAGAAAATTTATTTTGCAACATTCTGCCAAGTCCCAAATGCCAGAAAATCTTGGCAGACTTGTTGGTAATTCAGTGTATCTGCTCTGAATCATTTTCCAGAGACTGAGCTTTGTGATGTTACATGTAACACTGTTGAAAGGAAGCAAAACTGCTCAGATATCATCCTATTTCAGAAACAATGCCAACAACCAAATATGCTTTGAGTTCTACACTACGGAAAGATTCTTGTTAATAACGCCTTTCTACTGTTTGGGTTTTTTGTCATTTTATTGTTGCATATTGAGGACATAGTGCTATAGGGGAAGTTTCTTTTCTGTGACCTGGCCTATGTTTGAAGAGAGGAATTAAACTACATAAGATACTCTCCGTATTGCATATTAATTTGTTACATTTAAATGGATATATGTAGCATATCACTGATGGATCAAAGCTTTTGGATAATGCTCTGCATTTTTCTCTTCTGTGATATTTCTTTTTTTTTTTCTTCTGTGATATTTCTTACCGACAATGAAAGGATGGCAATTTCTCTAGTCAATATTGTAGACCTTCACACAGATGAAACTCATGATTCCATAGGCTGGGGATTAAAAATCTAAATGATGGATTAAGCTGCAATTTTGAGGGGAGGACCAGAGGGAGAGAGAGAATCTTAAGCATGGAACAGGATGTGGGGCTCAATCTCACAACCCTGAGATCATGACTTGAGTTGAAATTAAGAGTCAGATGCTTAACCGACTGGGCCACCCAGGCACCCCATAAACTGCAATTTTTATATTGGAACAAAATCTTTAAAAATATGACTTTGTAATTTTAGAGTTTATTTGGACATGTCTTGTGAACTTGGGTCCTAATATATATTTTTCTTGAAAAAAAAAATTGTGGCCTTCTCAATAAAGTGGCCTTAATTCCTGACCGATGGCAATACTCATGCAAAACCACAAATACACACTTTTCTCCAGGACTATTTTTCAGATAAAGGAACCTGGTCTCTTTGAGAGTAACTGATTCCATTTTGAGCATTTTGCAAAAGTATCTGGAAGTACTAGAAATATCTTATTATTGCTAATAAGCAAAAATATTTAAGAAAATGTCTATGGTAATGTTGAAAGGACAAAGAAGCATCTTAAAGTTGCTATTTGAGGTCAAGATGTAAATATTTGCATTACATCAAGTTACTATCATTAATTATAACAAGTTTCATCTGTGTCTATGAAACACTGTAGATTCATAAAGATATTCAAAGAGAGAAAAGTTTAAAATGAAGTGTATGAGAGCTACTTTTAAAGCAATTGAAGGAAATATCATAAGATATTTATTTTAATGAACTTTAATCGGGTATTGATGCATTTGGGGATTTAATTTTTTTTATCAGGTATCTGTTAATAAAGTCTTAATGTATATTTTTCTTTTAAGAGATGGCAAGACATTGGAAATTTACAGGAGGCTGAATTGCTATAGAAAAAGATGGGATTTTCCTAGGAATAAAAAGAACAAATGATCACTTGTGGTCTGCACTGTAACAGGGTGGAAGAGGTCTCACTGTGGGTGATAAACTGATAGATTAGTCAGTTGTCCAAATAAAAAAACTACAAATAAATAACTGTAAAGATGTCTATTCTCTCATCTCCTGGGAGATAAAAATCTCAGAATAACTTTACTAATTTTAACAAAATACCAATTACACATACATAGGTTTGCAGAATTCTTAACAGATCAGGTCAATATAAGATATCGATGTGGCAATGGATTACAAAACCTGAACGCTCATCATTTTCGGGAATGGTTGCTCTTAATAGAAATTAAACACTGTGGGAGAGACACAAGCTTTAAAAATTCCATGGAGGTAAAACTGAAGCTGATCTATGCAACAAGGATCCAGCTTGAACACCAGAAACAAGGCAGAGAACTTGCAAATGCAATTTGGTAAGATTGCTGAAAGCTGAGGAAGACACAGAACCATGATAGTCCTGAGATGGCAAAGAGATAGATACCAAGGGGCAGGATGTGGTGGTAGGTACCTGGGAGGCAAAGCTGCATGGCAGCTCCAAGCCTGGGTTTGTGGGTTTGTGGGCTACACAGCCTCTCCCTTCACCTTCAGGAGTCCCAGGTCTCCTCTCTTGTCCTCTTTGATCAGAAGCCTTTCTGAGTTCTTCAGGAGACAGATTTTGCAGCTGCTGCTCTGCAGGTAGGCTTCTTGTAGGATAGCTACCTTAGACTACTTTGGAATTTGGGAAAACAGGCAAAACAGGATTCCTCGTTTCTGGAGGAATCAAGAGTCGTGTGTAACAGTTTACTACCTTCTAGGCTGGCTGGCTTATGCCCATTCCAGAAAGACAAGGGTAAAAGGGCAAAGGATTTTACAATGACAGGACCTGTAGATGTATGTCATTTCTGCTTCTCTAGGCAGTAACTTAATGTCTTGGAGACTTACTGTGCTCATTGGTGAAATGGGTTTGCTGGTATATTTTACAGAATTATTGTGTGATTAAGGAGAGAGCATATGTGGGGCTGCTCGCATTCTAGAAGTGGTGGTAGAATCTGAACAGAATCTCACTGCTCTATAAGGGGCAGTCCTGTAAAGGCATGAGATTAGAGGAAGAGTCCGTGCTGACATTTGTGTCTTCTGTCTTTCCTCTCGTCCCTGCATCCTTACGACTCTCCCCCACCCCACCCTTACCATAGTTACCATTTATGGCTTCTCTTTAACCACCCATCTTTTTTATTAGAAATACAGGAAGATTACTATTATAACACTGCCACTAACAATGATTACCATTTGTTTATTGAGTGCCCACTCCGTGCCAGGACTGGAGCTAGATGCTTTACACACATTATTTCATTTTATCATCATAATCTTCACAAAATAATTGTAATTATCTCCATTTTACAGATGAAACAAGTCAGAAGAGGAAACTTCAAATAAGCTTTATACTGTCAAAAGGGCTATATAATGACCACGCTGGGTTTCTAATGCCATTCTGACTCAATGACTAATTCATACGCAATCCACTTAGTCAAAGTATATGCTAAAGTTTTAAAAGTTTGAGATTTTACTAATAGAAGACAAACAGCCACATTTTATTGGAGAAATATTCATTCTTCCTAATTATAGCAATAAAAGTGGCTGAAGTCACAAATGGATAACAACATGGAGGCAAAGTAAAATGTATTCCTTTGTGAGTAAATAAATACTCATATTATCAGGATAAGCAGAGAATACATTACTTAAAATTTAAAAAAGCACGTATTAGGATAAATTATGCAGTTTTGGACAAATGCTAATTATACAGTTGGTTGTAAGTATATAGATGTTTCTATTATATCATAGCTGTGATATTTAATAGCCTATGAATCAATTATAAAATGCAAGGAAAACCACTTTTTGTGTGGATTTCTGAAGGAAAGAGGAACCAGATACGATGTTAAGAAGTGAATGATCCTTTTAATAAAAAAATGATATTTTGTGGAAAAGATGTAGAAGTGTAATCACTAATGAAGCAGTTGCTTTGACTATAATAAAAAAGGATGTCAGGATAGGTTACAGAACTAGAACCTCTCACAATATTTTTTCACTGAATTATTCATAGACAAGTTATTATAGCAAAGAAGCTGCAATCAGGAATGCACAAAATTCTACAGGCCAACATCTAGATCTATACAGTTAAATTTTAAAATAAGACACTGAAAATATGATAGAATATTGACAGTATTGTGTAACAAAATGGGAAATGATCATTACGTATTTTAAATACATGATTCACTTATTATTTCATGGCAAAGCAGCTAAAAGAATTGTTGAACTTAAAGATGGTCCTTTTTTAAATTAAAAAATGGGATTCCAAATTTGTAGATGTTTTCTATAATTTGATTAGTATTATGTTACTAAGCACCAACTTTTAAAAATATTAAATACATTTAATCACTCTATAAAGATTCAAATGACTTTTTAAAAAATGCATAAGATTTTACTACTTTTCAAAGGAAACCCATACCATAGAAAGAGAATTTTTAAAATCGCTCCCTGGAAATTTTCCTCCATCATAATAATTTCCTCCATCATCCTCAACTAATAGTTGTTAGTGCAAACAATGTTTGCACTACTCATAAAAATAATTGTGAACATAGACTTAGAATAATTGGAAACCATTTTCTAACCTCTAAAAAACTTTAAATGAATAATATCAGTGGATATTCATTCTACTCACTAAAATGTAAATTGAACACCTTCTCTGTTAGTCTATAAGAACAACTGATTGACATAATTACTAGTTAAATTTCAACAAAAAAAAATCTTTGCAGTGGATGAATGGTACTCAAAAATCAGTATCAAAATCCAGTTAGTACACACAATGATGTCTTTCCTCCCTTTGGATTTACACATAGTTTTGTGAAGTGTCTTTCTCAGCTATGATGGCTATCAAACCCAAGTATTAAAATAAATCCAAATGAAAACCAGCACTTCAAAATTATATAAAAATAAGTATTGAAAGTGTTGAACTAAATGTATTATTTATAATAATTCTAGCTACAAATATTTTTATCTATTTCAAATAAACCAAAAATGTTAATCTTGACAATGTAGAGCTTTATTTCTCATGCATTGTCCCAGCTTGGGAGTCCTAGGTCAGTAGGCAAGCTTCTTCAATGCGGTGATTTAAGAAGCCCAGACTTCAATTGCTTGGCTCCACCATCCCTTATGGCTTTGCATCTATGCATCCAGTTAGTGAAAACATAAAACAGGAAAATATTGTCTTTTAAAAGCTTTATCCTGGAAGTGGCACATCCATTCAATGAAAAGTTGTTGTAGAACAGGATACTCATGCTTTTTCAAAGCATCATACCACAATTTATTAATTGCAGTGCTTTGCAATGGACTAGTCTGATAAGACTCCATTTTTACCAAGTGATCAAACTTGATGTTACCAGTCAGAACAAATGATGTATGTGCATTCTCATGGAATGCAATGGAAAGCACATATCACCTCTGTGGTACTCTTGTCAAAAATTCTAACCTAAATCAAATCATGAGGGAGTAATATCAGATAAATCCAAATTGTGGGACATACTATAAAATTAATCTGGACTCCAAAAATGTCACTATCACCAAAGAAACAAAATGGTGGAAAGGACCATTTTAGATTAAAACAGACAAAAGCTACATGGCAACCAAACAGTCCCTGTGAGGATACTGGATTAAAAAAAAAAAGATTTATAAATGATATTTTGGGATAATTGCAAAAATTTAAGTATGCACTGCATATTAGGTAATATTGTATCAATGTCAAATGTCTTTAGTCTGAAAATAGTATTGTGTTTATGTAGAAAAATGTTAGGAGACATATACTTAGATATTTAGAGGTGAAGTGTCAGATGTGCACCAGTTATTTTTAAATTGTTACCCAAAAAGTATGTATGTTTGTATGTGCGTATGTAGGTATGTATATATGTATGTGTATGTGTGTGTGTATGTGTGTTTTGATCTGGAAAGAAAGATAAAGCACAGGTTGTAAAATGTTATAATTAGTGAATCTCCGTAGTAGTCTTTCCATTTTCCATAGATTTGAGAATTTTCAAAGTCAAATGTAAGAGAAAAAGTGTATGTGTCACTTGCTTGACATATTTGCATAATGGTTAATTTCATTATTATTGTTGGCCTTTATAAAATGCAAAGTCATACTTGTACTTACAGCTAAACCTTCTGTTTACAAATATAAATTAACTTTAAAGGCCTTAGTCAAAGAAGCTGTTATATTAGAGAGAGAGAAGAAGAAAAAGAAAGATAAATTTTAGTTAAACCAGTATCTTCTCGATAGATATAAAAAATATAGGAAAGTGAACAAAATGTAACTAATATAAAATAACATTTCTATGGTGTTTCTAATTTTGACATTCAGCAGATTAGCTGTGATTTAAAAATGACTTTGCATTTTTGGACTGAGAGCTAAAGGAAATTGCCTAAGAGCAACAGTGTATGCCCCATGAAGCCAGACTACCTAAGAAAATCTAGGCACAGATATTCTAATGTTTATTAAGAAAAAAGGAGTATTAAAAAAAAAGAAAAAAGAAGTATTTGTAGCCACTAAAAATAGTAGTAAACAAGTCATCCAGTTTTTATTTCATTTCATTTTTATTACATTAAAAATGAGCCTGCATATAGGCCTTCTTTTTCTTGTAGCTTTGGCTCAAAGTCAAGAACATGGAGGAAGAGCTAGACTTTCTAGACACTATGTGGGGGGTGGAAAAATGTGGTAGTGAACTTGCCCATCCGAGTGTCTCCCCAGTTCTTTCTGATATCAGGTACCTCAATGGCTAAGCAAGCCAAACTTGTAGAAGCTTCTCTAGAACACTTGATTTCAAGGATACTTGGTCACATCTTTAGTTTGGAGATTAGGGATTTCAATTTTATTTCTGTTTACTATTTGAGACCAATAGCATTTCTTCACTAAACACACTTTAAAATCTGTAAGTTTTTTTTCACCACAAATGGCTGTTATTTAATGATCATTTTTAAAACTCAATGCCCAAAAATGATAAAGAAGAGGAAAGAAACAAAAGAAGTATTTAGTAAAAAAGAAGGAAATTTTGACTACATAATGTGTGGCACTGCAGATGAGACCATCTGAGACACAAAGGAGGAGTCGCCGTGGCAGATGGAGACTCTTTTTGTACATCCATTTGGGAGAATATTGATCAATGATACTACTCAGAGCTGGCTGGCCATTGAGGTTCAGAGTCGGGACACTGGTGAAATTGCATAGGGAGGGCTTCATGGAACTCAATTCTACAATGAGTTTACACAAACCTTGTTCAAATATTTCTAACAGGCTGCCTAAGGATCATGTGCTATCTAACTACACATTGTCATCTAGAAAACACACTCAATGGTAATTACTGTCCTTCATGAGAAAGGTTAATGCGATGTGATTGAAAGTGTGGAACATCTTCCTAGACCACATTAATTGGAGGTGACAGTGATTACCTCCCTAACCATTTATATTACCTACTTCTCATTTAGAATAAAGTAGAAATTCTTCATGGTGAATTTTCTTCTTTTTATTCATATTGTTCTAGAGCAGGTAAATAATCTATAACTTACCACACCGAAGAGGCGTTTTATGAATTAGACAGAAATCTGAACTAGAATATTAATATTTGACTTTGGGTCTTGGGAAGCATTGAAAATGACAGTATGTAAATTCAGAAAAGAACCTTGATGGGATAAGTCAGTCTGTACAACCTCACAGTAAAGATTCTAGGATCTATGTGGGAGTTTGGGAGGAAGCAAACATGGTGGGTTCATTATTATATTTTGAAATAAATAGCTTGAAATAAATATTTCCCAAGATTAATTCTGAATTCAAGAAGTAATATGTACTATTCTTAAAGCTTCTTAATAATAATATGAATAATGCATGAATAATGACATTAAGTTTTTTCCACTAAATTATTTTTTGACAGCTGTGCTTTACTTGGCCAGAGTCCATACAGGGGTGTAGTCTGCATCTGGAACATAGCATAAAGACATCTTCCATTTGAGGAACATGACCATTCTTTTTTTTAATTTATTTTTTATTTTGTTATGTCAGTCACCATACAGTACATCATTAGTTTTTGATGTAGTGTTCCATGATTCATTGTTTGCATATAACACCCAGTGCTCCACACAATATGTGCCCTCCTTAGTACCCATCATCAGGCTAACCTATCCCTCCATTCCCCCCCCCTCTAAAACTCTCAGTTTGTTTCTCAGAGTCCACAGTCTCTCATGGCTAATCTCACCCTCTGATTCCCCCCCTTCATTTTTCCTTTCCTTTCCAAACTATTCCTTATGTTTCACATATAAGTGAAACCATATGATAACTGTCTTTCTCTGCTTGACTTATTTCACTAAGAATAATCCCCTCCAGTTCCGTCCATGTCATTTTAAACAGTATGGAGTTTCCTCAAGATGTTAAGAATAGAGCTACCCTACGACCCAGCAATTGCACTACTAGGTATTTAACCCAAAGATACAGATGTAGTGAAAAGAAGGGGCACGAGCTTCCCATGTGTTCATAGCAGCATAGCTCCCAATGTTCATAGCAGCAATGTCCACAATAGCCAAACTGTGGAAGAATCTGAGGTGCCCTTCAACAGATGAATGGATAAAGGAACATGATCATTCTTATAAAATAAAACTCAAGCATTCCAGCATGAGGGCATATTTGGAAAAGAAGAGGTTAGGAGAAACTCCAGAAGGAATATTATGAATGCACATTCGTATGTCCCAGCCTACTTAACATGTAATATCTTTAACAAAAACAATTAAAAATAATTTACTTAAAACAATAGTTTAATAGGTGCAGAAGAATGCTCTTTTTAAAAAGTCTTTAAAAATATCTTGTTAGTAATCTTTTAAGTGAAGATTTAAAAAATTGGTAGGGTTTTCCTTTTTTCATTTCCTCACTGTTGGTTCCTAGATACTGATGTTTGAACTGACATTGAAATCTCAGATCTTGAAAAATCACGGCGTTATGAAGTACCTATGAAGACACAGTAATTTCTCTTTGAACAACAAAATCAACAGCTTAAAATAGCATAGACCCTATATTCACAAGGCAATAAACAATTCACAAAACAAATAGGTCTGCTGGTATAAAAGTAAAACCAGAAATCCTTTAAAAAGTATATATAAGGGGCGCCTGGGTTGCTCCGTCAGTTAAGTGTCTGACTCTTGATTTTGGTTCAGGTCATGATTTCGGGGTCCTGGGATTGAGCCCCACATTGGGACTCTGTGCTCAGCAGAGAGTCTGCTTGGGATTCTCCCTCTCCTTCTGCTTCTTCCCTTCCCCCAGCCTGCACACACATACTCTCACTCTCTCTCTCAATAAATAAATAATATCTTTTTAAAAAGTAAAATAGGGGCTGGGGAGCCTGGGTGGCTCAGTGGGTTAAAGCCTCTGCCTTCCGCTCAGGTCATGATCTCAGGGTCCTGGAATCGAGCCCCGCATCAGGCTCTCTGCTCAGCAGGGAGCCTGCTTCCCCCTCTCTCTCTGCCTGCCTCTCTGCCTACTTGTGATCTCTCTCTGTCAAATAAATAAATAAAATATTAAAAAAAAAGTAAAATAGGGGCTCTGGGGCAGCTCAGTCAGTTGAGCTTCCAACTCTTGGTTTTGGCTCAGGTTGTGATCTTGTGGTCAGGATCAAGCCTCTTCTCAGGATCAAGTCCCTTGTCTGGATCAAGTCCCTTGTCAGGCCCTGAGCTTAGCATGGACTCTGCTTCAGATTCTCTCTCCCTCTCCCTCCTACTCTCTCTCAAATAAATAAGTAAAATCTTAAAATAAATGAAATAAATAAAAAGCATATATAAGAAAAATAAAAATTAAATACAACTTGATATGAAAATAACTGGTAATATTAGGAAGAAAACCTAAGAAAAAAATTTGCAGCTAACACTAAAGTAATACTATAAAAATTTATCTTCCCAGTTTATTGAATTAATTTGCTCCTGGTCTAATAGAATGACTTGCAACTGGTTTTTGTTTTTGTTTTAGACTATGGACTACTTAAGAACACCTGCATCACAGTTCCCACATTTTGAGGGAAAAGGAGTTAGAGATAGTAGTTGGTATAAGAATACAAATAATTTTTTTCAGGAATAGCTTATGTATACACTTCAGCAGCAGGGATAAGGGACTTGAACTACAGATTATATATATTAAAGACTAATTACTGGAAAATAATAGGTTAAAATATTGCTGATGAAAGTTGACATTGCTTCCTTTAGTGAATTTGAAATGAATAGTCATTTAGATTGATTAAATTGACTGAATATATCATTAAAAAATAAAACCCTGACCAACATAAGACAATTTTGACAATCCCTTGGGTATCCTTCTCCATAAATCTGTTGGCAATCCACTGTCTTTATATGTTCTGACACACCAAATAAACATCTACAGATCAATAAGTATTTTTACATGTTCCCACCTAAACTAACATGTTAATTTATGAATAATTACATTTAAGATGTACATTTGATATGGTCAATGAGTTTGTTCAGTATAACATCAACATAGAGAAGAAGAAAAAAAAATGAGAACAGGTAACATTTTAATTCTATTGCTTTAGTTTGGGTCCTCTAAGAAGCAGACCCTAAATGGGATCAGAAGTGCAAGAGAATTTTTAAGGGAGGGAACCAGAGAAGGTGAGGACAAGCTTCAGACTACAATGCAGGAAGGAGGTAGGGAGGGAAGAAAGCATCAGTTCCAAAGAGACTAGAACTGTAACAGAGTTCCGAGAAAGATTGGACCAGGCCAATATGGAACCCTCAGGCTAGTGATCACTTGACCCTTCAGCAGAGTGGGATGGCCTTGCTCCTGTACCATCCCTAGCTATAGCTAGAGCAGCCAGCTGAAGTGTGACTTCAGAGCTCAGTGGTGGATCCAGCAACTAGGGCCATCAGACAACTATATCCCCTGTAGAGGAGTTCTGAGTGCTACATTTTGATATGGTCAATGAGTTTGTTCAGTATAACAAAGTTTAAACTTTGCCTCACACAGATTGATTTCTCCATGTAATTTTGGAGCTAACTTTTCCATGGTTCTGTGGGCCTCTTTTCTTAAAGGAGATGTAGAAGTCAGAGTTTAGTAGGAGGAACTACAGTCCCCATTGCTATGTTTGGTTTGGGGGCTACAACTAGTTCTCATTCTTGCCATCCTGCATTAACCATTTTGACTTTTTCTCACCCTCCACTCTCATCTTGACAGGTGTTGGTGGCTTACCTGGTGATGTCACCAAAACCTTCTTCCTTCAAGGTTCCAAGCCCATAGCATTATACTTTTTTCAGGCCAAAATTGTTGCCCATGTTCATTTATAGCTACCATGAGGCCACTCAGGGGCATCCAAGTGGACTATCCTACTCCCTGTGTAAGAGCAGCTTTCTTCCTCCTGCAGATCAGGACTGGTAACTCCTGCCACATCATGACCCCTTTTTTGCCTACTGGACCCTGGGTGCAAAGAATCCAAAGTTCCTTGGCATCAGCCATAGTTGCAATTCAATAGAACCCTTGATGTGTCCCCTTGTAAGAGTATGCTCCTCTGAGGACCAGAACCTCCAGCACAGAGTTATTGAAATGGAGAGCACAACAACCCCCAGTGGTCATTGGGAGAGATAGTGAGTAGACCTACATATTCTCTCTATTGAGAAACAAATACATAAATTTTCCGATTTAATGCGTATATTGTGCTGTGAACAATGTTGCCCCATCCTTTCAGGTTTGCCTTTGAGCTGGCACTTAGCTTTCTTTGAGAAGACTGTTCCAGTATTCTGTGACTGCTTCTAGGTGGTACAGTATGTTTTTTATGACTAGTTCTATGACCACAGGCCCACAGTTACCTCTTTTGCTGTGAAGAGGATGCCTTGGATGAATGCTATGCTGTGTGGGCTTCTGTGCCTATGAATCAGGCCTCATATAAGCACCAGATAGTTCTGTTGACTGAAGATTAGCACCAGGCAACCCACACTCATACCCTCAATAAGTCTCTAAGTGTCTGAGGATAAATTGTTTCCCTTCCAGAGCAGAAAGTGCCTAATGTAGGGGGCTTGTCCAAATGGAAGGTTGTTCTCCTTGAGTAATTATTTCATATCAGGGACTTAGCTTAAGTCTTTGTTGCTGACAATTGGACATTTAGAGGCAGCAGTAGCTAGTTCAGCCTTGTAAGTAGGAGTCCATGCCTTTGGGTCCATAACCACCTTCCATCTCTATCAATACAGAAGCCACCACGCATATGTGTTCATTGTGCTACTTATGCTAATTCCAAGGTACCAATGACAAAGGCTGGCTGGAGCCAAGTTACTGTGTCATCTTGCCTGTCTACTTGCCTGTTCAATGACTCCTCTGGTGGATGTTTTCTGCAGGGTGTTAAGATGTGATACAAAAATCTTTACTCTTAGTGATCACTCTTGCATGTCTGTCTGTATGTTTCCATCCAGACCTCCTTATCTCAGACATGCCATTCACTTTCCTTTCCCTTACAGGTCAAGCCACTGGCCACTACCCAGTCAGCTGGATATGTTTTTCCCTTGGACGACTTCTCCTTCCCTCAAAGTGAATGACCAGGAGCACTCTTTGCAGCTCTCCAGTTCAGATTTTTTCCTCTCCACTGTCTTTCAAGGCTCCTTTCCATAAGAGTAGTGAAGTTTCCATCAGTTTAGGCTTGTCCCCACATGCATAATGGACCTATCCCTAAACTGACCTTGACCATTTCTTTTTCTACATTAGTCATGTGGGAACCTCACTCCTCTGTAGCCATAGGTGTGAGCTGGGGAAGGGCACTGATAAATCCATGGTGGGTCACATGAGCATCTGGGCTACCTGCTCAAGAAGCTTACTCATGTTCTTTTAACCCTCCCTGGGTTAAATTCCCCATGTACCAGATCCATCCCCTCTCTGAACTTTCTATTTCTTCCTTTACCATCTGACAGGACACCTTAGGCATCTTCGCTTTGCTCAGCATTGGCCACCAACATCTACCAGGCTTCTAAAGCACGCTAGCAGTGATTTTGTCCATTCCCTTGGTCCTTTCCAGAGTATTAAGTCTTATGTCCCAAGAAAGTGTCTCCACAACAATACATTCTTGCTTATGTAGTTTCAGTTTCCTTTATCAAAATTCTCAAAAATTCAATCCCAGATGTACCCCCGAGTCATGCTATTGTTGTTGTTGTTATTTTCAACTGGCCTCAACTCGTATAGAGACTGAGGTGAATATTTTCCAGGGTGCCACTTAAGGAAAAATTTCCTCAATCTACAGTCTGATCAGTTTCAAGTATAAAGGAAAGATTTCTTTTTCCAAAGGATCCTTTAGAAGTGACAGTCTCAGAGAAATAAATTATATACACATATTTGTATTTAGATTCTCTAAATGAGTAAAACCTATTGCCTTTGGGCAGGAATCATCACTACCCTCATGTTCTACTTAGCATATATCTATGATCAAAGAAATCTATTTACCTGAGATCATTAACACAATGGTATGTATAACCCTTGGTAGAATGTCTCACTGAAAATCACAAGAGAAAAGGGAATGACCCCCAAGTGTGCCTTACTATTAGGAGATATGGATCATTAAACAAAGCATAAAGTATGGGCAAGAGCATGCATTGTTCATTTAGAACTTCATAGACAGGTCAGGAACACGTGAGGTTCCTGCAAGGGACTGATTGAAGCTTCAAATACCATTGTTCTAGGAAGGAAATAAGGAACCCCAACATCCTGTCCCAGGATTGTTACTGAGATTGGGCCCCAGTGTAATCCTACTGAGCATAATTTTTAGGTCATTAATTCTCTTCAAGACAATATAAGTTTTCATCATTTACCCAGCCAAGCTACTCCCCACACATCCACACATTTGGACCTGCACATGCTTTTACCAGGAAAGGATTAGGAAAAATTCAATGCCAGGATAGACGATTTTCCATGTATTCTATGCTATGTACCTCACTGATGTAGATTGTATACAATTATGTTGAAATGGTGAGTGAACTTGTCCCAATCCTCATCTTATTTACTGTATTTTGACCACTCCCAGTACATCTTCTGTTAGTTTGTGTCTGCCAGAAAGCATACACGGAACCAGGATTATCTGCAAGAAATTTATTTAAAGAAGGAGCAGGAAAAAATTAGATTGCTTTCAGCCCACACTTCAGGTATGACCCATCTGGAAGGAGAGCAGGAAAGTAGGGTATTGGCTAGGAAGCATCTCAACTGTAATGTAGTTCCAGAAATTTTTAGCCAGGCTGATAGAGAGCTCATGAGACCCCAAACTGCCCCTTGGAGGAGACAGATTTCAGCTGGGCAGCAGCAAGGCAATCAGGCAAATTTACGGCTTTCTGCAGGGTTTGTGAGCATATTTTCAGGGCTGCCACATCAACTATTAAAATAAGAATTGATGAGAACCATTATTCTGTATTGGAACAAAACTGGATTTGAATCCTTGCTCTTTAACCTTGGACTAGTTCTTGAACTTCTTTAAGTCTCAATATTTTTCATTTGTAAATATGGAAATAATAAATATTTCACAGTGTCGGGGGCAAGTATAAAATGTGATGGTTTTGTAAAACCTTTAGCATGGCACCTGGTTTGTAAATGTAAGTTTCTCTGAGTATAAGGATAGAAGAGACTTCTGCATTATCTGACCAGATGGCTATTTTCTACTTCTGCTATAGACTGTAAAATTCAGCCATTAAAAAAAGAAAGCTTTTTCTTATAGTATGTATGAAGAATATATATAGATTCCCTTAATATTGTTTAAAATAGCATGTAAAGTACTACTGATGCCATAGGAATGAAGACAACATTTGCTGCTTAAACATCAGTTTAGTATCTGTAACTTAACAGTAAAAATAAATTTTAGTATGATAACTTTTATGACAAATAAGAAATAGGGTATACTATATTTTCTGGAGTTTCTAACTACCTCTTTCAAAAATTACAACTCACCTGTCTTAATTCTCAAAATAATGTTCAGTTGAAACAATGACTTTGTCATAGATGAGTAGTTAATTCTGGTTTAATGGTTAATTTCAGATATTACAGAGTTTCATACTTCTTACTGTAAATTTAATATGCGATTGTAGACTTGTTTTTATCTTTGGCCTAGTTTTTTGGATTACTGTGAATGAGTGTTCTAATATTTACTTGAAAATGTTTCACTTAGGTTAAACATTAAAGACTATTCAGATTTGAAAATTTTATATTATCAGCAGTTACACTATGGAAATCAATTCTTGCATATTGAGAAAAATGAAAAAGCTAAGAAGGCAAACGATGTATAAAATGTTATTTTAATAATAATTGTATAATGGAAAATATGAGAATTCATTCAAAGTAATTGTGTCCACTGGTGTCTAATGACTATGAATTATTAGACCAAAATCTGAGGTTTATGGTAGACTTCTTTTGAATTACGTTGTATGGGAAAAAGGTGAATAGAATTCAGGCAGGTTAGATTTTTCTAAGTAAAGGGTCATCCAGAGTTGTTTTTTATTGGTTTAAAAAAAGAGAAGAATAACTCTAGTGTAAAAAGCACAGTTATTTATACTACATTATTCTATTTATTATCTCTCTTTGGGGCTCACCTGGAGAAGCTGAAGTCCTGCAGAGAGGAATCAGACCATCACTAAAAATTTTCCTCTCTCCATTCCAGATTTCCTTTCTGGGTGCTCTGTGACTAACAAACTACACTGGATTCATACAGAAAATTGGGTGAAGAGAAGTTGGATTAGATGCCAACTCTGTCATTGTCTCTCTGGTCTTTGGCGCTCCCCCAATGGTGTAGTGGTTGGCAATAAAGGGTTGAACTTCCTGCTTCTCCCTTCCATCTGGTGTCTTCCATGTCACCCACACATTCACCCATGTGTCGGTGATAGAATCAACTCAGGGTAAAGAGATTGATTCTCCATGTCATTTTATAATTACTGCATAGGTATTATGATCAGGTATTTCACAATATTTGTGGAGCTTTTGAATCAGATTCAATGAATCCTGTAATTATTATTAAACATCCCACATCTCCACTCCATCTTAAGGTCTATCTATTTTATTATTTTTGTTATTCTGCTTATGTCCCAAATGGGAAGTTCCTGTATCACATTACTCACCAAAGCTAACCTTCTGATCTTTCAGTGCCTCCTCACTGGAACAAATCATAGTACTGAAGATAGTCACAGGGTGCTGAGATACTGATATCTTTGGTTTCAAGGAAGCATGGGGCAGTCTTTAGGCTGGTGCTCTCTAGATATGAGCAGCATTGTGCATTTGTTCCAATAAGATGCATAAATTCTGACATGTTCTTTTTTTTTTTTTTTTTTTTTTTAATTCTGACATGTTCTATATGGAAAAGTTGTGGGACAGAATGGCCCTAGACTTGTCTGGACACTTATTTCCTGCCTCCCCCAGAACTTGGCCCCATCACTTTCTTACACTTCCTGTCTCTGATTTTCAGTGTCTACACCATGTCTTCTGACTCCAGGCACAGCACAACTAGGACTTCCCAGTCTAGCATCCCAATACAAAAATGGACACATAAAGATGCTGCTACCTATTTTTAATGGCATAAATTACTAGTAACAATAAAGAAAAAGAAAACCTCCATATTCAATTAAAACAGGAGACTTCTGTAAACTCAAACCACAATAATTAAGGAAGGATGACTATAAGCAGAAAGGGAGGCCAGCAGAAGTTGAGAGGAAGGATGCCCAAGGCTGGAGAGCTCAGACAAAATTCCCTGAGCATAATTCTCCACTCAGCTTTTCAAAGCAAGTGCAGTATTCTATGAGAAAATAACTAAAAAAATATATTTGCTCTTCAAAGCAATGGGAACTTGGTGCACAAACTGGATGTGGGGGTCTTCCTGAAACTCATTTTGACAGGGAAGATTGAAGAAGAAATGAGACAGATGCCATATTGTAGAAAATGGTGTATTGTTGAGGTGGAGGAGAGTCTCTGTATAAGGAGCAGCTATGGCATTACCAGTCACTGTAGCCCGGACGCCTCATCCACTCACACAAGTTTGTGTCATAATGAACTTTGCTGTGCACCAGGGGTATTTCCTAAGAGCCTTCACCTTGAAACCTTGAAAGCCCTGGCCCCTTCCTCATTGGCACTGCCCACTACAACTGACTCGGGAAAAACTTTCTTTTTCAAAACTCTACTTTGAATAGAAAGCGCCAACAGATTTTTTTTTAAAGGAAAAGAGAAAAGGAATAGAAAAAACAAACCAAAGATAAAGAACACTCAGAAAAATGTTGGAAGAGAACAGTGAAAATTTTGCCCAAATGGGTTTTTATGAATTCAAAAACTTGATGAAGCAAATCGATAATAAAATGGAATCCAAAGCAAAGATGTATTGCAGTTGCAATGCTTGGAGAAGAGATCAGGAACCCTGACCCTGAGCCACATTGCCACCCATAATTAAGAAACCACTCGGGAAAAAGCCCCCTCTCCGAGCAGAGCTATTGTTCCTGGGTCCAGACCCAGGCCTATGCCTGGTCTCCACCAGCAGAATAAATACACCATGACCTTCATCATGACACTCATGGTGCTGGTCACCAGATACTGGGCTTCTGTAGAAACCCATGCAACATTACTGTGCTTGCCAACAGAAACAGCAGAAGTAATATTTCCATGTCACCTCTGCCTCCCAGTGCTCATGAGAGTGCATCTGCTTTATCAAATCTAAATCACATCTGGAACTGTAGCTACAAAAATGTCTGAAAAATGGAGACTTCAGCTTTTTAGTCACTGCAATACAGGGAAACATCTAGAATGAGAACAGGTAGGACCAACTTGCCACATCCATCAGAAATTCTTAAAGGGAATACAAATGCAAATCATATAATCAATGAAATTTCGGTTGTGTAAGAAAGATCAGGGAACTGATATCATGTAAATATAATTATTTCATTTCTGCTCATATTAGGTAATAGATATATAACATAGATTTTTCAAATCACGAGCCACATAGAAAATACTATTTATAAAAAAAGAAAATGTTTTGATACTAAATACAGCATATAGGTGAGCCCCCACTTCCACACTATTACTAATGGCACACCTATAAGTCACCAGAGTGTGCTGTGCGATATACCCATTGAGAAGCTCTGTTCTAAAGAATAAGAGAATTAAGTTTGAAATGTACTTTGTGAATTTTTATCACAATTAAATTAAATTATAAATTAAAATACCATAGGTATTTATTTTACACATATACATTCACATGTATAAAATGACATATTTATACATATATTCATTGAAACATTATTTGCAAAGGCAAAAGCTTGGAACCAATATTTATCGAAACAGGGGGACAGTAAAATAAATTATAATGTATCCATAATATAGATAATAATATACAGTAGTTAAAAGTAAGAAACTTTTTTGTGTATCAATACAGAATGGTCTCCGAGATGCACATGGAATAAAAGCAGTAATATGAAATTAATCTGTATTTGTAAAAAAGATATATCAGTGCGTGTGTGTGTGTGTGTGTGTGTGTGTGTGTGTGTGTTTGGAGTTTGTTCTAGACAGAGACCCTCTGTTTGCCTCTGCAGGTGTGCTCTCCACCCTTTTCTGCCCTGCTGTCTGTTGGGAGATTGACCTGTACAGGCTACATCAGTGCACTCACCTGCACTCTGGGTTCCTGTTGGCCTCTACAGATAGGAAACACTGAGAAGACATTGGAAGAAGGAAGGACAGGGAACTCAATGTCTGCATCACCATCTCCAATCTCCCTCCCTGTGGCTGCCAACAGATTAGTTGTGGGGATTCATGACTGTTTATTTAGTTCTCAGACTGAAGCCAGTTTTTAGATCAGAGGCACAACTGAGATAGGACTCTCTACATGGTGATTCTTCTCCCAAACTTTCTCTAGAGGGGCCTTGGCCATTTATCAGGGTGATTGCCCTAGGAAAAAGGAAATAGATAGATTTTCTAAGAATTATTATTACTGAGTTTAAATTGTTGCTAATACCCAGAGACTGGAAATACCCCTGCAGTACACTGGTCAAAGTGGGAGCTTCTGGAAGTCACATGATAGATGGAGTGCTGGCTTGAGTTTGTCCCAGAGAGAGTCCAATAAGAGTGCAGACCCATCCTGTAGTTACTTCCCCAATTCCCAAATGTATAATGAGAATAGATATGTTTAGTAACAAGATAGTAAACCAAAGGCAATTATCACACTCCTAAGGGAACGAGAGAGTTTTTGCTACCATCAACAAACTGAGAGGTGCAGGAGTAGTTATTCCTACCATATCTCCATTTTATTTGCCTTTTCAGACAATATGAAACCAGATGGATCATGAGGAAAGATCCTATATTGCTGCAAACCTTATCAGGTGATGATGGAATTGCATCTGTGATTCCAGATGTTATTTCTTTATTGCAGAAATAAACATAGCCCCTGATACCTATTTACTATCTCTGTATTTTCCACACTGATATCAGAATAGATAATCAGAAACAGTTTGTCTTCATATTGCAAAGATAAAAGGAAGACCTTCAACAACAACTGTTCTCTGTCATTGTATTGCATAAGGCTATGATGACCAATCTGGCAGCCACTAGCCACATGTGGTTATTGACCACTAGTAATGTAGCTGGTACAATTATACATGTGCTGTGAGAATAAAATATGTACCAGATTTTCAAGACTGAATATGAAAAATAAATTTATTTGTTATTAACATTTTTATATTAATCACATAATGAAATACTATTTTGCTGTATTGGACTAAATAAAATATATCATTAAACTAATTTTATTTTTACTCTTTAATTGTGGTACCAGAAAATATTAGGGGGTAAATGTGGCTTGCATTTTCTTTTTATATTACATTTCTTTTA
This sequence comes from Potos flavus, assembly GCA_028534135.1. Classification (NCBI taxonomy): domain Eukaryota; kingdom Metazoa; phylum Chordata; class Mammalia; order Carnivora; family Procyonidae; genus Potos; species Potos flavus. The sequence goes on along the minus strand of CM052900.1, from coordinate 64,305,292 downwards.
TTTTTTTTTTCTGGGTGAGAAAGTGAGTGTGAATGGGGGAGAGAGACAGAGGGAGAAAGAGAGAGAGAATCTTAAGTAGGCTCCACCCCCAGCACAGAGCCTGAAGCTGGGTTGTCTCAAAACCCTGAGATCATGACTTGAGCCAAAATCAAGAGTCACACACTTGACCAACTGAGCTACCTGGGGAGCCTCTGTTCATATTACATTTCTATTGGACATTTGTCTATAGGAAACTAGATTGTATTGGTAACCAACAGAACATCATAAATGTCCATAAATTGATGAAATTAAAATAACTGGACCCAGAAGAAGGAAGCAGGGCATCTCTGATGCTTTTGTAAGTTTTACATATGTTGAGGAGTAAATGATTCAGGGACCGGCCACACAAGTAAAGATTCTGAGGTTCAGGAGTCTTTGTGATAGTTCTTCTAAAATGAGAAATACATTAGTGCATCTTGCATTGCACACCATATGTAAAGAAATACAATGTTTGGATTTGGATTTTAGAGACAACACATCCCATATTCGGGCATGCTGCTTTGACTACTTATATGGTAACCAATAAGACTGATAATCTCGAGTAAGACCAAGGGTAAAACCAACCAAGCAAGCAAAAAATAAATTTTTAAAGGCTCAGCAGTAGGTCCCACTGCCCTGCCTCATTAGCCTATGTCACAATAGACCCCATGATCTTAGAGGGTCAGTTGCAAGCCCCAGAAGCGAAATCAGTGTGAGTCTCCTGGGCTCTGGAGAGAGTAGTAGAAAGAGAATTATTCTCGTTCTGAAAAGAATCTCATAGATTGCTACTGTACCTAATACACAATGCATGCTCAACCATGGTATATCAAAGAGCTGGCTGGCATAAACTGGATATTATACAATCAAACTACTCACAAAAATTGACATACACCAAACATTCCATTATAAAGCAACATAAGTAAATAGTGCTGGCAAGTAACTCAGGCTCCCAAAATACTTTTTCCTAATCATTTGCCATTTCCCCTCTCAGTCCAATTCCATGGCCTCATGGAATGTCTTGATGACCAATTAACTAAAGAGGAAAAAGCACAGACCTGGCTTACTTCTGTGTCTGCAGCACTTCTGCTCAGCTCTGGGGTGGCCCTGAAGGCAGCCATGGAGGGAAATCTCAGTGGCTACAACCTCAAATTGAAAATATTGTGTGAAATGAGAGATTACTTCAAATACAAATTTATACTGATTCACAAGCAGTGGTTAACGGGCTGGCAGGCTGGACATGGACTGAAAAATAAAAGAAGACTGGATAGTTGCTGAAAAGGTGGTCTGGAGGACGAATACATGGATAGAACTTTGGGAGTTGTCCTGGGACATGGAAATATTCATACAGCAGGTTAGTGTGCCCCATAGCCTCTTTCGACAAACCTTCTAGTCAGTAGGACTATGTGCAAATTAAGCATGGTGGTGGGGATGGAGGACATGGATAGGATCAACAAAATGTACTTTGTCTCATCAAAATTTATCTGGCTGTTGTGACTCCTGAACAAACTGTTTGTAAACAGGCAAGGCCGACACTGAGATACAGTGTACAAACGTCCCCTGCGGAGTCCCCTTCTGGCAGGTTGATTACATCTAACCTGTTCCATAAACTACTGACTACCTTCAGAAGCTTCAGGGGTGGCTATAGAAACAGGGACATAACAGCTATGTTTATATTATCTATTTCTTCTATCTTCTCCTTATCCCACTAACTTATGTAAAGTACATTAGTGATGGCTAATGTTTTAAGTTTTAGGGAGAAATAAGATCAAATTGATATCAGTCTGTGATGACAGTGTAGTTCTGTCCCCAGAGTGTGTCCTTTGTGCAGAGATACAAACTTTTCACTAGACAGAAAGATAACTCTGGTGGCTAAAGAACACGAGGTTGACTATGCTGGATACCTTCCATTTGTACCTCTAGATCCACTTTCCACCTCTCCATAGTATTCTCTACCCGTAAGTTTGGCCTGTATGGACCACATCACTGAACACTCTTGCCTTCTTCAATTGGGTTTAGTCAATGTGAAGCACTAGAAGAATACATTGTTAAAGATTTTTTTTTTTTTGAGGTGAAGAAACAATGTCCTTATGGAGTTTACAGTTTAGTTTATTTTTTTAAAAAGTTATTACTCTTTATTTTTTATTCTTTCTTTCTTTATATTATTTCAAATATTTTAATTCTAGCATAGTCAACATATAGTGTTAAATTAGTTTCAGGTGTACAATACAGTAATTCAACACTTCCATACATTACTCAGTGCTCATCATGGTAAATGTTCTCTTAATCCTCTTCACCTATTTCACCCATCCCCCCACCCACCACCCTTCTGGTAACCACTAGTTTATTCTTTTTTTTTTTTTTTAATGTTATGTTAGTCACCATAGAGTACATCATTAGTTTTTGATGTAGTGTTCCATGCTTCATTGTTTTTATATAACACCCAGTGCTTCTTGCAGTATGTGCCCTCCTTAATACCCATCACCAGGCTAACCCATACCTCCACCCCCCTCCCCTCTATAATTAAGAGTTATTGGTTTGTTTCTTTTTTCTTTTTTCATTTGTTTGTTTTTTAAATTCCACATCTAAGTGAATTCATATAGTATTTGTCTTTCTCTGGCTGACTTATTTTGCTCAGCATTATACTTTCTAGATCCATCCATGGCAAGATTTCATTCTTATTTTTATGGCTGAATAATATTTCACTGTGTGTGTGTGTGTGTGTGAGAGAGAGAGAGAGAGAGAGAAAGAGAGAGAGAGAGAGAGAGAGAGAGAGGGAGAGAATGTGTAGGCTGCTTCCATAATTCAGCTATTGTAAATAATGCTGCAATGAACATAGGGGTGCATATATCTTTTCCAATTAGTGTTTTTGTACTCTTTGGGTAAATACACAGTAGTGGAATTACTGGATCAAATACCAATTCTATTTTTAATTTTTTGAGGCACCTCCATACTGTTTTCCACAGTGGCTGCATAGGTCTGCATTCCTATAAGAAGTGCAAGTCCATGTCCTTGCCAATACCTATTGTTTCTTATGTTGTTGATTTTAGCTATTTTGAGAGGTGTGAGGTGATCTCTCATTGTAGTTCTGATTTGCATTTTCCTGATGAGTGATGTTGAGCATCTTTTCATGTATGTGTTGGCCATCTGGATGTCTTCTTTGGAGAAATATCTATTCGTGTCTTCTACCCATCTTTAACTGGATTATTTGGCTTTTTTGGTGTTGAGTTGTATGGATGACATATGCCTTTTAGCAGGTGAGACAAAAAATAAACAAACAAGATTATAAAATAATGTCAAGTAGCACAATGAAAAAACTAAACAGTTAGATGGGGACTTATCAAGAGGCCTATCTTGGACAGGTTGATCAGACAAGAACTTGCTGAGGGGATTTGGTTTGAATATGGCCTTAATAAAATGAGAAGTGGCTCCAGAGAAGATCTGGGGAAGAGTAACCAGGCAGAGAAAAGTACACCTGGGGTGTTGCTAGATGGTGGAGAAGAAAACGGAGAGATGTAAGAGGTAAGTTTGGAGCAGTAAAGTTTCAGATTGTACAGAGCTTTGGAAAGCATCACATGTATCTTAAATGGACTTGGACTGTAGAAGGAATGGAAGTCAGTAGGTGGTTAGAGAACTAGAGAGTGGTGTGATCTAATTTACGTGAAAAAGATCACCCTGGCTGCCACATAGAGAATTGGCTAGAGGGGGCAAGAGTGGAGACATAAATTGGCTACTGTAATACACTTGCTGTGAGCTGGTATCTGCTTAGAGTAGTATGGAAACAGGGAAAGTGGGAAGAGTTTTTTGGATTGGGGAAAATACTTTAAAAGTAAGGTTGATAGGTCAATAGACCATGATTTTAGAATGGACGTGGGCTTGGATGCAAAGAATTTGATAACTAGGGTATGGCCTCAGCAGCTAGGCCCACAGTATCACCATTAATTAAAACAGGGAAGATGGGAAGGAGGTTTGTGAGTGGGAGGAAATTGAGAATTCTGTTTCGGACCCCTTTAAGTTTGACTTTGCAGTTTTTCAAGTAGAGTATATTGGAAAGGCAGTTGGGGATAATCAACTTTGATACTCAAGGGAAAGTCTGGAATAAAAAAATAAATTTGAGGTACATTAGTGTATAGGTGAATTTTAAAACCAAATACTGGCTGAAGACACCTAGGAAATTTGTTCAGATAAAAACACGAAATGGCTGAGGCTTGAGATATGAGTCATGCCAATATTTAGACTTTAGGAAGGAAGAGGTGGCAGCAAAGAAGAGAAGAGACGAACAATGAATTCAGAAGGAAATAGCATGGTATCCTGAAATTCAAATGAAAAAATTGTCTTTACTTAGAGGAAATAATAAACTGTGCAAAATACTCATGACAAATGGAGTCTGGGAATTGGCCATGCAATTTGGCAAGATGGAGGTCATTATTGATCTTGAAGAGATTACAACATAGTAGTGGTACCTAAAGTCTAAGTCAGAGTGAAGTAAGAAGCAAATGGAAAGCAATCAGGTGCCACATCTGGTAAGAAAAATTCTTTGAGGGGGGGCCTGGGTGGCTCAGTTGGTTAGGTGTTTGCATTCAGCTCAAGTCATGATCTTAAGGTCCTGGGATCAAGCCCCACATAGGGCTTCATGCTCATCAGCAAGTCTACTTCTCCCTCCCCCTCTCCCTCTGTGATTTCTCTGGCTCTCATTCTCTCTTAAGTAAATAAATAAAATCTTTACCAAAAAAAAAAAAAAATTCATTGAGGAATATTGATATTAAAGGGAGCAGAGAATTGGGCTAGTAACTGGCAGAATCTAGGGGTTCTACAAATAATTTTTGAAGGGGGAATATTAAATGTGTTTGAAAATTACAACTAGAAGGCAGATAGAAAGTAGTTAGCCAGCATATAGTGCATCATAAGTTTTTGTTGTAGTGTTCAGTGATTCACTGGTTGCATATAACATCCAGTGCTCATCACACCCTGTGCCCTCCTTAATACCTATTACCTGGTCACCCCATTCCCCAACCCCCTCCCTTTGTAACCCTCAGTTTGTTTCCTGGAGTCCAGAGTCTCTCATGGTTTGTCTCCCTCTCTGATTTCTTCCCATTCAGTTTTCCCTCCCTTCTCCTGTGGTCTTCTGCTTTACTCCTTATGTTCCACAAATGAGTGAAATCATATGATAATTGTCTTTCTCTGCTTGGCTTATTTCACTTACTGTAATCCCCTCCAGTTCCATCCATGTCAGTGCAAATGATGGGTATTCATCATTTCTGATGGCTGAGTAATATTCCATTGTACTATATGCTGGCTAACTGAACATAATAAAAAAAATTAAAACATCGTATATTAAAAAAAGGAAAGAAAGTAGTTAGAAATATTTTATGTAGTAGATAATGAGGTTCAGATTGGAAAGGTAAGGAAATAAGACCAGCAAGTGGGGTACTGGTAAAATGAGAACACTTTTCAGGTGGAAAGATAGACGAGGTTGATCAAAGTTAGCTGTGTAACATTGTCCTTTAGATTCAAATGACATTGGTTGGAATCCCCATTCTTGTGCCATGAAAGCTTCATTCTTCCCATTGCCTCTGCAGATTTGGTGCTAAAAGCAGAGACTTTGTTCTCTCACGCTCCAGGCTTCTTGAAGCCATACCAGTTTAATGGGTGGGCCCCTCACTTTGTGTATGCTGCCCCTGTTCCTTCCTTGTCAAACCAGATGTGGATTTACCAATTTCCTATGGCCTCTACATGTGAGAAGCCACATGGAAGAGGTCTCATATAAAGCAGACTTTATAAGAGTTCACATCACAGAATACAAATCACTTAAAATGGAGTGTCTGAACAAACTTGTTTTGACAAATCTCTCTCTACCAATTCAGGCTCCAGCTTCCTGCTATGAAACATAGCACTCTCCTTGTCTATCTGGTCTCTCTTGACTTTTCCTCTCTGATTCCTGTTTACCCCATATTACTGAAGGTTTAATCTAGTTTAGTTTCCTTTTCTCCCACCAAACCATAACCTGAGGACTTGTCTGACACTCCCAGATCGGTTTTATTTTTTATTTTTATTTTATTTTATTTTTTCCCCAGATCAGTTTTAAAAGCATTTTCTTAAACCAAGACAATTCTCTCCTTTCTAAAATTTCTGGCTCCTGTAGTTATGGCCCTCTTCCTACTGGGATACCTGATGAGGGGACTATAGCAAGTTCACCTTTGATGCGAAGCTGTTTTGGAGTGAGGTTCTTGGAGTTCCCCTGGGAGTTATTACTGTGATATTCTGAGGATTTGTGAAGTTAAAATGTTGGTTGTGTGTCCATGTGGATGTTAAAATTAATCCATCTGAACCATAACATGGGGATGAAGAGACAGACAGCAGAAAGGGCCAAAGTCACGCAAAACCTGCAACCTAGGTGGTAGCAATGAGCTGTCAGTTAGGAGCTGAATTGTGTCTACCCTAAATTCATATGTTGAACCCCCCTGGCTCCTCAGAATGTGACTGTTTTTGGAGATAGGGCCTTTAATGAGGTAATTAAGTTAAAATGAAGCTATTGGGGTGGGCCCTGAGCCAATAAGCAAACTGGTTCTTCACCTTGCTGTGTTCACGACACACCTTCCAATATGGGAATTTATGATGGCAACACTGAAGGATGTAAAAAGTAAACACCACTTTTAAAAAAGAAATTCTAGAAAATGGAAAAAAATATTTCTACAGTTCTTACACTATTCACTTTGTGCTCCAAAGCTATGTGGCTCTGTGTTAATAGAATTGCTGACAGTCTTGGCTTGGCTGCATTTTAGACACGGCCGGAGGTTTTTCTTATGCATCTCACAATATGCAACCAGTTATGCCCCACTCTGAGTTGTGTCCCAGGATCCCTCAGCTTCCATCTCTACCTGATAAAGGTTACTCGGGGCATGTGTCCTCATTTTTCAAAAAACAAATCGCATGCATTGGTAAAAACTTGGAGGCACTCGTGAAGATTTTAAGGACCATCAGTATGCTCCAGCACCTAATTGTAAACTACTGGTACTGAAATGTGAGACAAAATGAATGCACTTATCCATAGTACTGTGGCTGAAATCCTCACTTAAAGGGATCCCTATAGGTGGAAATGAAGAAATTTTACTGTTAACTGCCTTGGTGTTTCTGTATTGATCTTTCCTACAAATTCTAACAACAACAACACCCACAAACCATCACATGTGCATATCGGAATTCACTCTTTCATCAAAGACATTAGAGTATCCCTGTGTTGTTTTTGTCATTTGCTCCTGATCAGTTGAACACTTTCGCTCTGTGTGCAGGTGACCTGGCAGGCGAAGACAGGCACCTGTTAAACAAGGGCGTGCTGGAGGTCATCTGTCATCTGGAGGTTATCCAGGAATAGGCTTCGTGGTGAAGTTAGTGATGGATAAACTTGTAGGGAGGTGAAGCTCCTTGACTGGATCAACAAAGAGATAGTATTGCTTGGTAATAGTCAAGGGGAGCTGTCCTTTCCAAGCAGCTATACAAGGGAACCACTGGACTGAAAAATTGTTTTTTTTTTTTAATTCAACATTTTAGTGTGTGTGTGTAGAATACTTTTCATATATTTAAAAATTTTATTCTTTAAAAAATTAACCACCATGGTAAAATATGCTTGAAGAGCTTGAATAATTATTTTCTTATAGATACCCCAAATTATATATTCAGGACTGACATCATCATTTCAGATGATATACTATTTAAACAAAAATGATGTACACTCAAAGCAGGAACTTTTGTATTCTAAGCAAAAGTTCTGGGTCTTCCTGAGGTACAGAATGAGTTATCCAGAACTAGTTCCTCTTATAGGGTTTCTGGGTGCATCCGATTTATCTAATGTGCCTGTCTATATTCAGTTATATTATGGATTAGTACAGTTTTTGCTAAAATCAGTCATGTCAAAACATGCTATCTTTACATTTACTTAATTAGTTGTCTGGTAATTGAAATGGCTGTAGTCAATCATTTTTAGATATTGAACTTATAGCTCTTTGATTTTATTTCTGCTTTCCTCCAGCACAAAATGATACTGAATATGACACCCTAAATATAATGACTTTCTGAATAATCTTTTTTGTATTAATTCTTCTTGTCCAGCCCACTAAATGTGGGGACAGGACCAAAATACAAGGGCTGTCTCGTTGTTAACTCATGCTTACTACAGCTGTTCATAGAACATAAGAGAGGCAATTATATGCTAATATCTGATTGCCTCAAGTTCTAGGTAAAGTTGACAGATCAAAAACCACCAAACATCGGGGCGCCTGGGTGGCTCAGTCATTAAGCGACTGCCTTTGGCTCAGGTCATGATCCCAGGGTCCTGGGATAGAGCCCCGCATCGGGCTCCCTGCTTGACGGGAAGCCTTCTTCTCCCTCTCCCACTCCCCCTGCTTGTGTTCCCTCTCTCGCTGTTTCTCTCTGTCAAATAAATAAAATCTTTAAAAAAAAAAAAAAAACACCAAACATCACTGCAAGTAAACATACGTGCAATTTTTTACTCATGTATAATGATATCATTTTCACATATCTTTTCTCTGCCCCTAGGCTGCTCTTTTCTATATTGCTAGCATTCTTAAATCATCCAAGTTCAAGTTCCAACTTCCTGTAGACATCTAACAAGTCATGATCCATCTCTGACCTCAGTGACTTGTTTCCCTCTTCCGCTAATACCTTATTTCTCACAAGACTGACTTACTTTTGTGCACTGAAACCACACCTGGTACCCCGTGCTAACTCCCTCTTTACTAAACTACTTAACGAAGATGTTGCTAGTTCACACAAGCATCATCATGAGAATTAGAAGTGTCCTTTCTTTGAGTATTTTACTTCCACTTGTAGAAACTGCAGTACAAATTTACAATTATAAATCAGTAATGACTATTGGGTAAAAGGTGGCTCCCAGAATAATGCAGTGCCCTGCCTGAATGCCCAGTATCCAATTCCTCCAGGGCTGTAATTCTGGATACCTTTTTTTATTTTAATTGAAGTACAGTTGACACTCAATGTCACATTAGTTTCACATGTACAACATAGTGATTCAACAACTCTATATATTATGCTATGCTCACCACACATGCAGCTACCATCTGTTACCATACAACACAGTAAAACACCGTTAACTATATTCCCTGTGCTGTAGCTTTCATCCCTGTGACTTATTCATTCCATAAATGGAAGCTTATACCTTCCGCTCCCGTTCATCCATTTGCCCATCCCTGCACTTCCCTCCCCTCTGGCAACTACCAGTTTGTTCTTTGCATTTACGAGTCTGTTTCTGCTTTTGTGTTTATTCATTTGTTTTGTTTTTTAGATTCTACATATAAGAGAAATCATATGGCATTCACCTTTCTCTATCTGACTTATTTCACTTAGCATAGTTCCCTTTAGGTCCACTAGAGACCTTATTTATTTTTTTATTTATTTAGTAAAATTATGTTTTTAAGATTTTATTTATTTATTTTAGAGATAGAGCATGTGCATGCACATGTGAAAGAGAGAGAGAGCAGGAACAGGGGCAGAGGGAGAAGCAACCCCTGCTGAGCAGGGAGCCCTACATGGCTTGATCCCAGAACTCTGGGATTGGGACCTAAGCTGAAAGCAGACAACCAAGTGAGCCACCCAGGTGCCCCAAGAGACCTCTTCTTAAATCCTGATTATAAAAGTAATATTGGGGGATGCCTGGGTGGCTCAGTTGGTTAAGAGGCTGCCTTCAGCTCAGGTCATGATCCCAGGGTCCTGGAATTGGGTCCCACATCGGGTTCCTTGCTCGGCAGGGAGCCTGCTTCTCCCTCTGCCTTTGCCTTCCACTCTGCCTGCTTGTGCTCTCTCTCTCTCTCTGACGAATAAATAAATAAAAAATCTTTAAAAAAATAAAAGTAATATTGGACAAATAGAGAAATTACAAAAGCATAAAGAATATAAAAACACAATGCCACTACCCAGAAATAATCACATAGCTAAGGGATTCTTTTGGTTAACTAATGAAAATTCAAAGTAGCTCAAGTAAGAGGACTTTTATCAAAGAAAACAATAAGCAATTTGACAAAAAATTTCAAAATATAAGAACAAGAACAAGAAACTCAGGATCAACTCTGAGGTTCTATTTCATTGGTACACTGCTCTCAGCAGAGGAACTTTGCTGCAGTTCTGATTCCCTATTACTTTCATCTCCACCTGGACTTGACTGCATCATTGTTTGACTTACTCTCTGCATCTCTTAATTCAAATCTTCAATAAAATCATTTGAATAGCTCATTCAGCCCAGGATTGGTCACGCTTGGGTCAGAGGCTCACTACTATCCCAATCTTAAAAAAATCATGTTTGGATTTTGGTTTCAATTGCATTAAGCATTTAAACTAACTTAGAGATTACTAGTAATTTTAGAATGCTGAGTTACATAATGGAGAAACATGGTATGTCCATCTATTTTGTCAAATATTTCTTCTTTTATATTTTAGTAGTTTTGAGTTTCCACATCATTTTAATTCCTAAGTATTTTCTATTTGTTGTTGCTTTTATAAACAGAATGATTTCCAAATATACTTTCAAACTCATTTTTGATGATATATTCAATTTATCAAGCAAGACTTGTTCTAATAATTAACTACTTTCCTTTTGTTTGTTTCCTCTTTGAAGATGTTGGAGAGGTATAGGAAGTCCTACTCATCTAAAACTGACCAACTGATGGAATGCTAATCGGAGATTGTTCCATCACAGTTTATTAGATCAATGCCTGGAACCCTGCAATCTACTACGTAATCCCCTTGATTGCCAACTAGGATCTCTGCATTTCTTGTTAGGGAATTTTCTCTTTATTATGTCCAAAATTAGGGATACCATTTTCTCCTTGGGGCAGCTTCTTTATGCTCCCAATGACTGGGTCTCTAATTTTTTGATACACTCTGTATACTCAAGATACTGTCTTACATCTGCCTGAGTGTGACCGTCATAGAATCGAAGCTGGTTGATTATGCTTTTGTGGTCTCTATTCAGGCACTTTTGAAAATTTAAAATTAACCAATTGGTTGCATATCACACTTTGGTAGTAGTGCTCTAAAAGGTGTGGCTAATTACGTGTTCTTGATTATTTATTGACTTTAATGATGACAACAGTAAAATATAATGAGGAAGCCCTAGTGAAATAGGATGCACACATTTTAATTTTTTACATCTTATTTTACTGATGTCAATCCTAATCAGTGGTGATATGCTGCATAAAGCAGGCTTTGGAAAGAATCAGGAAGAAGCATGAAGGGAAACAGGTTGGAAAATCATAAAGCCACATTCATTTCAAAAGTGAAGAAATGATTTCTATGTGTCACTGTATGATCTTTCCTTTAAAATATTTGCTAACCAACAGACTCATTCCTTTAATACTGGCAATTTCCTAAACGAAAACAACTTTTTATTCACCCACATGAAATACTAGGTTTTTGGAAACAACAGGAGGAAAACCCAAAGCCACAATAGTAGTTTCAAAGGCATCAATTGTAATGTTCCTTCAAATTACCTTGTCAAGCTCTAAGACTGATCAGCCTTTAAAATAACAGAAGTTAAACACTTAGTACAGTTTGAAATGGAAACAAAACCATAATTCCTTGCTTCTTTGTAGTTGGTGAGTATGTACAGTATTCTACTGCAAAACACAAGTCAACTCTTGCAGTAAAATATTGTGTTTCTCTCATGCAGAGCAGCAAGCTAATGATAAACAATTCCCGAGGTTGGCCTGGCTACTCGGGCTATCAGTTGAGTACCTAAGGACACCCTTCCCAAAAGATTTGTGGAGTCTAAGTCTTCTTGCCTCCTATGAAGTGGGATGTGCTCTGCAAAGGTGTCAGAAGATGTGTTTCCCAGGTTTATCTCTTAGCATATATGTGAACTTGGGCCATTCATTGAACCCCGTCAAACTTGATATTCTTTACCTGTAACACAGTTGTAAAAACACCTCTCTTACAGGCCTGTGGACGATTACTGCAAAAAAATTGGTATGACTAGATCATGGATCAGTTTTGTGGCAGTGGAGAAAAGAAAGCCTGAAAAAAGGCAAGGGTTCAGTTGTTGGAGGGCACACAAAATTGCAGTAGGGACCTGGGGCTTTATTCTGCAGGATTTGTATTAGTCGCAGGTTTGTGATTGAACTGCATATATTTATTTTCATACCTATTTTTTAATTAATCTTTTGATGTGTTTATTACATCCCTGAGCAAGCAGCATCTTTAGGTGTCCTGAAGGAAAGTCAACATCCTTTACTTAAGAGAGCCTGTTTCAATTAGACCCTGTCACCCCTTGTGAAGGCACTGCTTGATAACCTTGCAAATAAGACAATAAATCACAAGAAAGCAAACAATTAAACAAGCGTAGTAAAAAATAAAAATAGTAACACTGAGATGAATAATGCATAAACATGTATTCCAAATTCATCACATGTATCAATGGAAGTCCAAACTTATATTTGGCAGTCTAGACTTGCACTTTACAGCATAATAGCCACATGTGATTATCAACTTGCAATGTGGCTGGTCAAGACCAACCTGCGCTGTAATTGTGAAATACACCCCAGATTTCAAACACTTTGTACGGAACAAAAATGTAAAGATCTCTCATTACCATTTTTTAAAAAAATATTTTATTACTTCATTTGAGAGAGAGAGCATGAGCAGAGGGGATAGAAGCAGAGGGAGAAGCAGACTCCCAGCTGAGCAGGGAGCCCAACATGGGGCTCAATCCCAGGACCTGAGATCATGACCTGAGCCACCCAGGTGCCTGTCATTAACATACGTATAGTGACTACAAGTTGAATGATAATATTTTAGGGTAGTATTAAATAAAATGTATTGTTACAATTAATTTCACTTTGTCTTTTTACCTTTGTAATGGGGAAACTAGAAAATAATAAAATTGTGTGTGTGGCACATATTTCATTTTGATTGGAAAACATTATACCAGATAATTCTGGAGCAATACTAGAAACAAAGCATTGCAGTATCAGGACTTTGTCCTTGGGTACCTTCTGAAGAATGATTAAAGCAACTTGAAAGCAGACGTTTGGTTATCTTTATACTTCTTGGAGCAAATGCTGTATATATATTGATGGTTATGAGTGTACACATGGTCATTGTGCTTGTGCTTTAAAAAAAATAGAAAGTTGGCAAATCACCATGGAAACTTGTGACATTTCTGCCAAAGCATGAGCCCTGAGATGACCTTTGTAGTTTGCTGTGATCAGAGTTTTGGGGCAGCAGTGTTGGTCCCAAAAGCTTCTCTTCAGAGACCACGGGTTGTGAGACAGCAGTGCCCACAGATGGAAAAAAAAGGGCTCTGAATAAGGGGGGGTCTGTACATCACAGAAGTCCATAATGGGAAATCTGCCATTGCCATCGAGTCAAAACTTAAGTCATTTGCATTTTCTTGGTTTTTTGTGTTTGTGTTTTGCCCCTACTTATATATTTTTGGAGGACAGGAACTGTACATGGACCCTGCATTCTGTTCCATCCAGACAGGAGTCTGATGGATCCTTTTGAGTGATAAAGCTCTTAGCGTGATTTGACTTGCTTTTTCACAATTGTGCTTGTGACATACACTCTCAAATGAGGTGCTTATTTTTAAAATTATTTTAGCTGTTGAATTTCAGTATTAGAGATTTTATATGTGATGGGAAAACATACCACTTATGTATTCTTATTAGACGATCTCTGAATTGTGAAATTATTTCTAACTGGAAGAGAGCAGGAGGTGGTTTCCTGTGAAAATCAACCTTAGTGCTACCCCAGTTCAATGCATTTTTACTTTTTTGTGAGCTTGTAAGAGATTATTACATAATTCTAAATTGGCTGCTATGTGTTCCAGACATATAATCCCAAAGAGGTAATACAACGGAGATTCTGGAAATGCTTTTTGACAAAAATGTCTGCCACATTGGCTGACACACTAAAAATGAAATGAATCGTCTAAGTGTGTGAGGATGCTGAAGATAATTCTCTGATCACATCAAAATTGCTGCTCAAGTGCCACCCTAGTGATCAGATTAGACTCTGATCTATTTGTCCTGGCAATAAAGAAAAAGAGTAAGGAGGGGGAAAAAAAAAAAAAAAACAACCCTCTTTGAAGGTTTACAAGCCTGTATCTAAGAATATCTTGTTGTTTTTCTTTGTAAGAATAGAGAGAAAACCTCTTTATCAGTTGTTAAGTGTTGAAACTGGTAGGATAATGAAACAAACAGTGAACATTAATCTTCAGGCTCACCTGCCAATTTCACCTTCATCCTTCTGTGAAAGATGTACACGTTCGGCCAGTTGGTAAATTTAAAAGTGATTTTAAAGACCGCACTCACTGGCTGGTGCATCACAACAGCAGGCACATACTCAGGGCTAGAACTTTGTAATTAACTGCTGGCACAGGACCCTCCGTGAAAGCCGGGAATGATTCAAAGCCATGATAAAAGAAGAGAGCTACTGGAGTAATAATAATAATTCAGCCCCGAAGGTTTTCACAGCTGGCGTGTCAATTTGGTATGGCTGTTCCCCTGAGCTCCTAAGTATGTCAGATTTTCTCATGACAAACACAGAGGGGAGGGTCTCCCTGTTGGCCTGTTCAGGTCTGAAGAGCTTAATGATAATCACTCTGGGTTCTGTGCCTGCCCCACAGGCGCTATTAGCTAATTGTCTGGAAAGCCCTTTGCAATGAACATACTCAGGAGCCAGAATTTTGATACACAGGCTTCAATTTGATAGACTGTCAGGAGTATTCAATAGCAGCCTAATAATACCAGGCATAAAATAATATACATTTATGAATTATTTAAATACACGATCATCCTTCAGACTCACTAAAGTTTGCTTGCTTGTTTGTTTGTTTTCTCCAGGATTTTCTCTTCACAAGGGGCTCTTTTCTTCAAAATGCCATCATTAATATTGTTATTTCCAATAAAAATACAATTTTTAGCTGTCTTTAACATTTGGATCCATACTTGTGGATTCGATGTTCCTCTGACATTAAAAAGACAGTAAGCTATGTGACACTTGGGTGGCTCAGTCAGTTAAGTGACTGTCTTAGGCTCAGGTCATGATCCTGCATCCTAGGATTGAGTCCTGCATCAGGCTCTCTGCTCAGTGGGGAGTCTGCTTTTCCCTCTGCCTGCCATTCCCGTGCTCGTGCTCTCTCTCTCTGAAAAATAAATAAATAAAATCTTTAAAAAAAATAAATTAAAAAAAGACAGTAAGCTAATCTAGATGGAGTCTGGACCACACAGCTGGGAAATTGTGCAGTGGGTTTGTGGTAGAATTTCCAGAATCCCAATCTAGTGTGTATCTCACCTTGCAATAGAGCCGTAGCAAAGATGAAACAACAATGCTCTAACCAAGGGTTAATATCAGTGTGCCCACAAACAGGGTACTATTAGGCCAAGGATGTCAGGATGCCCATTGTGACCTGGCCCAGTATTGACTCACAGCTTGTCTGGGGACCAGAGCCTAATGGTTTGTGTTGCTCCAGTGTCATTCCAGAATGGAGGATGTGTTCAGGGTTGCTTCGGCTTCAGCATTTCATTGCCTCCAAAATAGAATATGCCCATCTGGGAGAACCTGATGTTATGAAGATCAAAGGAACCAGCACAGAATAATAATAAAGCCACAGGGTTCTTGCCAGAGGCAGACCAATGCTTCAAGGCTTACCATTTGTACACTCATAAAGGCAGTTTGTATCTTAGCCATTTAGCAGCTACTGCATTGTTCTTTTTCCGGACAAAAATTGTATAATTGAAACAGTGGGTATTTTACCACAGCCCTAATATGAATACTAGATCTTTATCTTAAGGGGTTTTTACCCTGTGTCTAGAGGGGCTTAGTCTCACAGAGTGTGGGTGGTGACAGTGGAAATGTGCCAGAGGAGGTTGAAAATGAAACTGGGACATTTGGTTAGGAACGTCCCAATTCCATTTTGTGTGGCTAGTGTGGAGGGAGTGCAGTGTTTGGGGTCTGAGTCTGGATCTGAGATCCGTATTCACGAGTTATGAGCAAGACACTTAACCTGCCAGAGAATCAATTCCAACTTCTGGAAATTGGAGTTGTAATAATGCCTATTTCTGAGGATCCTGTGAGCCAAGAGGTATAAACACGCTGGGTAAACTGGCACACACTACTCCCATATTAGCAATCACCAATTTCTATTATCTCAAATCCAGGAATTATGAGACCAATTAGTGGGAAGCGCTATAATCTAGTAAGGTCCAAAGTTGGAACTGGAGCACGTGCGTGGAGGGCTCAGAACCTGTTGATACAGACTCACAAAGTTGATTGTTAAGAAAATGTTCAGTTGTTTGGTATAAAATACTAAAGAAAATATTATTTTTCAACAATTTGATTCTCTTCAAGAAAAGGTCTTTTATGGATGAGCTTACATGTCTTAAAGGGACAGTCACCTGAAATTGAGGCAGATCGTTTTTGCCTGAAGCTAATGAGCATTTTAATATTATAGGAAAAGTCAAAATTTATCTTTGGTCTCCCACATAAGAATGTGTAGCTCTATTTCGAAGTCTGTTTTCATTATACAAATCACTCAAAACAGAACCTATGTGTTCTTTGAATTTTTTTCAATCACATACTTGATTGATATCATAGGCTTATATGACTGCATGTTAAGTGGTTTATTAGTATGTCTGCCTCCCAGTATATCCAACTCAGAGGCTGAAACACAGGAGCTCCTTAGAAAAGTTACTCACCTCACTCACATCACAATAACTGCATAACAAACCTTTGTGTCTAGCTTCTTTCACTCTGCATAATGTTTTCAAGCTTCATCCATGTCGCAATTACTTCAAAAGAGTTGCAGTTCTGTATCAGAACTCCATTTCCATTGTATAGAATGGATAGTATAGAACTACATTTTACTTACCCATTCATCTGTTCATTGATATTTTCTGTGATTTATTTGTATAAAGGTTTTCATATGGACATGTTTTCAATTCTCTTGGGTACATAGCTGGGACTTTTCCCTTGGCACATACCTGCCAAGTCAAAGGGTAACTATAACACACCTTCTGAGGAATGACCAGACTGTTTCCACAGTGCGTGCATCAATTTACATTTTCAATAAGTTGAAGGGTTTCAATTTCTCCACATCTTCACCAATACTTGTTCTTATTTTACCCATCCTAGTGAGTATGGAATGGTGGCACCCCACTGTAGTTTTGAGTTGCACTCATGGCTACTGATGCTGAACATCTTTTTTGCATGCATATTGATCATTTTTATATCTTCTTTGGAGAAATGTCTACTCAGCTCCTTTGCCCATTTTTTTATTTGGATGGCTTGTTTTTATTGACTTGTAAGATTTCTTTATATATTCTGAATATAAGTCCTTTCTCAGATATATGATCTGCAAATATTTCATCCTATTCCATGGGTCACCATTTCATATATAAATGGTTTCATTTACGGCATAAAAGCTTTTAATTCTGATGATATCCACTTTTTAAATTTTTGCTTTTGTATCTTGGGCTCTTGGTGTTATATCTAACAAACAATTGTCTATTTCAAAGGCATGGAGATTTATACCTTTGTTTTCTTATAAGAGCTTTTATAGTGTTAGCTCTTATATTTAGGTCTTTTATTCATTTCAATTAATTTTTTTAAAGATTTTATTTATTTATTTGACAGAGAGAGAGATCACAAGTAGGCAGAGAGGCAGGCAGAGAGAGAGAGGGAAGCAGGTTCCCCACTGAGCAGAGAGTCCTATGTAGGGCTCGATCCCAGGACCCTAGATCATGACCTGAGCCAAAGGCAGAGGCTTTAACCCACTGAGCCACCCAGGTGCCCCTTTTTCAATTAATTTTTATATGCAGTATGAGGTAAAGGTCATTATTTTGTGTATTGATATCCCATTAACCCAGCACCATTTGTTGAAAAGACTTTTCTCATTGTTTTGTCTTGCCCTATCAATTATCAATTGATTATAAATGTGAGGATTTATTTCCAGACTCATTATTCTATTCCATTGATTTTTATGTCTATCCTTATTCTAGCTTCACGTTGTTTTGAGTACTGTAGCTTCATAGTAAGTTTTGAATTTGGGAAATATGAGTCCTCTAACTTTGTTGTTCTTCAAGATTTATTTGGCTATACTGAGTCCCCCGAATTTGTATGGGAATTTTAAGATCGGCTGGCCAATTTCTGCAAGCCAAATGGGATTTTAATAGAGATTGTGTTAAAATTTTAGATCATTTTGGGGAGTATTGCCATCTTAACAATATTGGGTTTTCTGATTCATGAACAAGGTTGTCCTTCCATTTACCCAGATTTGTTTTAATTTTTTGAACAGTATTTTGAATTCTTCAAAGTATATGTTTTGGACTTCTCTTGTTAAATTTATTCCTAAATATTTTATGATCTTGATATTCCTGCAAATAATTGTTTTCTAACTTTTATTTTTGGATTATTCATTATTAGTGGATATAAATACAAATGATTTTTATATTGATCTTTGATCCTGCAAACTTGATAAACTTATTTATTTGTCCTAATAGTTTTTTAGCAAGATGAAATTCACATAAACAAGACAGTAAACAACAAATGTTGGAGAGGTTGTGGAGAAAGGGGAACCCTCTTACACTGTTGGTGGGAATGCAAGTTGGGGCAGCCACTTCGGAAAACAGCGTGGAGATTCCTGAAGAAATTAAAAATAGAGCTACCTTATGACCCTGCAATTGCACTACTGGGTATTTACCCCAAAGACACAGATGTAGTACAAAGAAGGGCCACATGTACCCCAATATTCACAGCAGCAATGGCCACAATCGCCAAACTGTGGAAAGAGCCAAGATGCCCTTCAACAGACGAATGGATCAAGAAGATATGGTCCATATATACAATGGAATATTATGACTCCATCAGAAAGGATGAATACTCAACTTTTGTATCAACATGGATGGGACTGGAAGAGGTTATGCTGAGTTAAATAGGTCAAGCAGAGAGAGTCAGTTATCATATGGCTTCACTTACGCGTGGAGCATAAGGAAAAACATAGAGGACATTGGGAGAAGGAAAAGAAGGGTGAATTGAGGGAAATTAGACGGGGATATGAACCAAGAGAGACTGTGGACTCTGAGCAACAAACTGAGGGTTTTGGAGGGGAGGGGGTTGGGGGGGTTGGCTGAGCCTGGTGGTGGGTATTGAGGAGGGCACATATTGCATGGAGCACTAGGTGTGGTACATGAACAATGAATCTTGGAACACTGAAAAAATAAAATAAAATTAATTTAAAAAAAGATTTTTTAAAGTGTACAATTCAATGGCATTTAGTACATTCACAGTGTTGTGTGACTATTACCTCTGTCTAGTTCCAAAATATTTTCGTTCACCACAAATAAAGCCCTGTATCCCATGAGGAGTCACGCTCTGGCCCCATCTACCCACAGCACCTGGCAACCACTAGTCAGCCTTCCACTTCTATGGATTTACTGATTCTGGATATTTTATATAAATGGAATCAACTGGTTATATGTCTATATGCGTTTATTACTGGACTTTCATTTCTATGTTGACTGTATGCCTATTCTTATCCCAGGACTATTTACTATTTTGATTACTAAAGTTTTGTAGTAAGTTTTTAAATCAGGAAGTTTGAGTTTTTCAACTCTTCTTAAGATTGTGTTGACTATTTAGGCCCCTTACAATTCCATATGGATCTGAGGATCAGTTTTTTCATTTCTGCAGAAAAAAAAAAGTCATTGGAATTTTGAAAGGAATTAGACTCACTCTGTAGGTTGCTTTGGGCAGTATTGCTGTTTCACAATATTAAGTATTCCAGTCCATGAAAACAGGAAGCCTTTCCATTTATTCAGATCTTTTTAATTTTCTTTCAGAAATGTTATGTAGTTTTCAGTGTACAAATCTTTCACTTCATTGGTTAAGTTTATTCCAAACATTTTACTCTTTTTCATGCTATTGTAAATGAAATTATTTTCTTAATTTCCTTGTCAGATTGTTCATTGTTAGTATATAGAAATGCAACTGATTTTTGTGTGTTGATTTTATATCCTATCTCTGATGAACTCATTTATTAGCTCGAATAGTTTGGTTTGTTTTTGTTTTTTTGGCATGAATTCATTTGGGATTTTTACATAAAGGATCATGTCTTCAGTGAATAAAAATACTTTAATTTCTTCCTTTCCAATTTGGATGGCTTTTATTTCTTTTTCTTGTTTAATTTTTCTGGCCATGACCTCTAGTACAATGTGAATAGCAGTGATAAAAGTAGGTGTCCTTGTCTTATTCCAGATTTTAGTGAGAAAACTTGCAATCTTTTACCCTTGGGCATTATTTTGGATCTTAGTTATTCATATATTGATTTTATTATGTTGAGGAAATTTCCTCTATTCCTAGTTTTCTGAGTTTTGTTTTTCTGTTTTTAAAAGAAAGGGTACTGCATTTTATCAAATGCTTTTTCCCCATCAGTTTAAATGATCATTTTTTTCTTCATTCTATTAATTATGTAGTATATTACATAGATTTTATGTTGAATCGCCTCTAAATTTCTGGGAAAAATCCCTCTTGGTCATGGTGTATAACCATTTTATTATGATATTGGATTCAGCTGATAGTATTTTTTGAGGATTTTTAAGTCTATAGTCATAAGGCATATCAATCTATAGTTTTCTTGTGGTATCTTCGACTTTGGTATCAGGGTAATACTGGTCTTGTAGCGTGAGTTAGGAACTATTCCCTCCTCTTCTATTTTTGTTTATTATTTTTTTTTTTTTAAGAAAATTTAAGAAGGATCTGTGGATTGGTGTTAATTCGTCTTTAAATGGTTGACAGAATTTACTAGTAAAGCCATTGGTCTGGGACATTTTTTTATTGAGAAATTTTTGATTGCGGATCCAACCTCTTTATTTTTAGTTATTTACTTAGTAGTTACTGCAGGGATTACAACCAACATCCTAATTTATAAATGTAGTTTGAACTGATATCAGTTTACCTTCAAAAGCATGCAAAAATTCCTTCTAAATAGATCTACCCACCTATATTGTAATTACATTGCTATTGCCACAAATTACATTTTTATACACTGCGTATAAGGAAAGGATGACAGAGTGTGGCAAAGGCAAATTAAAATGCCACAAAACTTTCTTACTGCTCTATATTGTCTTTTCCTCAATTTGTCATTCACTAGGTTTCTGTGAACCTTTGACAAACTTGATTCTGACAGTTTTGCCTGATGTTTTGAGGTTTCTGCGAAGAGATGGGCCCTTTGCACTATCTCATCTGCATTTTCCTGACATGGCTCCTCTAATGGTTCTTTAACTTGGATTCCTTATAATTCTATATATACATTTGTGTCCTATGCAAATAGAGATTTTTACCTCTCCCTTTCCAATATGGATGCCACTTTATTTTTTCTTTGCCAATTGCCCTAGTTAAGTCCCCAGAGCAAAACTGACTAGAACTACTGAGAATAGGCATCCTTATCTTGTTCCTGATCTTAGGGGCAAGCTTTTGGTCTCACTATTAGTTATGCTGCTTGATCTGGGTTTTTCATAGCTGTCCTTTACCAGGTTGAGAAAGTTCTCTTTATTTATTCCTAGCTTATTGAGTTTTCTGTTGTTTTGTTTTAATCAAGAAAGCGTGTTGCATTTTGTCAAATGCTTTTTCTAACATATACTGAGTAGATCATAGGGCTTTTTCCCTTTTTGTTTCTATTGAAATAGTGTATTATGTTAATTGATTTTCAACTATTAAACCAAGTTTGCCTTCCTGTGATAAATCCCACTTGGTCATGGCATATATTTCTATTTATATATTGCTGGATTTGGTTAGATAGCATTTCGTTGATAATTTTGCACCAAATTAATAAAGGAGATTCTGTGGTTTCATTTTCTTGAGGTATCTTTGTCTGGGTTTTGTATCAGGGTAATATTAGCCTTATAGAATGGGGTGGGAAGTAATTCCTTCTCATACAATTTTTTAGAAAAGTTTGTAAAGTATAGTTGTTGATTCTTTAAATATTTGGTATAACTCATATTAGCAAGGCCATCTGGACCTGGAGCTTTCTTTGTGGGTAGTTTAAAACAATTTATTGATTGCTAATTCAATCTTTACTTATTGATCTGTTTAGATTTTCTATTTCTTGAGTCTTGATAGTTTGTGTCTCTCTAGGAATTTGTCAATTTCATTAAAGCTATCCAGTTTGTTAGCATATAGTTGTTCATAATAATCTCTTATCATTCCTTTTGTTTCTGTAAAGTCATTTCTCTCTTATTTCTGATTTTTATAATTTAAGCGTTCAGATTTGTTTATTTATTTACTTACTTACTTATGTGTATACCTGTGTTCAGGCTACCATAACAAAATACCATAGACCGGATAGCTTAAACAGTATAAATTTATTTTCTAATGGTTCTGTAGGCTAGGAAGTCCAAGACCAAAACCAAGGTGCTGGCTGATTCAGTTTCTGGTAAGAGTTCCCTGCTGGCTTGTAGATGGTCACCTTCTTGCTGTCTGTGCACATGGGTTTTCCTCACTATGTCCATTTCCTCACTATGTGCATCAGAGAACAAGCTTTCTGATGTGTCTTCTTACAAGGACATGAATCCTTTAGGATCAAGGCCCCACCATTATGACCTCATTTAACTTTAATTATTACCTAAAAGCCCTATCTCCAAATATAGCCACACTGGTTGTTAGTGCTTCAAAATATGAATTTTAAGGGGACATAAATATTCAGTCCAAAACATTCCTCCCTGGCCTCCAAAATTCATGTTCTTCTCATATGCAAAATATATCCATCCCATTCCAATAGCCCCCAAAGTCTTAACCCATTCCAGTATCAACTCTAAAGTCTTATCTAAATCTCATCTAAATCAGATATGGGTGAGACTCTGGGTATGATCCATCCAGAGGCAGAATTCCCCTCCAGCTCTGAAACTATGAAACCAGACAAGTTATGTACTTCCAAAATACAGTGGTGATTGGGCATACTATAGACATTCCCTTTCCAAAGGGGAGAAATTGGAAGGTGGAAGGGGGTGGGCTTTGTCAGCGCTAATCAAGTCCAAAACTTAGCAAGGCAAATTCTATTGGATTGTAAGTCTTGAAAATAATCCCCTTCATTTCGATGCTATGCCCTCCAGGCTTACAGAGGGTGGCAGTGTCACCCCCAAGACTACAGAGCATCCCTGACCCTTCAGCTCTTCAGGGGAGCCATACCCCTTTGGGCTCTTGGAGCAGCGCACCCACAGGATTTTCTATGAAGATTCTGGGCACTGGGCAAAGGTATGCTTTCTCCCTCAAAGCAGAGAGGTGGCCACACCCTTTGTAATGGAGAAGGAACTGGTCCTGCCCCTTGGGCCTATGGTGGAAGTGGCAGTTTCCATGACCTCTGAATCATCATAAGGATGGGGCCTTTAAGGATTTGCATCCTTAAAATAAGAGCCAAAAGAGAGCTCTCTCTTTCTCTTTCCCTGTGCAGGAACCAAAGAAAACCATTTGAAGACAAAACAAGAAGATAAGCTGTCTGTAAGGCAGAAAGAAATCTCTCACCAGAAACCAAATTGGCTGGAACCTTGACTTTTAGTTTTCAGAACTGTGAGAAATAAATGTCTATTGTTTAAGCCATTCATTTAACGTCTCTAAATTTTTGTCAACCTTGGTTATCTTTTCAAAGAACCAACTTTTGTTTTTGTTACTTTTCTATATTGTTTTGACTCTTTAATCCTTACACTCATTTATTCCACAAGCATTTTTCAAGTGCTAGCCGCTATGCTAAGATTCTGGGAATATAGACGAAGTCATTTTTCTTGCCCTCGTGAAGTTACAATGTCTTCTGCATTATTCTTAAACTTTAGTGTGAATGACTATCTTCCTGTAAAGCTACTTAAAAATGCATATCGCTAAATCACATATAAATAAATTATATTTTATTAATTCTAGGTTTGTACCTAGCTCAGGTGCTAACCCACCTAAGGATAATTAGGTGTTTATGATTCACTCATTTATGAAACATACACTGAGATTTATAACTCTAGTGGGTGAATCAGACATGAGAAGACATACTGAGGATACAGTGAGGAGGGGCTCCAGCAGAGGGAGGCAGAAGAGACTGTGAAGACAAACACAGGAGAACAATAGGGTTTAGAGGTCAGGGGTGAACAAGGAAAGCCATCAGAAGGAAATGATAATTGAGCTAAATTTTAAAAGCATAAATGGTGTTAACCAATTAAAAAGATCAGGGAAGGGAAACCTATCCCAGCTGGGGAGGAGGCCAGAATAAGCAAAAACAAGAAGTGGGACATAGCCTCATCCATGCAGGGAACTGCACTCATATCAGTGGAGATTAAAGTGGCATCTCTGTATGAAAGACATGCTTAGTGATGCTTTCTTTTCTTCAGACATCACTTTGAAAAATCCTGATCTGGGTTTAGTTGGGCTGTCATTCTTTGAAGAAAAATTGTGTAGGTTTGTGTTTTAAGTTCTTTTTGACTAGGTTGCAATACCATCATCAAGGCATTGTCGTTCTGGTAAAATTTACCTACCAAGGGACCCAACTGGTTCATTAGATCAGTAGACTCAGCACATCAGTGAATTGGTTTTCAAGGTATATGAGCAGGCAGGTAGTGGTGATTATATTAAACTTGACATCTATGCCAGTCAATTAATTATTGGCAAAAGCAAACACAGGTGCTTTGAGATAAGGGACAATATATTTTCTGTCCTCTTAACTAGAAGAATATTATATGTACCTGTGGATGATAAATGGGAAGTAGTAGAATGAGCAATGACTGTATAAAATCAAAACTAAACTAAACTAAACTAAAATAAAGAGAGAGTCCATAATTCTTTATATGTGCATTGGAAACAAAGTAATTTATCGTATTATAAAGTATTTTCTATAAATGCCTGTATTCTGTACATTTATATTTATAGTAGAAACATTTTAAAACCAGACAAACTTGCTTTACAATTCATCTTCTTGATTGCTCACTTAAAATGAGCCTGCGACTCCAATCATGGAACTTTCAAAAATGTTAGGCCTGTAGAATTAATGTGGAAGAAAGGATCCCCTTTTTCAGAAGCTCTTCCCAAATGCCAATGGATACTCAGTGGCTGAAGGTGCAGTTCTGACGGCCAGCCCCTTCTCTTCATCACATGTGTCATGCTTTTGAGACAAAATGCTAAAAAGTCAAGCCATACTTTTACATGATAATATTTAAAATAATATAAAATGGGAGCTGACACCCAATAAGCTCTTATTAGGAGTGTACCGCTGCTACTTTCAGTTAGTCTGTCCTTCCTTCCTTCCTTCCTTCCTTCCCATTCCCTTCCTTCCTTCCTTCCTTCCTTCCTTCCTTCCTTCCTTCCTTCCTTCCTTCCTTCCCATTCCCTTCCTTCCTTCCCATTCCCTTCCTTCCTTCCTTCCTTCCTTCCTTCCCATTCCCTTCCTTCCTTCCTTCTCCTTCCTTCCTTCCCCTTCCCTTCCTTTCTCCCTCCCTTCCTCCCTCCCTCCCTCTCTTCCTTCTTTCCTTCCTTCCACATTTCAGGAGTAAAGTGCAATAGACTTCAACATCTGTTCTGGGTTTTCGGTACTTTTTCTTAAGCTTGAAATGCAAAGTCTATACTTGTGAGGCATTAGGGTTTTTCTAGATCTCTGTTTCCCTAACTATAAAATGAGTGAGTTGGACAAATGGTGTCTACGTTTCTTTTCAGTTCCAAAATTCTGCAATTTATCTTATGACGTCCAAAAATTGCTCTAGTGAAGATAACAATTATTTATGTTGCATTACTTATAGATCATTTCTAGATATAATCTGTGAGTTGTGCTGGCAGATGCTACGTCATTCCCAATGCTCCACAATGTCTGCTGCCAGGTGAAATGGGGTGCACCATGGAGCAGGTTTTAATTTGCTAAGTACATTTTCATTAAAATAAGAAAAGGGATCCTGAAGAAATTGCCTTAATTATCTGTCTCCAAAAACCTTGAATAATGCTCTAATATTAATCTGCTTCTAATTTTAGTTTACTCAAAACGGACCACTTAATAAATACTTATCACCTGAACACAAATGCTGTAGATATGTTCAAAGTGGTTAAAGGAGACCAAATCAGGTAGGTAATCAGTCGACAGGGTTATGGGATCATGAGCAATTGTCCAGCTTTGTGGATCTCAGGTGTCTCATCCTTTTATAAGTGGGCTTTAATTTAAAATATTCCATATGCTATTCTCAAATTCCCAATATTGTGAGACCTTAGTTTGAATAGACATACTCTCCAATTTATTCTCTATTGGGATCATTTTACTCTTTCAAAATCTCTCAGTGACTGAAAGGAACAGAAAGGTCAGAACAAACAGCTGAGTTACGACAGAAGGAAGGAAAAAAAATACTCAGTGCTTCCACCAGAAGTAGAATATTGTTTTAGTGAAATAAATATTCACTAAAAATAAAAATTAAGTTTTATCGAGAACTTAAATGCAGTCAGTAATGCTGAACTTAACACTCCCTTTAAAGTATGTGTGTAGAGCCAGAGATGGTGTGAATAATTACAAGATAATTGTGAACATTTGGACACTTACTCTGCGCTAGAGCTTTTGTCAGTACTTTGTATGTGTCTTCTCTGGTCCTCCTCACAAAGACACCATGAGGTAGACATTAGCTCTTTCTTAACTATGGGATAACCAAGACTGAGAGATGTTAGTAACTTCTATAGGGTCAGATGTTATTGACTATACTTGTTCTACTCACAAGGACCATTATTCTTCTTTACCTTCTTGGACCATATGTGATTCCATCATGCCAGCCCATGGAAAACTCCACATGTGTCACCTCTGGTAGTTGTCCACACAAACACACATGTGCACAAACCTCCACACCCTCACGCGTGGGGGGGACCCTTGTGGAGGTGTCATGGCCAGAAACATAGCTGGAAACATGGACAATGACATCTTTTCAAGATAAATAATTTCCATTTATAGCATTGTAATTAATATGAGTACTTTTATCGTCCGTGAGATTCAACCTCAAAGTTGTAAAGAATCCTATGTGTCATCAAATCATATGGTAAAATGGAGAATGGTGGGAAGGTCCTGGATTTGCTGTCACTCAACTCTCTCGCTGAAAATGGAAATAAACCAGGTCAAGAGGTCATATGAGACTCAGTTTAGGTCTGGACCACTGAACGGTGTGTTTACTTTGTGATAACTACTACACTCTGCTCCAGGGAGAGAAGCCATGCTTCCATCCCTACTGGACAGCCTCTAGGATCAGGCGTCGGGTCTTCAACTCTCACTGGGAAAAGGCTGCTCAGCAAGAGGAAAAGTGGATGACACTTTTGCAGATTTCCTGACTTTTGCTTATATTCCCTTTCTTTGAATCCGGGATACGGGGGAGTTGCATAAACACATAAGTGTTATTATTTTAGGCAACTTATTTCCTCACAGAATCAGATGGCTTTTCTGCTATTGATCATTTTCTCAGCATATACCTTACATTCCTTGGTGGCTATAACATGGGAAAGGTGACCAGGCATCTTGCCTTAGGAGGACAGTGCTCTGTCGCTATGCTCTGCCTCTTCCAACTTGCTCTTAGTACACTCCCTATAGACGTTTATTTTTCTTAGCCGAAGGCATTATTCTTTCTCTCACTCTCCCACTTATTTGCCCCCTCCTGGTATTTCTTTCATCCTCTTTCCTTTCCCTCCCTGCTCACTTACTCAAAAGCAGTCACTGCAACTCTGTGTCTTGGCTTTCAACAGTAAGAGTTGTTAGGAGCACAGACTGCATGGAGAGGTGCCCCAGTTCCATCCCACCTTGGCCACTGAACCATTCTCTGCCACTTTTTTTTTAAATTTATAAAACAAACATGAAAATGTCCTAGAGTTTTGTTCCAACCTTCTAGAGCTTTTGTGAAGATGGGCGCTGTAAAACACCCAGGACAGCATCTAGCATTGCCCAGAATTTAGTTGTGTTGTTTGTCATTATCATCTCCCTCAGGCACATCCAGGCTCACTGTAAGAGACAGATGCAGGGGACACCTGGGTGGCTCAGTCTGTTAAGCATCTACCTTCGGCTCAGGTCATGATCCCAGAGTCCTTGGATCGAGCCCCACATTGGGCTCCTTGCTCAGCAGCGAGTCTGTTTCTCCCTCTCCTTCTGCCCCCCTCCTCTCTCTCTATCTCTTTTTTTTCTCTTTCCATCTCTCTCAAATAAATAAAACTCCTAAAAGAGAGAGAGAGAGAGAGAAACAGATGCAGTCCTTACATAGAAGAATTTAAGTTTGGTGCCTCAGTGTTCTCGTTCACAAACTAAAACTGATAATTACTATATCAGGAGCTATTTTCAGTACTTGAGCTGCACCAACTTACATTTTCCTCACTTCTGAAGGTGAATGAATTCTTCAAAATTGTTGCCACATTCTTTAAGAAATAGTCCACTGCTCCATTAATTAAAATAAAGCTCTACTGGCTTAAGTGAGACCATACTCCTTCAAAAGGTAAGTGTCAGCCTCCCCGATTCCTAAGAGGATATTTGGAAAATGACCTTGGGCTCTTTAGAAGCATCTAAGTCCCAGAAGAACACTTCTTGAGTTAAGTAGTCACCTTGCCCTGAGGGTCACTGGTACTTCTAAATTCAAAAAGCGATTTCTCTCTTGAAGATAATATGTTGCCTTTGAGAAAGATAGTTTGCACATCTGAACACAGTTTCTTTTCTGATATGTTATAACCGGTTAGAATTAGGTGACATTAAGGGCAACTAGGGAACGCACAGTGAATAACAGACTGACCAATGCATGCCAACTTATTAGATGAAACTTTGGGACACAAATGAATTTTCTCCCTCTTTTCCCATTTTGAAAGACACATTTCCCTCCTCAGAAAGTTCTGTTTATTCCAGGAGTCCTGGCCTCTAGCCTGAGAACCATAGAGAGATAATAAATACAAGCCAAGCCCAAATCTTAGGAGGTTAATTCCAAGGACAACTACAGGACCCGGAGGGCACTGTCAGGATAGAGAGTCTCTAGTCAGAAAAGTTTTTTTTTTTTTTTTGAGGCAGGCAGAGAGAGAGGGGGAAGCAGGCTCTCTGCTGAGCAGGGAGCCAGATGCGGGGCTCTATCCCAGGACACTGAGATCATGCCCTGAGCCAAAGGCAGAGGCTTTAACCCACTGAGCCACCTAGGCACCCCTCTAGTCAGAAAAGTTTTGACAAGAACATTGCTGTGATTCTTTCTTTCCCTCTTTCCCTCTTTCTTTCTTTCTTTCTTTCTTTCTTTCTTTCTTTCTTTCTTTCTTTCTTTCTTTCTTTCTTTCTTTCTTTTTTCTTTCTTTCTTTCTTTCTTTTTTCTTTCTTTCTTTCTTTCTTTCTTTCTTTCTTTCTTTCTTTCTTTCTTTCTTTCTTCTTTCTTTCTTTCTTTCTTTCTTTCTTTCTTTCTTTCTTCTTTCTTTCTTTCTTTCTTTCTTTCTTTCTTTCTTTCTTTCTTTCTTTCTTCTCTTCAGTGTGTAAATGTGTGTATGTTTAACTTTGAATTTCTTTGGGCTCTTTGGATAATTTGAAATGAATGCCAGTGTAAGGATGTTGACCCTTGGGGTTTTACCTTTAGAGACATCAGGATCTCAGGTGTCAGCAATACCTACGGATGTGTTTCCAAATCCCTGTTCCAACAGACATGTCAACCTGGTCGGTGGTTGCTGATGAAAGACATGACTGGAATCTGAAGACAGGTTTTAGTTCAAAGCTTGTTGTACTTCAGAGGGAGGGATCCCGGAAAAACCTTGCCTTCCAAGCTGTCCAAGCTCAGAAGCTTTAAATACCACTTGATGGGTTTAAATTTCAATCTCCTGCTGCTGAACTGGAATCTTCCTCTCACTTCAGCAGGCTCTACTGTGTAGGTCAGCTGGCTCTGGAAGGTAGAGCTGTGCTCTTGAGTGGGTGGGGGAGCAGCAGAGACGCACCCCAGGTGCCATCTCTGAACCTCAGGCGGGGGGGGGGGCAGGTTAGGAGCAGAGGAGGAGGTCCTGCCCAGCTGTGCACTCTCCCTGCTCTGTCATTATGGACACTTTGATATAACCCTTTTCCTTCAAGAAAACCTGACTTGTGCTGGCATTGTCATCAGATTTATATTTGACAGAAGTAAAACGATCCAGTTTTTCCTTTGTGCCAGGTGCTCTTCTGAGCACTTGGTATGCCTTGAGCATTTAATCTATAAAACAATGACATAATTCAAGCACTATTAATATCCTCTTTTTGTAATGAGGGAACTCAGGTACAATTAAATAACTTACTCTAAGTGGCAAGGAATGAAAAGAAGGTAAAAAAGCCAAAGTTTGAACCTCAACCTGAACCCGAACCCGAACCCAAATCTACTGTCTCCAGAAACTTCATTCTTAACCCCTATGCTATAATGAATTGTTACATGATCATTAATATTATTTAGAGACTAGTAAAATCATTCAATAGAAAACAAAAAAGGGATTATTAGATAGTGAAAAATAAGATAATTTCATTAAAAAGATTGGTGAATTCAACAAATGACCAAATATTATGGTTTTGAGCTAGTGCAATGAAGAAGATATCCAAAAGGTGTAATTATCATCTATGCCTAAATTCCACATAGTTTTCAAGTAGAAAAATGTTCCTGTACGATTAGAAGTAAAAACATTTGTGAGGGTAACAAAAAACAGGATTTTAATTTTAAAGCTACATTGACAATCTTAAAAATGTTCTTTTTTCTCATAAGACTTTATCTTGCCTCAAAGATGTAACAAATAGCATCTATATTTTACCACTGAAATAAAGTGCTGTCAAAATATTAAATTAGTTATTTAACAATCCAACTACCGAGAACACAAATATTAGGTCTGTTGCACCCTGAAGACTGGCAAGGTGCAAAGGAAAATGGAAAACATCAACATTCAAGATGATTTCCCATGAACTGAAAGCTCATTTAGAAAATGATAGATTCTTTCCCCTTGTGAGCTGAACACCAGCTGTAGGTCAATGGATATTAAATTTAACATTCAGTTTTATATTCAAACACATTGACAATGGAAATCAAATCCAGTATCCACAAGAGGCCAGATAAATAAGACAAAGATAGTAGAAGTATCATTTCTGGGATTCTGTCCATCCCCAGGATTTTGCCCCGACAACCTTTAGAGCAGGCCCTCCCATGTCACGTAGATGCTTAATACCTACTTGTTGACTGAATGCAGAAAGAGAGAAATCATCCCAGCTGATCTCTATGTTTGAGCAGGTCCAGAGATAGCCTTCAAGGTATTAATGATCTATACCACACAATTTTAGTTAAGCTGCATCTTCAAAGAGCATATGGAGAGGATAATGTACTTTTTATGTGTTTGGGTTTTTTTTCTCAACTGACAGAGACATAAGTTGCTTCAACTCATTAAAGAATCTAAACATGTTAAAAATCATTCCTTGATAAAAAAATCTTCTCTCCAAAATAAGATTTATTCAGGAATAGTGATTGGACTATAAATTTACATCTATGTAAATTGACCAGAGTATTTAAGACGATAAAATTTCCAACGGAAAAGGAGAAAAGGAATGTAACACAGCAAGTTGTGGCTTTTTCTGGTGTTTGTTCCTTTATTACAGTAGAGGGTCACTGTGGCGCTTGTCTACCTGAAAGTATGTCAGCGCTTACTCAATCAGCATTACTCTGTTCCTTCTGCCACATGGACTGAATAATAAACTTTACTGTGTGTCTAAAGTTGGGTTGATTGCTTCATAGAAATATGTGACAGGAATATAACATCAAATCACTCTCTTGCCTACATCCTTTCATTGGACTCCTTTGCCCTCAGAATAAAATCTTAGATTCATGGTAGTGACTTCTGAGACCCTCCATGCATACTCTCCTGACTAATGGGAGTAGTCTTCCAATGACTACATGGTCTCCTATCAATTTCCTCCTCAATCACTAAGCTTCAGTCAATATTGTTTCACTCACAATATTCGCTTCTTTTTCTTTTCACTTGTCACAATTTATAATCAGATATCTATTTGCATGTTCTTTTGCTCAGTGTCTTTTCCTCCAGTTGGTAAGAGAGAGGAACTTTTAGGGTGTGTGCTTGTTAAATAAAGGAAGGAATGACTCCTGACTTCGAGGACACTTGGAATGCAGTGGACACACAAAACAAGAAACACAAACCAGAGAATTATATAAAAGGACAACATTCTCTGACTGCATTGTGAACATTATGGCAGTTAAGGACAATGGGTGATCTGAACTGGAGATTTTGAAGCAGGATTTTGTTTTTTGTTTTTTGCTTTTTTAAAGATTTTTTATTTGACAGAGAGAGATCACAAGTAGGCAGAGAGGCAGGCAGAGAAAGAGGGGGAAGCAGGCTCCCTGCTGAGCAGAGAACCCAATGAAGGACTCGATCCCAGGACCCTGAGATCATGACCTGAGCCGAAGGCAGAGGCTTTAACCCACTGAGCCACCCAGGCGCCCCAGGTTTTTGTTTAAGGCTTATTTATTTTAGAGAAAGAGAGAGAGAGCACGAGCGAAGGGAAGAGCAGAGGGAGAATCTAAAAGACTCACTGCTGAGCACAAAGCCGAATGTGTGGTGTCTCAGGACCCTGAGATCATGACCTGAGCAAAAATCAAGAGCCACCCAGGTGCCCCTTGAAGCAGGTTTTGAATGTAATTAAGCCTGAATGGATGAAGCCAAATGAAAATCATCTGGAGCGAGAGGCATTTTAGTGAGGAAATGGCTCAAGGTAGAGATGAGAATTGCCTAAGAGGGAGGAAAAAGAGCTGACCAGAGCAGAAAAATTGTGTGTGATGTGATTAACCCTTTGGATCCCAGAGCAGTTATGGCAGATATTGTTCTTGAGCCCTCACCTTTGCCCAAAATATGGACCACAGCACAGGTCTGATGGAGTTTAAGTTGTACACAATTCCCAGAACCCCATTAACTCCTCTTCAGAGAGTCTAGATAGATTTGGCAGAAGGGTTTGAAAAGGAGCTCAACACGTTGCTCATATTCACCTACCTCTGCCTCTTCTCTCTCTGTCCCTTTCTCCCAAAAAATAGAAACTGTGTTATCTCAAATTCGTGAGACAATCAATGAGGTACAGTTGGCTTCATTAATGATGCACTAAATCATAAATTGTAGAAAAAATATGGAGTCGAAGGTGCTGATTGTTGAGACATCCCCCAAAGTTAGTTTTCATTCTTTATCAAGTTTATTGGCTTCATTAATCTTGTCCCACATGACTTTCCTCTGGCTGAAGTTAATACGAGTAATTCCTTCACTCAACCTTTTGCTTACATAAAATAGTTTAATGACTACGTGCACATTTTGAGAAACAACTACAGTAGGAGTTAGCAGTTTAGGTCTTTGTATTAAATAGTATCCTGTTTCTTCATTTATTTTTTCAAAAATAAATATTCCTTGATGCTGAACTCTATTACATGATTAACATCTTAGTGGAAATTAATTTTTCAGAATTTTTTTGTGATAGAACTTTGGGGCAGCTGAGCACTGGGTTCATGTGAGGGAAATGGAGGAGACCCCACTGAGTCTAGAAAGGAAGACAAACATAGGTCCCCCACATGAACACTGTGCCCACTCAACTCACCATGGAGGCGGCCACTTTAAATGGGATGTTGTGTTAAAAGAGCGCCTAGAAGACAACGTTTGGACCATTAGACATGATAAGGTTGGCACCCAATGGCTCCCTCTCTCAGACTTTGTATTACTGCAGACAGAGGTGCTGCTCTGAGACATGGCAACCCTGATAGAAAACAGCACATCTCAGGGTTATTTCATACCTGCCCTGTGGATGGGCATGGCTCACAGCCCCACTCTCTACCTTTGAAACCATTTATGTCCAAGGATTTGAAGTTGGGTTCTCTGGGGCACACAGCCTGAGTAAACTAGTCCCTCCAGGTAGTGTTCAAAGACACTCTTTGAGTCCTGGCCAAGCCCCATTTTACTGTCAGGATGCTAGCCTTAGGGATAACTGTCCCGATTCTGTCACCATCCACCAAAGGCACCACACTAGCTTACAGGGGTCCTTCCTGTGTGCCATGCTCCGGGTGAGCCCAGGGATGAAGGATGAGCAGACAGACCCCCCTTCCACAGCCAGTAGCACACACACTTCTGACTCTGTGCCCAAGGCTCCTGTGCAAACCAAGTCTAGAGGAAGGAATCACCCTAGAGAAAGAGGTAACTTATTTTCCATGTTGTTCAAAGTGGCTGGTTTTAAAATAAATCAGTCTGCTTAACATGAACAAACAGTTTAAGACTCCTGAGTCAAACTGGTACTTTTATGATTTAATACCTTTTTTTTTTCTGAATGCTTTACGTTTTGTGAGTTCTCTCAAAGTTAAAGCTGTTGCTTATTACTCTGGAAAAGGGAACAAATTTTTAGAATGTATTCAAAGGCCTTTTAATAAATATAACCATTGCAAAGGATTGTCATCTTGGCTGTCCTAAACTGAAGTGTCTTGTAATACATAGAAAGTTTATCTGTGGCCATGAAGTTATACAGTCTTGCCTTTTTCTTTGGGTTATAGCTTTGGGTAAATAAATTCCCTCCTCTCTTTTCCCCCTTAATATGTATTTTCTCCCTTCAGCTTAAAATGTTTTTAAGTCATCACAAGGTGTTTTTTTCCTGAGTTATTTCCATGTATGTCATACCTACTTGAGAATTACTGAAATAGTCATTCTAGAACATAATTGTTTATGTATCACCCCCCCACTTCCAGAAAACTTATGATCTTTTAGAAAAAACTTTAATACAACATCACTATGATAATGCAACAAATAACCTCTTAAATATGAATAAAAAGTATAAATAGCTCTTCCTTATGTCTCAACAAAAAAGACTAAAATGTATTCTCCCCCCTCAAAAAAATAACGGCACAGAAACATTTATTTTTCTTTGCTCCTCAAATTTGTCTTTTAGTAGTTGAGAGCAGATGAAATCTTTTATCACTATATTTAGACGTCAACCAGGCAGGTCGGTGCCATGGCAACTGCTACACGAAGAAATGTTGGCAAGGGAGGCGCAGGCATGCTCTGAGGAGGTGCTTACTTAGTGCCACTCGAGGGGGATGAAAGATCCTGTCTGGCCAAGGCTACATGCCCCACTGCTCTTGGACCCCTGCAACAAGGGGAGACGGGCTGTCTGAGCACCTCCGTCACTCTGTACTGCAGAAATCCAAGAAATGACTGAAGGATGGCTGCAAAGGAGACTCTGCACCTTAATCCCCTCACCTGAATCCAGGCTCCTCTTATCACCAATAACTCTGCCTTGTCCTAAGACTCCTCCTCACCTTGAGTCCCAGGATCATTCTAGATGCTCACTTTATACCCAGATACCAATAAAATAAGTTCATTGCCATACATTCTTTTTTTTTAAGATTTTATTTATTTATTTGACACACACACACACACAGATCACAAGTAGGCAGAGAGAGAGGGGGAAGCAGGCTCCCTGCTGAGCAGAGATCCCAATGCGGGGCTTGATCCCAGGACCCTGAGATCATGACCTGAGCCGAAGGCAGAGGCTTTAACCCACTGAGCCACCCAGGCGCCCCAATTGCCATACATTCTTATCCCATGTTTTTCCTGCACTCCTATCTGAGAGTAAGAACACATGCAGGCAACAGGTTCTTACTGGGAGCTTATCTTTTTCCTAATACTGTTTGAAGCACTAGACATAAAGAAGTGATAGAATAGGGAGGGTCTTTGTCTTATCAGAGCTTAAATTCCCTGGGAGAGAGATGGGTGATGGACTACAATCATAAATAAGAATAGCACACGTATAATAGACATTCATTTAAAACGCCATGTGTGTAAGTGATGTGAGGACTAGCACATGAGGCAGTCCTCATACAAGGGGGCAGGGGTGGTAGATGGAGAACCTAGGGAAGGCTGCTCTGAAAGATGGACACTTGTTGAGACTTGAAAGATGAGACCAGCCACCAAAGACCCAGAAATGATAAGCTTCCAGGGGAGAGCCGGTGCATAGGCTCTTCAGTGAGAACAGCCCCGCCATATTGCAGGAACAAACGGAAGTCCAGTGTAGTGGGAGAGCAGTGAGGGCCAGGCTAATATCAAGTTGCACTTGTCTAATCGACCATCCACATGCTCTTCAGAAGAACTCACAGCTTCAAGCACCCCTCAGACAGAGGTGGGAATCCCCAGGAAGGGGTGTCCTCTGAGATCCAAAAGGAAGAGAGGTGGTGCCGCTACAGTGACTGCTTATGCCAGTGCCAATAGCAGAGCTCCTTGTTCATGTCTTTCTTGTATGGCAGTCTTCTTTCCCTAGGACTCAGTTAAAGCATGTGCTGACCACACCTGGAGACAAGCTGAAGAGTAGGCAACATGCCTGACTTCAAGTTGTCCTTCCCTCTCAGGGATCCTTAGCTTCTGGCACCTCCACTTCCTCTTCCCTTGAGGTGAATTCTTTCTTTCTTTTCCAGGAGGCTTTTTTGTTTCTCACGTGATGGTTCCTTTTACCAGTTTTCCACAGGTACTGCTAGGGCTAAATTTCAGAAGTTAGGGTTCAACTTGGGTTCAAGTTGGCTCTTTACTTGAGAGTGCTTACTTACTTCTCACTCTGTCTTGGATACTCTCTCTCCCCAGCACTATTGAGAAATGTGCCTTATATAGGTGAGCTACATTGACTGGGCCACAGAGTCCCATGATGCTTTTTAGAAAAGGATGTAAAGTCTGGTTTTCCCTTCCTGAGTGTAAGGGCTTTCTCTTCTTATTTGATTACAGCAGGATTTACAATGATCTGAGCCACTCTACACTACCATTCTCTCTAGAAAAACAAGCTTAAGAAAAATAAAGGAGTCTTAGAAAATGCAAAGGACTACAGGAGGTAGTATCTTAGACAAACCATGCTGCTCTACTCTCCATGCCTATTGAGAGATATGAATTAGAAACCAAAGAACTGGTTTTCTTTAAAAAGAGGATAAGACATGTAAGCAGGGCATATAAGGAGCTATAGTTGTGCAAATATGTTTTTCAGTTCAAAAATTAATTTGTTCTGTTTCATATGAACTTGCCATTCAGAAGGAGGAAATGGATCTTCCTCTTTGAGATACTGACCCTTAAACCAGTGAGAAAATTTATTATTTCTCACATTTAATAGGAACTGTGGAGAGATTCGGGACGTTTGGTAACCTTCTCAAGAAATATTATGAGAAATCTACCAAGCAAAAAACACTATGCTAAGACTTTACAGTGGCTGAGCCCAAGCAAGGGCAAAGCACCATTGCTTGTTTATTCACTTAATGCACATTTATTGATTACTTCTGATGACTGGTATTCAGTTCATAGCTGTGTTAATCACACTTTCTCTCAGGGTTTCTTTTGAGAAATAAATGAGATAAAGTCACCTAACAATACTTGTTAACTACTAGGGAGTTAGTAAATAATTATTTTCCTGTCCCTTTTCCAACCTTTTCAAGATAACATGCTATACTCTTTGCTTGATGTTTATGACTCTTAAAACAAAAACAAAAACAAAACAAACAAAAACAAAGCAAAACACTTTCAATTACCTATCTAGGCTTATTTTCTATGAGCTTCATGTCTGGAACTCTTATTACAAAAATGGTATGTTAGTCTGCTTGGGCTGCCATAACAAATTACTACACACAGAAATGAATTGTCTCATGGTTGTGGAGCTAGATGTCCTGGAGCAAGGTGTCAGCAGGGTTGGTTTCTTCTAAGGACTGTGAAGGATGGATCTGTTCCAGGCTTCTTTTTTTGGTTTGTGGAAAGCTATCTTCATGTTTACATGGTATCCTCCCTCTAGTATGTTCAAATTTCCCCAGGACACCAGTCATACTGGACTCAAGTCCACACTAATGATCTCATCTTAACTTGGGTAATTACATCTGCCACAGTGCTATTTCCAAGTAAGGTCGCATTCTGAGGTACTGGGATTAGGACTTGAACATATGAGTTGGAGGGAGCAGGGAAGAGGGACAACTCAACTCATAACAAGTGGTATTGTTTTATTTTGAGTATTCAAATCCACCCTCTTTTGCTCTCTCTTTTGCTTTTTCTGCTCTCCTAAAAATCTTCCTATTGAAAACTCTCACATCCTTCAAGTCTGATTCAATGCTCACTTTCTCCATGTAGCTCTTCCTGATTTCTCTAGCTAGAGTGGAATTAATTTTTTAATCCTATATGTAGTTATTTTACCTTATTTTTAAAATTATTTTATTTAGTCTAATATTTATTTTCTTTATCATTAACATACAGTACTATTTAATCAATAAATACTTTGAATGAATGAAGTTACTTGTGAAGATTTCTTCTTCCCCAAAAGCTATAAAGTCTCAAATGAGGGATCATCTTCATACTTATTTTTATAATAAGTGTTGTTTTTTTTTTAACATAGATCCTTGTACATAGAATGACTTAATGGAGAAAATGCTCAAGTGGGAAAAGAGACAGATTATTAGGGAAAAGAATCCCAAAGGATAACACTTCTTTGATAGACCTTTCATGGTACAGAGGCTAGTTTTTCACCTTGTTAGCTTTGAAAACTGATTCCAACAACAAATGGAGAGTGGTTTCATCTTTAAGATAAATGCATGCATGAGGTCGATGGATAAAATCGGATGCATTGATTTATTAATTCACAGTGAGAAATGAACTGTCATAAACACTGAAGGGCAATGTCTCTTGGTTAGTTCTATGTGGGAAGTCAGATATAATCAGAAGTTTGCTGGATGAGCATGGAGTCAGATCAAGGGAAAATCAATAAGTAATTTGAATATTTAATGGCATCAGACTAAGGTAGTCTGAGGCATTAATCTCCACAGTTGTGATTATCTTGCCAGTAGAATAACATATCTGAGTCTAGTGGCTTAGCACACAGGTACTACCAATGTTTGAATAACTGGGGCTATTATTTCTCTTTGTGTAAAGTGATTACCCTGTTTTATAATCTTCTTTGATGATAACTTCTTTTTAATATTCAAACAAAAATACTTTATGGCTTCCATATGGCATGACTATAAAAAATTTCAGTTATTTCTCAAATATTTCTGAGAATTTCTTGTCCTCGTTATCATTTATTATCTCTCATTCCAAACTCCTGCTCCTAGAATCCCCACCCCAGTCACTTCTTGCCAACTTACTACTATCTCTGTTTTTTTTTATTTAGTTTTATTTTTTCAGTGTTCCAAGATTCATTGTTCATGCACCACGCCCAGCGCGCCATTCAGTACGTGCCCTCCTCAATACCCACCACCAGACTCACCCAACCCCCCACCCCCCGCCCCTTCAAAACCCTCAGTTTGTTTCTCAGAGTCCACAGTCTCTCATAGTTCATCTCCCCCTCCAATTTCTCCCAATTCACCCTTCCTTTCCTTCTCCCAATGTCCTCCATGTTTTTCCTTATGCTCCACACGTAAGTGAAACCATATGATAACTGACTCTCTCTGCTTGGCTTATTTCACTAAGCATAATCTCTTCCAGTCCAGTCCACGTTGATACAAAAGCTGGGTAGTCATCCTTTCTGATGGAGGCATAATATTCCATTGTATATATGGACCATATCTTCTTGATCCATTCATCTGTTGAAGGGCATCTTGGCTCTTTTTACAATTTGGCGATAGTGGCCATCGCTGCTATGAACATTAGGGTACATG
Source organism: Potos flavus (assembly GCA_028534135.1). Taxonomy (NCBI): domain Eukaryota; kingdom Metazoa; phylum Chordata; class Mammalia; order Carnivora; family Procyonidae; genus Potos; species Potos flavus. Next base: position 64,265,633 of record CM052900.1, on the reverse strand, counting down.
TGGCCTTTCTTTTCACTACATCTGTATCTTTGAGGTAAATACCCAGTAGTGCAATTGCAGGGTCATAGGGTAGCTCTATTTTTAATTTCTTCAGGTATCACCACATTGTTTTCCAAAGTGGCTGCACCAACTTGCATTCCCACCAATAGTGTAAGAGGGTTCCCCTTTCTTCACATCCTGTCCAACATTTGTTGTTTACTGTCTTGTTGATTTTGGCCATTCTAACTGGTGTAAGGTGGTATCTCAATGTGGTTTTGATTTGAATCTCCCTGATGGTTAATGATGATGAACATTTTTTCATGTGTCTGTTAGCCATTTGTATGTCTTCTTTGGAGAAGTGTCTGTTCATGTTTTCTGCCCATTTTTTGATGTGATGATCTGTTTTCTGAGTGTTGAGTTTGAGGAGTTCTTT
>CM052900.1:64220047-64264721 GCA_028534135.1 Potos flavus | reverse complement strand
TTTTTTTTTTTTTTTTTCCCCAGAAGGTTTTATCTTGATGAAGTCCCAAAAGTTCATTTTCACTTTTGTTTCCTTTGCCTTTGGAGACCTGTCTTGAAAGAAGTTGCTGTGGCCTATGTCAAAGAGGTTACTGCCTATGTTCTCCTCTAGAATTTTGATAGATTCCTGCCTCACGTTGAGGTCTTTTATCCATTTCGAGTTTATCTTTGTGTATGGTGTAAGAGAATGGTCAAGTTTCATTCTTCTATACATAGCTGTCCAATTTTCCCAGCACCATTTATTGAAGAGACTGTCTTTTTTCCACTGGATATTTTTTCCTGCTTTGTTGGAGATCATTTGACCATAGAGTTGCAGGTCCATATCTGGGCTCTCTACTCTTTTCCACTGATCTGTGTGTCTGTTTCGGTGCCAGTACCATGCTGTCTTGGTGATCACAGCTTTGTAGTAAAGCTTGAAATCAGGCAACGTGATGCCCCCAGCTTTGTTTTTCCTTTTCAACATTTCCTTAGCAATTCAGGGTCTTTTCCAGTTCCATACAAATTTTAGGATTGATTGTTCCAGCCCTTTGAAAAATGCCTGTGGAATTTTGATTGGGATGGCATTGAAAGTATAGATTGCTCTGGGCAGTATAGACATTTTAACAATGTTTATTCTTCTGATCCATGAGCATGGAATGCTTTTCCACCTTTCTGTGTCTTCTTCAATTTCTTTCATGAGTGTTCTGTAGTTCCTCGAGTACAGATCTTTTACCTCTTTGGTTAGGTTTATTCCCAGGTATCTTATGGTTCTTGGTGCTATAGTAAATGGAATTGATTCTCTAATTTCCCTTTCCATCTTTTCATTGTTAGTGTATAGGAAAGCAACTGATTTCTGTGCATTGATTTTGCATCCTGCCACATTACTGAATTGCTGTATGAGTTCTAGTAGTTTGGAGGTGGAGTCTTTTGGGTTTTCCATATAAAGTATCATGTCATCTGTGAAGAGAGAGAGTTTGACTTCTTCTTTGCTGATTTGAATACCTTTTATTTCTTTTTGTTGTCTAACTGCTGTTGCTAGGACTTCTAGTACTATGTTGAACAAGAGTGGCGAGAGTGGGCATCCTTGTCGTGTTCCTGATCTCAAAGGGAAGGCTGTCAGCTTTTCCCTATTGAGAATGATCTTCGCTTTGGGCTTTTCATCTCTCACTCATATTACTGAGTTCTAACACCTGTATATAGTCTTCTCTTTAGTTCCCAGAAAAAGAGGAACACTTAACTGTCACGGTTAAATAGTTTTCTGGAAATGTGTGTCATAAGGGAATTTCAAAACGGGAAAGGGGGGAAAAAAGCTAGCCAGCCTGACCAGCTATCACTGCTCCCAAAGATTATTGGCCATGGTCCACCACAGACCATCCCTTACTGGCAATTTCTGCACTACCATGTTGTTGCAACTCCTATCCTACTCTATTAAGAAATCTCTATCTTCTCTCCTTGCTCCCAAACTCCGAAGCTACTCCCAAGCCTACGTGTAAAAACAGTAGCAAAATTTTTTATTATGCCTGGGTGACTCAGTTGGTTAGGTGTCTACCTTTGGCTGGGGTCGTGGTCCTGGAGTCCTGGGATCGAGTCCTACATCAGGCTCCATGCTCAGCTGGGAGTCTGCTTCTCCCTCTGTCTCTCTCCCCACACTCATGTTTTCTCTCACTCCATTCTCTCTCTCAAATAAATAAATTTTTAAAAATTAAAAAGAAACAAAAATAGACTGTTAAATACAGAGAACTAGTGGTTGTCAGAGAGAAGGCAGGCAGGGGGATGGGCGAAAAAGGGGATTAAGAGTACAGTTATCTTGATGACAGAGAAATATATAAATTGTTGAATCATTATATTATACATCTGAGTCTAATATATCACTGTATGTTAACTTTACTTGAATAAAAAAATAAAAAATAAATATAGTGTCTAGTACCATAGTAGATACTTAAGAACTAGAAATGCCTTGTGTAGTTTCTCTATTTTATGTGTCACTTACCTGATTTGTGAATTTGGACAAACTGTTTACCTCTCTGAGTCTCTGTATGCTCACTGGGCAGAGACAGAAAATCAAATCAGCCTCACAGGGATGTTGTGATGATCAAAAGATGAAAACAGGTACAGAGTGACATTCAGTACATATTTGTTCATTTTTCTCTTCTTTCTCCTGACAATAATTTGTTCTGATTAATCTGAGCCTGTGAACTGTTTAGATTAAAATATAGATTAGCAGGGGCACCTGGGTGGCTCAGTAGGTTACACATCTGTCTTTGGCTCAGGTCATTATCCTGGGGTCCTGGGATCCAGCCTCGCATTGGGCTCCCTGTTCACTGGGGAGTCTACTTCTCCCCTGCCTCTCCCCCTACCCCCACTTGTGTGCTCTCTCTCTCTCTCAAATAAATAAATAAATCTTAATAAAATAAAGTAAAATAAAATACAGGTTAGCAGAACTTGATAGCAAGGGTGTTTGTGTCCTCATTTTAGGTGACCCACCATCTGCCTGGACACTGTAAAAGGAAAAACAACTAATGTACTGAGTTGTGGTTTTCTTGGTTTGGAAAATACCTCTTCCAGGGGATTTCTGCTGAGAGGTTCTCGTGTTTAGAACAACTTACTATCATCATGGAAAACTCCAGCTCTGGGCAACCTTGGTCAAGCACGCCCCTCTTAGAAAGGCTTATACACCCAGATGTATATGATGGTTTTAACACAAGCTGTCAAGTTTATCTCACAAAGAGAGGAGATTGGAATTTATGACTCAGCTGTAGTCGAGTCAGCTCTTTCTCTTAGAATGAAAGTTTTGTCTGGCTTCTCTCAGGGTGCATGCAGAGGAGGATTTCATCATTGCTAACCAGGACACAACCTCTGGCAGGTGAACGTGTTCAGGGTGGAAGAAGTTGTCTTTGTGCCTTTGCAAACGTTGGATGTGAGAAGGGGCAAGGCCTTGACTAGCATTTGAAAAGGTTGACTGTGAGGGAGAGATCCAGGAACACAATGGAACTGCTGCTTCTAGCTCAGACCTGCTCTGCAACAGAATAGAATATTCCCTGGTTACACTAAAAATCACAAGTGGTTTGTTCTTCCTTTTTTTAAAAAAAATTCATTTCTATAGCCATTATCAGTTTGTTAATATTTTTCTAAAATAGTTTTGGGAGAGAAGTGGTCTAGCCAAGCATTTTTGTTGCCGTTGCTGTTGGAGAATATCATAACTACTTCTATTTTATAGCAAACAGAAGAGCTTGGACTGGGCTCAGCATAACAGGCAAAACTAGAGTCAGCAGAACTTGATTTTTATTTCCAATTTTGGAGCTTACTTATTGAAAGAATTTGGGAAAAGAGATAATACAGACATCCCAACAACAGCAAAACTTAGATTCTCTGAGCTACAGCAACTGAGAGCGATGTGAGGTCTAATTAGATGATCCATGCATGTAAAACTTATCACAAGACCCAGGATCATACACAGAACAGACCCTTCCTGCATCTCTTCTCGTTTAATTAGGAAACACAACTGGAAATTGAAGTCTGGGAATTTATTAGATCCATTCAAAAAGTCCCATTGTCATCCAATTGCAAATAGCAATATGCTTGCCTCTTATAGATTTTATGATCTATTTATATTATAAGAAAAAAAGAAAATATTTTGATGCTTTGCATTATAGCCATAGGACAATAGAGCCATAGGACATAATGTGGTCCGCTAGTGTTTGCTAGTATGTGCATTGTTATCTAATTTTTGATTATCTTGCTTTAATTTTATTACTTTTTTTAAAGGACATGAATCATTGTCATCTGCTTAGAGCAAATTAAGTTATTAACAGTGCTATTAAAAATCTTGAATAAATCTTAATAGTTTAAAAATAATTTTTAACAACAATGGATATTAGAACTTGGGTATAAAGTATTTTGTGAACTACAGAAAAACAAAGGGCTTTTGCTGACTTTATCACAAAATCAAGAGAGGAAAAGTTGCATTTTATTGTATACAGTTGTATCTCATTATAATTTAAGTAATTGGCTTGGTATTAGAAGTATCTGATTAATTCAGACACATCCAAACCAGTGAGAGCAATAATTATGTAAATGAAGCATAAATAATTAAAAATGAAAAATAGTGTCTAGATCTAAAGCTTTTCAAAACACTGTGTGTGTTCTAGAACCAGCTCATTATGCAAGAGTGTCTAGGAAGGTAAAGTTAAGTAGAAAATCACATTGTAGACTTCTCTGTTTAATCTTAATCTAAATGATGCTCAACTGCCTGACCACAAATGAATACATATGCTCATTATCATTTAGATACTGTTTTGCCAAAACATTAATTTGGATTTCAATCTCCTTTTCAATTAGAAATAAGGAAAGCAGAAATGTAAATGACTTGTCACTAAGATACCAATATAAGAAATCAGGTGAGGCATATGTCACCCCCACCAATATCGTGTCAGGTCATTTAAATCTAGTCATATGTTGGCTATTAATATATATGTGAGAATTGCCTTTTCCAGGGAAGCCTTTTTACATTGTCCTGTGCTACTCAAAAATGGAGATATGTTTAGAGTACATCATCCAGTCAAAATACACATTTTAATTTATTTTAACTTCTTTTTGGTCCTTAAGTTACTGTCTGGTATAAGTTATCCCCAAAAGAAATATAGAAGTTTTCAAAAATAGCTCATTTTCCCTAAATGCCTGATTTTTCTTTCAGGTAGAAGCAATATAAACCCTGGAAATTATACTTTGTTGGGTGCTCTGCTGCCCAGATAAGTCCTTGATTGAAAGAAAGTGAAATGTATTTCCTTTTCCTGATTTTTTTTGGCTATCAGTTTTTATAATGAAGATAATTTTTTATCTTACATTTATTATATCCCTCCTTATATAATTTGGTCAGAAAGTACATGGAGGGGTACCTGGGTCGCTCAATCAGTGAAGGATCTGACTGTTGATTCACGCTCAGGTCGAGATCTCAGGGTTGTGAGATTAAGCCCTCTGTTGGACTCTGCACTGGGTGTGGCGCCTGCTTGATTCTCTCCTTCTCCCTCTGCCCCTCTGCCCCTCCCCCCATAAAAAAAAGAAGAAAGAAACAATGTATGTGGAAAATACGCCTGAAGGTTCAAAAAGAACCAGCACAAGAATGTGAAAAATTTGCGCTAAATATCTCTTATTTGCGGGAATGTCTGCTTTCAGATAGATGGAATACAAATACTCTTCTATATTCCTGCCACTAAGTACAACATAAAATCTAGACATTATACGTATAATAAACATAAGAAGATTCTAAAAGGTGGAGAGAAGGTTGACTGGGGACATCAGGACTTGATGAAGATGAACATGAAGATTAATTCTCTGCCTTTTCTTTTGCCTCATATATCCCAGACTGAATAGTGGAGAAGCTAGCAACGTAGAAATGCCAATGGGCACAGACTAAGAATAAAGTAAAATATAAAATATAAATGAAATAAAATAAAATAAAATCCTGTTTTCTTTGATGACATGGCCAGGAAAAGGACAGTATACAAAGACAGAAAATCTTCTAGGCAATAACCATTTCACTCTAGCCAAGACCACAGGAAAAAAAAGATGTGCCACTCTCCTACCTTTTCTACCACAGACTGAATGGAAAGCCTAGATATTCGCACTCTCCAGATTATAAAATGATACCTCAATCTCCTTAGACAGGATGATATCAGAAAAGAATGAGTAGGAAGTCAAAACTTTTGCCTCTGGGACACTTGGGTGGCTCAGTCAGTTAAGCATCTGCCTTCAGCTCAGGTCATGATCCCAGGGTCTTGGGATCAAGTCCCGCATCGGGCTTCTTGCTCAGCAGGGTGCTTGCTTCTCCTTCTGCTTGCTACTACCCCTGCTTTTTCTCTTTCTCCCTCTTTCTCTCTCCGATAAATAAATAAGTAAAGTCTTTAAAAATACAAGAAACAAAACTTTGCCTCTGCTGGGTGGTAAAGAGACCCTCTCCTTCCATGTGGTGTTAGTTAGACCATATTAGGATCCTGAACTTCCATCTCATCCAGTAGCAATGAGCTGCTTTTCCACTTCTCTGAGGTGATATCAGAGGAAGAGTAGTGGAGAGTCAGACCTTTCACCAGGAATGAAGCATTAGGGTATCACTGCAGACCCTACATCAAAAGCGTAATATAAGAATATTATGTACAACTCTATACACATAAATTTGACAACTTAGGTGCAATGGACCAAGTCCTCAAAGAACATGTATTACAACTCACCAATATGAACTAGATAATTTGAATAGCTTTGCCACTATTAAAGAAATAGTATTTGTAATTAAAGACCATCAAAAAAAATCTCCAGGCCAGATAGTTTCACTAGAGAATTGATTTAAAGAAGAGTTATGAAAGATTTAAGGAAGAATTAGCACCAGTGTTACATAATATCTTCCACAAAATAGAAGGGAGATATTTGCCAATTCATTTTATGAAGCTAGTGTTATCCTGATGCCAAAACCAAAGACAGTACAAAACAAAGAAAAATAAAGACCAATATCACTCATAAATATAGATGCAAACATCCCTAATAAAATATTAGAAAATATAATTTGGCAATATGTAGAAAGATGTTTATATCTTAACAAAATGGCATTTATTTGAAGAATATAAGGGCAGTTCAATATTTAAAGATTAATAATGCAGTCTGCCGCATTAACATAAAAAATCACATAATTCTGTCAATTGATGAAGGAAATCATTTGACAAAATTCAACACCTATTCAAGATTAAAGTATCAGAAAATTAGGAACACTGACAAAAAACATCCAAAACACCCCCTATAACTAACAAGATATTTAATGATGAAAAATTGAATGCTTTCTCCCTAAGCAGGAAGAAACAAGTAGCAAGTAAGGATGAGCAGTTTCATTACTATTTTTAAATATAGTATTAGAAGTGCTGGCCATTTCAATAAGGCAAGAGAAAGAAATAGAGGCATATAATTTAGAAAGAAAAGGGGGAAACCTTCCCTATTCACAAATAGTATGATCATATATGTAAAAAAATCCCAAGATATCTGCCAAAAGGAAAAAAAAAAAAACTTTTAGAACTAGTAATTGAATTAAGCCACATCATGGGATTCAAGACCAATACAAAAATATCAATTGTATGTCTATACACTAGCAGTGAACACATGGACCCTGAAATTAAAAATACAATACCACTTACAACGCCCCCCAGAACAGTGGGAAACTCTACTTAATACAGATATCAATTCTTCTTAAGTTGATATACAGGTTTAATGCATTCTTATTGCATTCATAGCATTTTTTATATAGAAAAGATTATTCCAAAATAATATATGGTAAGACAAAGGAACTAAAATAGTCAAAGACAATTTTGAAAAATAAACTGTGAGCATTCAGTCTACCCTGGTTTAAGACTTATAATATAGTTTGAGTAATCAAGACTGGGTGGCATTGGTGGAGCAGCAGATCCCTTGAACAATGGAACAGATCATACAATCCAGAAATAGCCCCACACACATATGCCAAACTGATTTTTAACAGAAATGCCAAAGTGATTCAATGGAGGAAGGAAAGACTTTTTGACAAATGACATTGTAGTTTTGACATCCATAAGCAAAAAAATAATGCATAAACTTCAACTTACACCTAATACCTTATACCAAAAATAACTAAACATGGATCATATATTTAAAAGCAAAATATAAAACTATAATATATTTAGGGGTGCCTGGGTGGCTTCAGTTGGTTAAACGTCTGCCTTCAGCTCAGGTCATGATCTCAGGGTCCTGGGATCCAGCCCCACATCGGGCTCCTTGCTCAGTGGGGGGCCTGCTTCTCCTTCTCTCGCTACCTCACTCCCTCCACTCCTCTTTCATTCATGCTCTCTCATTTTCTCTCTCAAATAAATAAATAAAATCTTTAAAAAATCCTATAATATGTTTAGAAGAAAAGAAAACATAGAAGAAAAACTTCAGGACCTTTTGTCTCACTAGAGTTCTCAAACATGAAAAACATAATTTATAAAAGAAAAAAATGATAAACTGGGCTTCATCAAGTTCAAAACTTCTGCTCAGCAAAAGACCCTCTTAAAAAAAAAAAAAAAAAAAAAAAAAAAAAAAAAAAAAAAAAAAAAAAAAGACCCTCTTAAGATGATGAAAAGATAAACTGCAGATTGTGAAAAAAATATTTGCAAGCCATGTCTACTTAAAGGAATCGTATCTAGACTATATAAAGAACTCTCAAAACACAGCAGTAAAAAACAAAAAACAAACAAATCCAATTTAAAAATGGTCAAACAGCAGATATATGGAGAGCAAATAAGGGCCTAAAAGATGTTCAACATCATTAGCCATTAGACTATGGTGAGATGTCACTACACACCCATTAAAACAACTAAAATTAAATGATGAGGATGCAGAGAGACTGTATCTCTCACACATTGCTGGTGGGAATGTAAAGTGGTACAGCCATGTTGGAAACTAGTTTGCAAGTTCGTTAAAAACACTGAACACATACTTAACATGTGACCCAACGATTCTCCTCTTGGGCATTTATCTAACATGAATTAAAAATTTTCTAAAATACGTGAATGGTTAAACAAACCCATACCATGGAATATTCCTCTGCAATACGAAGGAGTGCACACAAATAAAAAGAAATGGAACAACCCAAATACGTCTCAAGGAAATGCCAAGTTAAAAAAATCCAATATAAAAAAATATAAAAATATAAATATAAAAAAAGCCACCGCATGATTTCCCATGTGATTTCATTTGTATAATATTCTTACAATTACAAAATCCAGAGATGGAGAAAATTTTCATGGCAGGGTTAGAGTTGGTGAGGGTAAGGAGGTGAGTGTGACTACAAAAGGGAACCCCGCGGGAGAACTTCACCGTGATGCAATAGCTGTGTATCTCACTGCACTGTGGTTACACAAATCTACACATGCAACCCCATGACAGAACCATCCACACACTTTGTTCCAGTGTCAGTTTCCTAACTTTGAGATTGTGCTCTATGTAACAGGTACCCATTGGGGACAGCAGGGTGAAGGTATGTAGGTCCTATCTGTGCTATCTTTGCAATTTCCTATGAACCTATATTTACTTCAAAAACAAGAAGCTTATAAAAATCCTAATTTGTCCCTGATGCTCTGTGGAACTTGCTGTGTGTATGATGCCCCGTGTGGCAGAATCAAGGAGCCCTTTAAATTATATGTGATTTTTTTACTGAGAGTCTTGTCCATCCGGTGATAATTTGGGTCACTGCCTTCTAGTTTCTTACCTCTTTGACTAGGGAATGATCAAAGAAGTCCCACTTGAGCTGAAAAGTTGGAAAGCAGCATTTGTGTTTCCTCATAATTTTATAATGCAGAATAAAGCAACAATGGATACTTTTAGTTGTTCTATATATAAAACACTTCCTCTTTCTTTTAATGGAGACAGATGGATTGAGTCCCTACTGAGTGGCCATTAAGGGAAGCACTGTCTGGTTCATATATATCTAGTTGCATAGAATATGGTAAATGATTCTGAAGCTAATATCCATCATCGAACATATTATTTTTCAAAGTAGTGCATTTTGGGTATATTTAAAAATTCCTGAAAGCCATTTATTAATCCTAGATTTAATTCTAATTAAATTGGAATTCATTTAGTTTTTGCTTTAGAATTAGTATATCTAGAACAAGTTTATTTTTTACACACTTCAAGCTTTTGATATAATGCATAGCTAAATGTTATTTTGGCAAGTCACTCTAGTTTCACATCCTTCAACATCCTTTGGTGGTTCTTTCCTGTGCCAGGGGGTCTGGAACATAGAATGAAGAAAGATCTTCTACATCATCTGGTCCAGAGGGCTCAAATTGGCAGCCAGCAAGTGTTCTCTCTTGGAGCATGACTATTTTTTAATGGGATTTGAATGTCTTTGGATGGGGCACAAAATATCCCCAATTGGCCACAGCCCAAACCACCTCTCTGGGTTGCCTCCAGGGCCTTCCCACAATGCATTCCTTGCTTGGAATTTGAGTGTGAAACTCCTCCTCTTGTTTAATGTTCTCATAGATGAAAAAACAGAGCCCAAATGGGATGTTCAGTTATTTTGTCAAGGTCACATAGCTAATTCATTGCAGAGCTGGGTCTATGTCCATACCTCAGTCTTCTTGTCCCCCACTTACTCCACTGTCTTATACACACAGCAGGCATGTAAGAAAAATTAAAATAAAATAAGATGAAATAAAAACAGGTCCTAGGAGACATCCAGAAATCCCACATGTACAGAAGAATTTCTCTGTGTGTCCAAAAAACGCTTGCAGGAATAGCCCAGAAGGAGACTCAGGCCACGTTCTGAGTGATCTCTTACTGCTTCATGTGGACCAGACCCCACTGTGGGAAACAACCACTGTGGGAAACAACGCTCTTCTCTGCCAGCTCCCTCCCACCCCCACCCCCTGTCCAAACTGATTTTGTGCTTCCTGTTTTTCTGTGCTTGACAAAGAAAGCAAAAGTAACATGCTGTCAATGGATAGTTGCCAAAAAAACAGAGTGGCCTTTAAAAAAAATCACTTGCTTCAAATTCCAACTGCAGTTCAAAGTTGCCTTCCAAGCAGACACTGCATTATGCTAATAATATGCTAAATCATTAAAGTCTTCCTATCTGTCTATTGATTGTTTAAGTAGACTATTATGACAGGGAAGTTTTGGTGCTAGAAGTATCGACCGTCTTCAATGTGTTCTTAAGCAGGCAACTCTGGTGTATACATTACACTAACTCTGATAAATTGCACATCATAAGTCATTTCATCTCGATGTTGCGCTAGGACAGTCTTTTGGAAACTTTAACATTCTCAAGACATTGAGAAAATATAGGACATATAAAAATGATATTAAAAATTACTTATTATTTATTGAGGGGCTTCTCTGAGCCAGGAATAGTGTGAGGCATTTTACCTGTATCATTTCTAATACATCATTGCTACCTATAAGGATTACTGTCTTCTTTGTACATTTGGCGGAACTGAGACTCAATGGTGAAATCACTCTGCTAAGCTCTCTTGGCCACTAATGTCTATTATTAAGGTCTGAACCTAGATCCATCTGAGTTGAAGTTCGTGCTCTTATAAAAATGTCCAAATGTTACTTGATCATTTTTTTGTCTTTGAGCTCTGGGAGATCGGACACATAGATGTTTTGGGTTTCAAACTTTTAATAAGCCTGTTCTCCTATTGGTGACAAGGTAAGGGACACTGGGGGCGCAGGTGGCCCTCTGTGAAGTAGTAACATACATAATTCAGACACACACTTGGCACCACCCAGAACCCAGTGCACACTTACTGCCCGTGTAGTGACAGTCTCCAGGAAAGCTGGCAGAGGTGAGATTTGAAGGGGAATGGGGAGCTTGGGTTTAGAAGGGTACTTTGACCCCTAGTTAATAGAATTTTCAAAAACAAGGATCAGGGCACCTGGGTGGCAAAGTCAGTTAAGCATTTGTCGTCAGCTCCAGTCATGGTCCCAGTGTCCTGGGATCAAGTCCCACATTGGGCTCCTTGATCACTTGTGAGTCTGCTTCTCCCTCTGCCCCCCACCCTCCGCTCATGCTCTTTCTCACTCTCTCTCTCGAAAAAATAAACAAATAAAATCTTTATAACAAAAACAAGGATTATTTTTAAAAGACTGAGTTACAGAATGGTTTTCAAGTGGAGATCCATGGAGATGTCTTAACACACAGGAGGCTGGAGAAAGGGACACGTTGAAGAAGAAGAAGAATTGAAATGGTGGCACTCGGGGATCCAGCCAGCTTGGAGAGGAGCAGGGCTTGTCACTCTGTGTACAGTAGAGATAATGTAGACAATTTGTCCTTTAAAGAGTACTCTGGGGAGAAAAAAACTCTGAAATCAGAGCCAAATTGGCTTGACATATTTGGAAACTAATCACGGATTTTATAAAGGCAAATACACAACTGTTTATTTTACTCTAACTTCAGAATTTTGGAAAGATTTCTTTCTTTGTGTGTGTGTGTTCTTTTTTTTAAATTAACTTTATTTTATTTTTTCAGTGTTCCAAGATTCATTGTTCATGTACTACACCCAGTGCTCCATGCAATACGTGCCCTCCTCAATACCCACCACCAGGCTCACCCAACACTCCACCCCCCCTCCCCTCCAAAACCCTCAGTATGTTGCTCAGAGTCCATAGTCTCTCTTGGTTCATCTCCCCCTCCGATTTCCCCCAATTCTATTTCTTGACTATGTAATGTGTTCTCTCTCTCTCTCCTCTCTCTCCCATAGAAAGTAGGTTTCTTTAACCCTACCACTCATCCTATGAACTTCATTCTAAACTTTACCTTCTGAGCAGAGCACAGCTTAATAGAAACTTTTGCTAATTCTCCATTCAGACATTACATGGACTAGCTTTCTGTCAGACAAAGGGGGAGCCATTATATTCCACCGAGTAATTAATAACAACATTCTTTCTGTCAACGGGGACTAATAATTTTCTTGCTGCCTTTCTAGAATACTATGCTTTGAGCTTCGAAAATCTGCTCTCGTTTTCATGATTTTTTTCATCTTTAATACCTTTTTCTTATCCAGGTCTTCATTCATTAATCCTTCTTATGCATGGCTCATTCATTCTGAATGTGAGACTGCTCTCTTTCTTGCTTCTATCACAAACTGTTCTTTTACTAAGCTTTGGGCTCTGTTCAAAGTCATTCAAAACACTGTTTCCTCTTCTTTCCTTTTTTCCTTGTAACATTATTTACTTAAAGCATTTAGAAATGAAATTGCAAGACTTTTTCCCAGAATTGACTCTCTTCAGCTGTTTTCCCTGGAGAACAATGTGCCATCAAAAATTAGACAGAAAAATCCAGCAAGGTTTTTATTTCAGTTCAAGAAACATTTGTTGTATGCCTCCTACTTACTAAGGCATGTGCATGGTACATAGAATCACATGATTCAAATAAACAGTCAGTGCCAGAAACCCGTCCAGCTCCATAACCTTCCTCCTGACTCCTTTCCCCTCTCAGCAAATAAACTTCCCTCTCTTAAGAGAAAAGCAAACATATATGCCCTGAGCCACACCCACCCCCAGCTACAACTGATGTTCTCTGCTTCACAGGCAACCTTTACAGAACAACACATTGCATTTCCTAGCTTCGCTCCTTCCACTCCTGTCCAGTGTTCTAACCCTTTTTGTTCCTACTTAAAAATATACATATATATCGTATATAATATATATAATGTAATAATATATATATCCTACCATTAAAAAAACACTCCAGTTATTCACCCTGTACTTGTACATGTCTGTTTATAAATCTAAACAGATTTACCAGACTGAGCCCCATGAGGACAAGGAGCAGGTTTTACTTATTAGGTTAAATCATGCGAAATTGCTGTTTAAATTGCCACTAACTGTTTTAACTTTAAAAAAATAGCAATTCTGGTTCAACCTACTAGTCTGTATCCTTAGCACCAAATACAGTATGCAACACAATGGTTAGGTTCAATAAATACTGAATAGCTATGAATTAATACATAAAACATCCATGCTTTATGGACTTATTAAATGGTTGCTACAAACTTTTAACTGGCATCTATATCTCAGAATTGATCTCCATTTAAATGATTTGTTCTCTAAGGTTTCAAGCATCAAAATACACTTTATTGGAGAAAAACAGTTATCTGTATACTTATGGAATATAAATATTGTAATATATATATTCATATACATATGCCAAAAGCATACATGAAGCCATATTTAGATATCTGAAATAAGACATACTTAATTTGTAATTGTTATTCTATTACAATCATTAAAGTTGTAGTGAAAATTTGAAATTCATGTTACTATTTTGTGACAGTTTCAATTTGTTTTTGGACATGTTACTTTAAAATAAAAAGACGATGTCTTCTTTTCTTTTATTTTTTATTAACATATAATGTATTATTTGCCCCAGGGTACATGTCTGTCACAGCACTTACGATAGCACATACCTTCCCCAATGTCCATAACCCAGCCACCCTATCTCTACACCCCCATGATGTCTTCTTTTAAAAGAAAATTTCTAAGTTATATTTAGAATAGTTGTGTGTGTGTGTGTGTGTGTGTTTTCTTATCACATGGCGGTGTTTAAATGTCAGTTGACCCTGATCTCTAGCCATTTTCCTGATTTGGGTAATTGAGTTCACCTTAAAATTTTCATCTTCAGAACCAGTAGAGACACAGGGACTTTCTCTCTAATCAGAAGCAAGTCTTGAAAAAGGCAGAAAGGCATTCCATCCTTCACTCTCTCTAGGAAATGAATTTCCTATTTTCTTTGTCTTTGAATTAGTAATGTTTCCCAATTCATTTTTCAGTGGCTTGATCATGATCCTGGATGTTTTTGTTGTTGTTCTCAAGTTTTTGTTGTTGTTTGGGGTTTGTTTGCTTGTTTGCTTGCTTGCTTGCTTTTCTCAGTCAAATTGGCATCACATTATCTTCTTTTCAGCAAATCAAATGTAAGCTAAAATAGTTGAAAGAAAATAGATCCAATACAGATCTCAGGAGACATGAGCAGCTTTTATGTCAGGAAGAAAAATTATCACCCAGGCATGAAAGCCAAAGTCTTCTCCTGGGATTCTACCCCTGCTCACCCCAGAAATCCTGGGAAATATGATGGGAGCAACTTTCCCTATTGTGTATCCCCCTGGGGGGCAGGATACATTTGGGTGAATTTATTTGTCTGTTTTCTGTGGCTGAGGAAAGCAGTGTACAGAAGTTCCAGCAAAAGAATTCAAATAAGAGAAAAGGAAATTAATTATTAGTCATATACTGTGTCATATGTACCTGTATGTATCCACTTACACAAAATGCAGGATATAATGAGGTACCTCAGATAAGGATCAAAGTTCTGCTTTTCAAGGAAAGTCCCAAGGACCATGCTAAAGTTGAAAAAATGCTTGTCATTGTGCAAATTTCACATTCACAAAAGGTACAGTTATTATTTTTGAGACATTTCAAAATGAAGGACAAACTCAACTTTCCCAAGGGTAAAATGTTTATGTAAAAGTGTGTGTTGGAGGAAATAAAGAGTTTGAAACCAAATAAGGTGGATCAAAGTTGAACACAATGATTTTGGGCAAATGGTTTGAGTCTTGGACTATGGCTTCCTCAAATAGAAATGGGAATAAGAATTCTTGCATCTCAGTGTTACTGTAAGCATTGAAAGCATCGAACATTTGAAAATGTTTTGTAAATGAAAATGTGAAATGATGTTAACTATCCTAGCTTCTGCTTTCTGGGGAAGGAGTTAGCAATCTGTGTTTCATTGCCTGGCCCTTAGAAGCAGGAAAACTGGGGCTGCAGAGTCAGAAAGACCTCAGTTTGAATCTTGTTCCATTACTGACAAGTGGGGTAATCCTTGGAAAGTTATTCATTGGGAGGACAAGAGGCAGCATGTGTAGCTAAGTGATGTGGCTCTGTATTTTGAACTTCATCTATCACTTAGCAGTCTTTGAATCTTAGGAAAGTTGTCCAACCTCAATTGCTACTTGTATCAAATGGGGATAGTGAAGTATATTTCTTGTAGTGCCAAAAAGAATCATAATAATGATGGATAATGTTTCTTAGTTTGTGTTTTGAGAATGTGAATTACTCAGAACATGGATAAGCAGACCCTTGAGTCACGCTGGGATGGCCTGAGAATACTAAGTGTCGCTTAAAGTCAGTATTCAGAGAAGGAACGAGGATAAGCTTTTCAAGTCAATGCTACTTTCCTTTCTATCCTTTCTTTCACCATGAATTAGATATTAGAGCACTCCATCTGAAGGAAACCCAAAGAAGAGAGCTGAGCTATGTTTCCGAAATGAATAAATAAGTTTGATCTTCAAAACTCACTAGACAATCTGGTGTAGAGGGAGCTTGGGGGAAGGCCTTTTAGCAAATATACAGACTTCTAATCTCCTCCGTATGTGAGAAAAGCAAGCTGTCATATGAAGGGTCAAATGTGTCCACGAGGCTCACCAGACAAATTCCAACACTACATGGGCTGCCTACAAAATGGGCATAAAAAAGATTAAGGCTTTTAAAGATACTTTTCTCTAGACCCCTAGCTATGGATTGTTTTCAACGACCCTTGTAATTACTTTCACAGAGCACATAGAACACAAGGCAGAAGTTTCAGGATTATAAACCCTATAGATTCTTCTCAGTGCCCAAGAAGGCAGGTGATGCAGTTTTATTCACACACAATAGGATAGAAGCCAGTTGCCTTCAACTCTCAACTCTGCTATTTGAGGCCCACGGTGCCCCCAGCCCCACCCCAGGCAAGGGTCACCTAGTGACAAGCAGTGACACCCAGCTCTGATTGGCAAGGAAAGTGCAGTCTAAGAAAGAACCACGAACCATTTTGTAGCAAAAAGAACTGGAGCTGCAAGCCAGCCCTGGCTATAGATTTACTTCTGTTTTTTACATTCTCTTTGTGAATAAAACCCAAGAGAGATGTTGGATGCCTAACTAAAACTCATTATGACTAGAAGTCTATGCCACGAGGGCAGCTCTCTCTCTCTCTCTCTCCCTTTAACATGGAGATCCAGCAATCTCTCAATGGATGTGGCCCAGCCAATTTCTCACTTCACAGAAATAAAATTATAATAATAAAATAAGCGGTTATTATTATTCATAGAGGAATATATATTTGAAAAGCCCTCTTCTATGTAGTAGCTAATGTACTTCACACAACAATTTCATGAAATAAAAGTTATGCATTATAGAAGAGAAACATTTAGCCAAACTCCCCAGATAAGGAATTCTTGGTCAGCAGTCTATAGTCACCACATGTTTTGAAAGATATGGCTTCATAAAATTCTCCAGGCAAAGAAAAAGTCTATCATTATGTTATGGTTGGGTTCCAAATCCCCTATGATCTTTCATGCTGATGAATAGGGCTGGACTAAGATCAACCTTCAGTCTTTCTTCTTTTAATCCCCTTTCCCCTGATCTTACCATTGTTCTCACTTGATCATGGAAAGGTAAAGTCACCTGTTCTCAAGTGTGAAGAAGACTCAGATGAACTTTAGATCACTAGTTACATAGAAGATTAATTAGGAGAGATGAAAATATTTCAAAATGGAAATATGGAGTCTAAACAAGACCAAGAAAGAAATAGATCATCCAGTGTCAGCAGTTCCACACAAAGTCAAGAACTGTGTTCTCTCTCCCAAAGTGCCACCTCTAGTGTCTCTGTCCAATATTCATTGGCAGCAATCTATCTCAGCAATTTCCACAGAAATAAGATGGAGAAGATATTGACTTTATTCACCCATGGAAGATCTTAATGATGCCAATGTCCCACCCAAAAAAGATAACCACCAAATTATCAGAAAATCTTCTCTGTATCCCTCAAAGGTCAGTTTTCTGAACTTGTCTTTGCTTGTTTGTATTCATGTTGTACCAATTTGACATTGCCCCAACTCACCTTTTGAAGATGTGCTCCTGATTAGGATATGAAACACAAGTAAGAAATCTTCATTACCTCAGTAGCAACAAAAATAACCCAGATAAAACTATGAACATATTTTCTACAGAGCTAACAAGGAATGGTGCATACAAGTGAGCCTTGATATACTGAAATACAGACAGAAATAAGCTCTTATTTGATCAACCCCAAACAATGGCAGCTTCCATAAATGAGGCCAGGTACCTAAATATTGACATCATCAGGTAGAATTGGTTAGCTCTATATAGAGAGGTATTTCAGAAATGAGGAAAAATGAGCTGAGCCTTAGATTACAGTGTAGGCTGAGAACACTAATAGCAATGATGTATGGTGATGGATGTTAACTGGACTTATTGTGGTGATCATTTCACAATATATACAAATGCAGAATCAGTATGTTGTACACCTGAAACTAGTATTATGTTGTATGTCAATTATATCTCAATAAAAATATACAACCCAATTAGGTGTCAAGTTGAAAGCATTTTAAAAAAAGAAAATTTCTAATTTTTGATAAAAATTATAGACACGTAGAACCAAGAAATTAAAAATAATTACAAAGAGACAGAGAGACAGACAGAAAGAACCCTATGCAGTTTGCTGAAATACAAAAAAATAAAAATAAAAAAATAAAAAATAAAAATAAAAAAACAAAAAAAACCCCCAAAAAACAATAAAAAAAACCACTTTCAAGTAGCAAGAAGAAATGACACATTCATAGAGATAACAATAAGAATTATAGCAGATTTTTAATCAGAAACAATGTAAATTGGATGATGATGGAATGGCATCTTTAAAATGTTAGAGGAAAAAGTAATTAACAGCCCAGAATTCTGTTCTATTATCAAGGGAAAATATCCTTAAAGCATTAAGGTACAATAGTGACATTTTCAAGTAAATGAAAGCTGTGAGAATTTCTCATCATCACACTTGCACTTTAAGTCTTTCAGATGGAAAGAAATTATACCATAAGGAAACTTGACTGTATAGAAAGAAATGTATATATATGTATGTGTATAAATATAAAAGACAACTCTCTCTCTCTTTTGTTTTGTTTTGTTTTAGAGAAAGAGGGAGAACATACACATACATTGGGGTGGGAAAGGGCCAAGGGAGAGGGAGAAAGAGAATCTCAAGCAGTCTCCATGCTCAACTCAGAGCTCAATTTGTGGGGCTTGATCTCAAGACCCTGAGATCATGACCTTAGCTGAAATCAAGAGTCAGACACTTAACCAACTGAGTCACCCAGGTACCCTGGTAGAGCTCAAATTTATTTATTTTTTTAAATAAAGATTTTATTTATTTACTTGACACAGAGAGAGAGATCACAAGTAGGCAGAGAGGCAGGCAGAGAGAGAGGGGGAAGCAGGCTCCCCGCTGAGCAGAGAGCCCGACGTGGGGCCCGATCCCAGGACCCTGAGATCATGACCTGAACTGAAGGCAGAGGCTTTAACCCACTGAGCCACCCAGGCGCCCCACATGTTTATTTACGTATTAAGAGTGAAATAGAAGACATAGCCATTGATCAAACATTAAAAAGAAAGTAATTATAAACACCCTTATGCCACTAAATTTTACAGGTTATATAGAATAGACAAATTCCTTGAGAAACAAAATTATCAAAACTGACATACAAAGAAATAGAAAATGTGACTAGCTATCTATTAAACTTAATTTATAATTAGAAACCTTTTCATAAAGAAAACTCTGAACCCAAATGGCTACTTTGAATAATAGAAATTTTAGACAAAATCTTTTAGAAAACAGAGAGGTTATTGCTTCCCAGTTCATTTATTTTATCACAACCCTAAAACAAAAACAAAAACAAAAACGTGACAAGGAGCATTACAGAAAAGAAATTAAAGACCAACATTTATAATGAACCTAGACATATAGAACCTTTAGTAAGTATTAGGTAATTAAATATAGCAATATATAAAAAGGAAATACATTATGTTTAAATAGGGTTTAGCAAGGAATGCAAGATTGGCTTAACAGTGAAACATCCATCCATGTTATTCACCACATTAACATAATAAAGGAGACAAATTATGTAATCATCTAAAGAGAAGAAAAAGCATTTGACAGAATGAAAGTTCCATTCATCCTACAAGTTTTCAATAAACTATAAATAAAAGAGACTGTCATTTTGATAATGAGCATGATAAAAGCCTACGGCTAACATTATACTAATGGTAAAGACTGTATTTTCTTCCCTATATTAGTCAGGGCTCTCCAAAGAAATAGAACCAATATATAAGAATTGATTATGCGGTTATAGAAGTTAAATCCTAAAATCTGCAGTATCCAAGCTAGGGACCCAGGAGACCTGATGGTGAAATTCTAGTCCAAGTCCAAAGGCAAAAAATTCAATGTCCCAACTCAAAGGCAGTCAGGAGGGAGGAGCTCTTTCTTACTTACAGAAGACTCAGACTTTTTGTTCTGCTCAGGATTTCAGCTGATTGGATGAGACCTATCAACAGGTGGAGGGCAATATGCTTTACTCAGTCTGCTGATTCAAATGTTAATCTCAAGAAACACCCTGTCAGACATCCCCAGAATAATGTTTGACTAAATGGGAACTCTGTGGCCTAGTCAAGTTAACACATAAAATTAACCATCACATCCCTTAACAAGTCAAAGACATTCCTCTTTTACTACTCGTACTCAACATGTAATAGAGTTCCTAGCCTGTACAATCAGATAAGAAAAAGAAAGAAATGGCATAAAGCTGAACTGGAAAGGAAAAGTAAAATTGATTCTATTGGTGATACGATTGTGTGTACAGGAAACACAAGGAAATATTCCAAAAATTAAAAACTCATTAAACTCAATAATTGAATTTATTGAGGTAATGAGATATAAAATTAATATGCAAAACTCATTTTATTTCACTGTTTACCAGCGGCAAACATTGGACAAATGAAATTCAAATAAAACCATTTAGCACAGCTTCAGGGAACATAAAACAAGAAAAAATCAGATATGTGTAAACCTCTACATGGAAAACTACAAAACATTTCTGAGAGAAATTAAAGAAAATATAGATCAGTGGAAAGATACAGTGTATTCATTGATTGGAAGTTTCAATATTATTAAGATATTAATCTTCCCTAAACTAACCTATAGCTTCAATGCAATCTCAGTCAAAATAGCAGCAGGCACTTCTGTAGAAATTGATAAACTGGTTGTACAATGTATATGGAAAAGCAAAAGAACTAGAAAAGCCAAAGTAAGCTTGAAAAAGAACAAAGTTTAGGGCGCCTGGATGGCTCAGATGGTTGAGCATCTGCCTTTGGCTCAGGTCATGGTCCCAGGGTCGTTGGATGGATCGAGCCCCATTGGCTCCCTGTGCTTCTCCCTCTTTTTACTGCTCCCCCTGCTTGTGCTCTCTCGCTTTTTCTGTCAAATAAATAAATAAATAAAACATTTAAATATTAAAAAAAGAAAAAGAATAAAGTTAGAGGACCTACACTATTTCATTTGAGGATCTGCCATAAAGCTACAATGATCCATAGAATGTGTAGTTGGTGAAATATAGGCAAATAGATAGGTGGAACAGAATAGATCTTGTAAATAGTCTCACTTAATAGTTAATTTATTTCCACAAAAGCATCAAAGCAAATTCAATGGGGAAAGGGATATTTTTTTCAAAAAATTAGAACGACTGGTTAACTCTATGGAAAAAGTGAACTTTAACACTTTTATCACACCTTAATAAGCAAATGTATTCAATAAGAAGCATAGACCTAAATGTAAAAGCAAAAAAATATACAGCTTCTAGGGGAGCCTGGGTGGCTCAGTCGCTTAAGCTTTGGAGTCTCGATTTTTGGTTCAGGTCATGATCTCAGGGTCCTGGGATTGATCTCCCTGTCAGGGTTTATGCTCAGCAGGGAGTCTGCTAGAGGATTTCTCCCCTCTCCCTCTGCCTCCACCTCAAATAAATAAATAAGTCTTTTTTTTTTTTAAGTACTTAGCTTCTAGAAGTAACTATAGGATGATACATTTGTGACTTTCAAGTAGGTAAAGATTTCTTAGAACTCTGAGAACAAAGAAGAAAAAATAGGAAAAAATGTATAAATTAGACTGTATCAAAATTAAGAACTTTGTTCTTCAAAAGATGCCATTAAGAAATAAAAAGGCAGATGACAGGCTGCAGAAAATATTTGCAATTATTATATCTGAGAAAGGATTGGTATCTATGATATATTTAAAAACTAGTAAAAGTAAAGTAAAAAGTAATGTAAAAGTTAAAAAAAAAGTAGTGTACTTAAGTTAAAAAGTACAAGAAAAGAAACTTAATAAAAATTGGCAAATGAGGGGTGCTGGAGTGACTCAGTTGGTTAAACATCCAGCTCTTGATTTCAGCTCAGGTCACGATCTCAGGGTCATAAGATCGAGCCGGTGACCCTCTCCAAACTCAGCATGGAGTCTGCTTATGATTCTCTCCCTCTGCTCCTCCTCCCACACACATTAATTAATTAATTTTTTAAAATGGCAAAAGACTCAGATTAGAGAAGATCTCTAAATGGCATAAGCATATCAAAAGATGCTCAATATCATTAGTCATGAGGGAAAGGCACATTGAAACCACAAGGAGATACCATTGCATCCCACCAGAATGACTAATTTAAAAGACTAAAATCCCTAACCATGGTTATTAGAACTCATGTCTTGTTGGTGTGAGTATATAATGGTGCAATCATTTTGGAAAGCAATTTGCCAGATTTTTGCACGTTTAAACACAGAACTTTCCTAGGACAAAGTGGAACCACGTGCCCATATTTTCAAGAAGAGACTTACCTAATGATGTTCATAGTGGTTTTATTCATAATTTCCTAAAACTGAAAGTCACATAAATGTCCATCAACAGGAGAATGGAGAAACGCATTACAACATATTCCTACAACAGAATACTTCCCAATAATAGAAAGAACCAACAGCAACTACATGGATGTAGTTAAACACCTTAAAAACATCATGCTGTGCAAATCAAGCATGCATATAAAGAATAAATGCTGCAGGATTCCATCTATGTGAAGTTTAAAGAACAGGTAAAATTTATTTATAGTGATAGAAGTAATAACAGTGGTTGCCTCTTGTTGGGGAGATGTTTAGTGGAAAGAAGCACAAAGGGACTTTCTAGGTTGATAGTTAAAATGTAAAACACAGCTTTTTCCTTCCTATGTAGGGAAACCTGGTCTTCCCTACTATGTGATTCTTCCATGTGTGTCTCCTTTACTACTCACATAAAACTCTACTTCTGGTCATCAAACCTGTGGAGGTAGTTCTCTGACACACTAGCTGGGAGTCCTAAAATTTAATTTGATTCTTTTTTTTTTTAATTCAATTCTGAAGCATCTATCTGGAGATGGTATAAATCTCACTGGTTAAGTGCTCAATTCCACAACATTGTCCCCACTACACACACATGCACACTTAGAGAATACCTGTGCTTCTGACCAACTGGGTATAGATGAGAGGTTCCAGTGATCTACCCAATCTACCCTTTGGGTTCAATTAATTCCCTAGAGCAGCTCACAGAACTCAGAGAAACACCTACTTTTACCAGTTTATTAAAGAATGTGATAAAGGACACAGGTGAGAGCCAGATGAAGAGATACATAAGGAGAGGTCTGAGCGGGTTCTGAGCATAATGGATTCTGTCCCTGAGGAGTTAGGGTGCATCATCCTTCCAGTGTGGATTTGCTCACTCACCTGGAAGCTCTCTAAACCCCATATCGTTGGGATTTTTATAGAGGCTTCTTCACACAAGCATGATAAAATATTTACTCCTTTCCCAACTCTGTTCCCCTCCCTGGAGGATTGGGGGTGAAAATATCAAGCTTCTAATCATGGCTTAGGCTTTCTGGTGGCCAGCCCACATCTGGGCGTCCTCCAGGAGCCCACTCAGGGTTGCCTCATTAGAAGCAAAAGATGCTTAGGAATTTACAATGGTTTTTGGAGCCTTGTGCCAGGAACAGGGGCAGAGACCGGTATGTATACTTTCTGTGATCTCACAAAGGTCTATATCTCAATCAGAGTGTGAATTACACAGGTGCATACATTCATCAAAACTCATGGAACTGTGAAAGCAATATCTATGCATTTCACTGTGCAGTAAATTATACTGAAATTAAAGAAAAAGAAAAAATACCCTTAGATCACATAGTAGGCCAGGAACCCACTCTTACCTCTGTTATCTTGAGTTACGCTCAACTGGATCAACCAACAAAGTCCAGATGGAATTGAACAATGTATACTGGATTTTAACGCTCTCCATAAAATAGAATAACAACAACCTAAGTTGCTTAAATTTTCCATCATCTGATAAATTTTTAGTCAGATTGAATTAATTCATTCTTTGATTCCCTCTGATTAATTTGGAGAAATGAATGTTGCAAGCCACGTACAAAGCTTTTCCCCTTTCATATTTTCCTTTTGCTCAACTCTGGTCAAAGGATCCCATTCTAACTCCTGGTACAATCTGAGGTCTCTGGCTCAGTAGCTGAAGTTTGGGTCAGAGTCCACTCAAATTTTCCAGTTGCTTTTGTGCCTTCAGAGGTAGAATAAGCCAGGGCACCTGGGTGGTTCAGTTAGTTAAGCATCTGCCTTCTGCTCAGGTCATGATCTCAGGGTCCTGGGACTGAGCCCTGCATTGGACTCCCTGCTCAGTGCAGAGTCTGCATCTTCCTCTACCCTCTCTCCCCTGCTCATGATCTCTCTCTCTCAAATAAATAAAAAAAATCTTTTTAAAAAGGTAGAATAAGCCAATAATAACATAATTATATTTCCATCGTTTCAGTTTCAGGAGCTCGGTGAACACTGCAGTAGATAGCAGCCACCAGTCCACATCTATAAGATGTCAGAAGCTCCAAATCCCAGAGCCTAATGGGACCTCTGCAGTAGCCAACATCCCAGGTGCATAAAAGAACCCTATAGGGGTGTCTTGGTAGCCAGTCAGGTTGGCGTTTGACCCTTGATTTCAGCTCAGGGCATGATCTCAGAGTCCTGAGATCTAGCCTTAAGTTGGTCTCCACGGTGAGAATGAAGCCTGCTTCGGATTCTCTCTCCCTCTCCCTCTGCCCCAATCTCCACTGCTTGTGCTCTTTCTCTCTTAAAGAAAAGAAAGAAAAGTAAAGAAAAAAGAAAAAAGAAAAAACAAAGCCTTATACAGTAGTGTCTCCCTAGAACAGGGCTATTCTCAGAAGCCAAACCATGCTACCTTCTAGAGCTTTGTGCCGTGATTAGCTGTCCAGGAAATGGAGGCAGTGTTGATAGGAGGAGATGCATGGGGAAAAGGGAGAGAGAAAAAAAGAAAGGCATTTTCCTTTCTGTTTATCTCAGTTATCTAGACTCTCTCACCAGTGAATTTAAAATGCATTTGGGGGAAGTTTCCCATAAATAGGTTAACTGCAAAAATATTCCCACAACTGTGTAGACTGCCTCATCTGAGGAGAGTGTCTTGAGAAACACTGTTTTTCTGACAAACTTCAGAATTTTTAAGTTCAGGCAACACTAGCCCTCAGGTCTTCCCCCAAGGCCTTCTTATTCTCCTTAGCATCCTTAATATTTATTTTTTTCCCCAAATACTTTTATTTTATTTTTTCAGTGTTACAAGATTCATTGTTTATGTACCACACCAACTGCTCCATGCAATACGTGGCCTCCTCAATACCCACCACCAGGCTCGCCCATCCCCCCATCCCCTCCCCTCCAAAACTCTCAGTCCCTTGTTCTGAGTTCACAGTCTCTCATGGTTCTTCACCCCTCCGATTTCCTCCAATTCATCCCTCCCTTCCCTCTCACAATGTCCTCCATGTTTTTCCTTATGCTCCACACGTAAGTGAGACCATGTGGTAATTGACTTTCTCCGCTTAACTTACTTCACTCAACATAATCTCTTCCAGTCCAGTCCATGTTAAAATAAAAGTTGGGTATTCATCCTTTCTGATGGAGGCGTAATATTCCATTGTATATATGGACCATATCTTCTTGATCCATTCATCTGTTGAAGGGCATCTTGGCTCTTTCCACAGTTTGGCGATTGTGGCCATTGCTGCTATGAACATTGGGGTACATGTGGCCCTTCTTTGTACTGCATCTGCATCTTTGGGGTAAATACCCAGTAGTGCAATTGCACTTAATAAATATTTAAAGAACACTTTTTTAACCTCTCTCTTTAGCTTCTGCTTTCTTGATACCTTAATCCTGGGTTGAAAAAGACCTCTGGTCTATTATTCCTGTGAGTATTTGTAACAGAAAAGTCTCCAAAACACAGCATGGCTTTGCATTTCCTGGGAAAGGAGAAAGAAAGGAAAAGCAAACAGTGTTTCATTCACCAATGTCCAAAAGGCCCAACTGGAGGCTTTCCTCAGGATCTCCTGTTCTTTTTTTTTTTTTTTTTTTTTTTAGGGTCTCCTCTTCTGAAGCAGCCTGCCTGGCCCCAGAGGGATCCCTCTCTCTGCTGCAACTAGATGAGATGTGTCGTTCCTGTAGTCCTCCAGGCTGCAGCTTCAGGCATGTACAGTAAGGCTGCCTTCGCCCATCTGTGAACCAGCTTCCCTCCCAAAGCTTTCCTCTCCTGAACAAAAGTATGCCAATTAGTTGCACAGCTGCCTTTGCAGCTTGGGGATCCCGAGGGACCCAGCCTCTGGGGAACACGCCGAACTTCGGTTTGCTGAGCAATGCCAGATTTGTCATAAGGAAACGGATGTTAGGAAGAAGGCAGGATCCCAAATCCTGGATGGGCTAATGTGGCCACAGCACAGTATGTTCCTGGGAAAAATTAACACAATAGGGCAGTGAAGGCAAAAGTGTATGCTGTATTATCAAACCATAGCTTTAGCCTCAAATTTCTATCTGGAAGCTTCCCCTTGTGAGCCTGGTGGTATCTAAGTAGATCATGGAGGGCAAATTCATGGCCTGCATGTTCTGCAGTCCCATGAGACACCCCTGCCAACACTGATAATCCATCACCACCTCAGAATCCTTCCCCATGTAACAACTGTGGCACAGGAGAGGAGAGCTGTTTAGTCTTGCACTAGATTAAAAGTACCTCTAAGATGCCTGTTCCTTAGACTCTTTTTCCTGGTTTTTGTTCCTTCTTATTCTACGGTGAGCAGGAGTGGTAATGAAGGAGAGCTCTTCTTTCCAAATGAGAGGCACGCTAAGCTCCTTTATAATCCTAGAAGAGAATTATTAAAATTTTTTAAAATTAGAGATATAAAACTCTTGGGACCCACCAAAACAGATTTTTTTCTTTTTCTTTTTCTTTTTAAATAATCTTTTTTAAAAAGATTTTATTTATTTATTTGACAGAGAGAGACACAGCAAGAGAGGAAATATAAGCAGGGGGAGTGGGAGAGGGAGAAGCAGGCTCCCCATCAAGCAGGGAGCTTGATGCGGGGCTTGATCCTGGGACCCTGGGATCATGACCTGAGCTGAAGGCAGATGCTTAATAACTGAACCACCCAGGTACCTCCCAAAACAGGTTTTCAAGTAGAAATGAGACTTTCTCATGTTTTATCTCAAACTGTGTCCTCAAAGCTCCTGACCCATGAAAGACCTCTAACAAAGGATCGTGGTGGGAGAGGGGCAGGGATTAGAGCTTTCACTCCTGTGAGGACATATAACTAATAGTACATACTTGCACTGTCATCACTGTAGTAAAAATGATTGCTGTTATCTTCATTTTATAGACTAGGAGACTGAGGCTGAGGAGACACACGTACCATCTTGAGGTCACAGAGCCAGCGAGAGTCAGAGCTTAATTGGAAAGTGCCCATGACATCAGTCCATTATTTCACCCCATTCTTAGATAATCCCCTTGGCAAGATAACTAGGAGTCAATAATATCTGTGGATGTGGGGCGCCTGGGTGATTCAGTAGGTTAAGCATCTGATTCTTGATTTCTCCTGAGGTCCTGATCTCAGGGTCATGAGATGGAGCTTCGCCTTGGGCTCCGTGCTCAGTGCAGAATCTGTTTGGAATTCTCTCTCGCTCTTCCTCTGCCCCTCTCTCTACTCTCCCTCTGTTTCTCTCTCTCTCTCTAACATAAATTAAAAAAAATGTCTGTGGATCCTAATGGGCTGAGCTTAATAGCAGACTGAGGTAGTATGATTTATAGGCTAATGGAAAACCCCACCTCCTTACCACCCCACTCAACCCCAAGAACCAGGTGCTTGGAGCTCTATGATAAAAGAGTCATCATTTTGGAACAATTACTTACAATAGACATTTTAAAAAAAAAAAATAAAATACCCCTGAAAAGAATACGCGTCCTTTGTCACTCCTATCTGAGCACTGTACCTTTCTGTCAGGTGGCTCTTTTCTGGCAGAAGTGACTCAGTTTTAAGAGAGCACTTGAGAAGGAAAGAGACTGTCTCCTGTAGAAGGGAGCTGGTTTTGCAGTTGGGAAGAAAGAGCTTCCCCTTCACACCCATGTACTGAAAGCCTGCCTTTCTCTTAGGTGGACATGGATCAGTATAAAGCAAAGGTGATGCATGCATTCCACTAAGTCAAGAAGACAATGTTTGAGCCCTGTTCCCCATGGTTGGGAAGGGGTTAGTCCTCTTAGAAAAACAGGGGGCTGGTGCTCCTGGGTGGCTCAGTGGGTTAAGTGCCTGCCTTTGGCTCAGGTCATGATCCCAGTGTTCTGGGATCAAGTCCCGCATCGGGCTCCCTGCTCAGTGAGGACCTGGCTTCTCCCTCTCCTCCCTGCTCCTGCTCTCTCTCACTATCTCTGTCTCTCTCTCTCTCTCCAATAAATAAAAATCTTTAAAAAGAAAAACAGGGGGTTATTCAGAAGACACATTTTCTAGCTTATTACCTGAGTTTAACCTGTTTTTCTAATGCTTTCCAGCTAAAATGCTAACAAATCTTATTTTTATATTGATTTACTTGTCAGAAAGTTCATTATGAACACTGAAACGCCTGAAATTCAAGAAAAAAAAACTTGATTTCCTCCACTATTGATAAAAATAAGGAGCTGATTCTAGTGTTGAAATCATTCTTAATTGCCAGGAGGCAAAAGATCTGGGCATACTGTGACTGAGTATGAAATTCAAGTGTATGCAAGTGGTGCTGAAGGTACGGGAAGCGGTGACTGGGAAAGAGAGCTCATCTAAACTTCTGCATGTCCCTGGTCTTGGGACCATTCAGACCCTTCCAAAGACCAACAATGAGTGTTGGTAAGTCTGTCGTGATAAAGAAATTAGCATCATGCACACAGATACCATCATTCTCTTCAGTTTATGATTCATTTATTTTTTATATATGCTCTTTTTAAAATTTTATTTATTTATTTGTCAGAGAGAGAGAGCACAAGCAGGGGAAGCAGCAGGCAAAAGGAGAAGCAGGCTTCCTGCTGAACAAGGAGCCCCATGCGGGGCTTGATCCCAGGACCTGAGCTACCCAGGGGTCCCTCATTTTCTATTTTAAAGAAAATCTTGGTAATGCTTGATATTTATGTCTGCTACTTTTTTCCTTTTTTAAGAAACAAGATATTGGCCACTGAAGTAGGTACCTGAGTATAGGGAAAATAGTAGGCTGGGTAAAAAGGACAAGGTTTTGACTGGTAAGATAGAATATTGTAGTGATGGTGAGGGTTCACGCTGGTCCCTGAGAGTTAATTGTCCATGTCTTTTGGTATCTGCTCTAGTGGCACAAGTCCTGTTCTGTCCTTAATTCCTGAGCAATTGCTGTGATAGTCACACAGGTCTGTGAGAAGTTTCTGGGGCTATTTGCTTGGTTTCTCTCCCACATCAAATTTCTAATCAGTTGCCAAATCCTTCAAGATTGTCTTCCCTAATAAGAAATGTTTACTCTGACAACCATATTTGAAGCCCATCTCTCCCAAAATAGACTAGGAAGGAAGACAGACGCAAAGGCTGGTGAAGGGCTTCTCAACCTGCTAAAGATATTTTTAAGCGTCAAAACTCCAATGAACAAACTACTGGAGAAAGAGGCCAGGAAAGAACATAAGGATTGTGGTGGGGGTTTGACGGAGGGCAGGGAAGAGCACAGTGGTGTTGGGACAGGACCAGGGTCTGATGCCTGAGGATGAAGAGCAAGATAATGACCGCTTGCTCAACTTTTGTCAGAATGAGTTGTATTAATTATTATGATCAGGACAGCCTATGGAATCACACTTCTTTTTTCTTGTTGATATGTTTATAGTACTCCAGAAGAGAGATTTTAATTTGAAATATATTCCCATCTTTTTACTATTAGATTATGAGAAGTAATCTCACATTTCCAGACTGAAAAGTGAGATGAGTTTGAGCAACATGACAAAATGCAAAGCGCTTACTCTCTTTTATCCTTTCCTGTCACTGGTCTTCCTATGTTCCCAGAGCAACAATAATAACAAGTAAAATATCTGAGTATGGTGGATATTTTCTTAAACTGCAGTTCCAACTATGTCACTTTCTGGCTCAAAAGCCTTCATAGTACTATCCAAATCCCTTTATATAGGGCTCAGTCTTCCCTTTTGGCTTTATCTTTTATATCCAAACTAGAGGACTTTGTGGTTTCTCAAGTTTACTCCTCCCCATGCTATCCATCAATCTTCCTCTATCAAAATCCTGCTAATTCTTTAAGGCCCACCTCCAAGACACTTCGTGATTCCTTTTCCTGGATGTAAACTCTTCCTCTTTCTGTCCCCTTAGAGCATTTGCCTGTGTCTCCATGCATGCACGCTTCATGCACTCTGCCTTACTGCCTTCTGTTATAAATTATTTGTGCACCAGCTCAGCCCATGTCTGAGTGTACATATCTTCCTGGGGGAAAAGTGTGTGTTTTCATTATGTGGTGCCTTCCTCAGGCCCTAACTCTACAGATTGTACAACTTTGGCGACAGCTAATGCCTGTTTGCTGACTGCATTTGTCAAATCATGACTGGGTGGGGACCTCATTGCTCTATTGACCCCACTTCAAAGTTAAGATGTGTCAGTTGATAACTTGGAAAGTGCATTACTCAATGTTTAAAGAAGAGAATATGAACTCTGATAGAAGACACAAAACATCTTGGCATCCATCTATACGGTGCAGTCATAAACCTGACCCAGCCAAGACCTCAACTGCGGTCCATATACACAATGGAATATTACTCAGCCATCAGAAAGGATGAATACCCAACATTTGCATCCATGTGGTTGGAATTGGAGGAGATAATGTTGAGTGAAATAAGTCAAACAGAGAAAGTCAATTATCATATGGTTTCACTTACTTGTGGAACATAGAAGAGTAGTATGGAGGACATTAGGAGAAAGAAGGGGAAAAATGAAGGGGAGGAAATCAGATGGGGAGATGAGCCCTAAGAGACTGTGGACTCCAAGAAACAAACTGAGGATTTTAGAGGGGAGGGGGTGGGGGGATGGGTTGGCCCAGTGATGGGTATTAAGGAGAGCATGGATTGCATGGAGCACTGGGTGTTATATGCAAACAATGAATCTTAGAACACTACATCAAAAACTAATGATGTACTGTATGGTGACTAACATAACATAATAAAAAAAATTTAAAAAATAAAGATTTATTTATTTTTTTTTAGATAGTGAGAGGGAGAGGGATTGTACAAGTGGGGAGAGGGGCACAGGGGGAAGGAGAGAGAATCTCAGACTCCCTGCTGAGCCCAACAGGGGGCTCCATCTCATGACCCCAATATCATGACCTGAAACCAAAAGTCAATGGCTTAACCCACTGAGCCACCCAGGCACCCTGAAAGGCCTCAATTTTTAATGCTCTGAGTTCTCTATATTTTAATAGCCCCACCTCTTTCTATTTTAAAGACTGAAGCAGTCCACATTAAAACAAAAATATCTGGGACAACTAAAGAGAATTGAGTTCGGGCATAATGGTAAAGGACTTGCTACATTCTCCTCAAGGAAAATGTAACTGAATAGAAGCTATCCCAGATATCTATCAGTGTCTTTTATATTCAAAGATACTGCCACTGACTCTGTTGCTAAATATGTGGGCGACGAAGCCTGGAAAGACCAGTGTGAGCAGCTGTCCTTTCTACAGTGCATTCGAATTAAGTCTGTGCTTTCCTTAGCAGCTGTGGATGCTGTTTGCTGAGCTTGTTGCTATTTTTGATCCTGCTTTCTTCAAAAAAGAAGACAAAGAAAAGAAAGGAATGGAAAGTCACACTGTCTCTAGCAGCCCTCATGTCCAGCTGTGTTCCATCCATCTTTCCTGAGGCTCAGGACTAAAAAGCAGCATATACTCTTAGGTGTTCTGTTCCCCATTTTCAGTTCACTTTATTGTGATTCCTATGTACTGAAACCTCGGTTGTATATTAGCCTCACATCTGGAGTATCAGAGAAGTTGCAGGAAGTGTTTCAGCAGAGCCAGATCACTGGCTGCTTTCCAGAGCTACAGTTTTTTTGTTTGTTTGTTTGCATCTAACAATTCATCAATGGGTATTGGTTCCCGTGTGACACTGGTTAAACTGCCCAGAATGATGCATGTGAAATTTGAGGGGAATCCAAGCCTCCACGCCATGTGACTTTAAATTCCCTGGTCCCATCAGAATTTAGACCTCCTATAGCTTGACACCTCACTTTACCCACCAGCTTCTCCACAGGCCTGGCCATCCCCTTGATTGGTGCCCTGAGATCTGCTTATTGGACATCTGGCCCAACCTGTCCCTTTGAGCAGAATGTGATGACTGCTTCTGGATCTTAATTGGTGAAGAAAATCTCTGGCTTTTTGCAGATGAACGTGTAACATCTATTTTCCACAAGCTTACCCTCTGTCATAGTGACTGACCAACAGGACACAATTTCTTGCATAATCTCTAGGCTCTAGACATTTATGCCCCTGGCCTACATTCACTGACATTTAAGATCATACACTTCTACCACCAGGATCCTCCTGTGTCACTAGAATACTCTGTTCATTGAACCCCATTTCCCCTTAGCCAGGCAGCTCTATGAGAGAAAAGACTCTATGGTATCTCCCTTTATACAGCACTCAATGAAAACCATTCTAAAATATTCATATACAGCTTACAAATTATGATACTCCAAAGTCAATCCTAGTTCTCTTCTTCATGGTGAGAAGCACCATGACCTCAAGGTCACAAGCGTGGTGCTAGAGTTTTGTGACCTGGGTTCATTGTCTGGCTCTGTACCTTGGAGCTTATGACCTTTGAAAGCTATTTTCTCTTTCAGTTAAGTTATCTGGACAATGAGAGTAACAATAGTATTTACATCATCCAGTTGTTATGAGACATGAGTGATTTACTCTAAATGCAATTTATACAAACAAATATAAATTAATTAAGCTATGGAAAATTCTCATTCACATAAAAAATTTTATGTACAGCTTGTGAAAATCTATAAGATCTACAAAATCCATAGTTATGCAGTGTGTTTTTAACTGGTCACGATTTGGCCAGAACTGAAGAGTTGATGGATGAGTTGCTCTAATCAGTTTTTTATTATCCACCCTTCCCTTTCTGGTTGTGATTTCAAAGAAATCCTTATCTTTCTTCAGCAGAATAAAGGTCATGGGAAAAATACGTAGACTATGTAAGCATCCTCTTCTACCGATGATTTTAAAATATTAGGGTAGGCTGTCTAACTTTGGAAACCAATATCTGTATATATAATAGTGTTTACCAAAATATTAGCATGCAAAAAGCCATACATTTCAATCAAATTTCACTGAGCGTTTATAAATGCACTTAAATATGCTTGAGTCTGCTGTTTTTTTCATGTGTTTTGTCATAAGTCAAATCAATGAATTACACGTCAGCATCTCTCCTTGAAATAGTGGTAGAAAAGTATATTTCTTACATTTTATGAACACAAATCAACTAGACTGTCATGATCACTTAGGCCAAGAAAACAACCACTCATGCTTATTAAATTCCAGAACTATGCTGAAATGTTAATGAAGAATGAGCTAATTCTGTAAAAGTGAGAAGAATACAAAGTGCCATTCTTTGGGATTCTTATTGGTATTTGTATTAGCAGAAATTTAGCTTAGTGAAACTGTGTAAGTGGCTTATAATTTTATCAATGAAGTGAGTGAAGATCAAAGAGGTGAATATCATGGAGCTAGTTGTCTTTTGAACAAATTTATGGACATTCCCGCTGCAACTGCCCAAGTCAGCAAAGAAGCCCTCAAGAACAGAAAATACGGTTAGTAGTAAGAATTCAAAATGGAAATCTGGAATTGTTACATGCTTACCAAAATTGCAAATATATTCAATGAATCTAAAGCCTGAAGTGATGGTGTGAGTTCTTTTCTTTAAGTCTGATCTACTCTGTTATCTCTATTTTTCTCAGAAAAAGTAAAATCTCCCATGACTTGCTGTCTTACCTGGCCAGAGCATCAAGATCTACCTCATTATGCTCTAACAGCATTCTTTAATAGCATTTCACCGTGGGAGCAGAAAAAATTAAAATGTAGAAATTGGCCTCGTGTTGCCTCATGTTGTTAATTTGATGTGATTCACTAAGCTATTGTTTGGACTGTACTTTAAATGAGATCAAAACTCACCTTCAGAGGTTTAAGACTTGTCCTCGTAACCCCCACCATCACCACTAAATAATTTTTTAAAACAATCTGTAAGCTATGCTATGGCTTTTGGCGTGGGGTCTGGGGAGAATAATAAACACCTCTCAAGCAGGATTTCTCTATAACCCTCAGGCTAGTGGTAAGAATAAATACACAGAGATTCTTTATCTGTATCTGGATGGTTAACATATTAAAATATTTTGTCATTTGAGTATTTTTTCTCCTACAGCTATGACTGATTTTTTTTTTAAAGTAACAATTACGGAAGTCCAGGGAGAAAATACTGTCCCTTCTTTACAACACAAATTTGTTTTGTCTTGGAGTGGAAACATCTTATAATTTGTATATTCTTTTTTAAATTATTTTTTTATTTTAATTCTTGTATAGTTAACATACAGTGCTGTATTAGTTCTAGGGGTCCAATACAGTGATTCAACAATCCTATGCATTACAGCAAGTGCACTCCTTAATCCCCATCAACTATTTCAACCATCCCCCCACCGACCTCCCCTCTGGTAATCATGTTTGTTCTCTAAAATTAAGAGTCTGTTTCTTGGTTTGTCTCTCTCTTTTGCTTGTTTGTTTTGTTTCTTGAATTCTACATATGAGTGAGATCATACGGTATTTGTCTTTCTCTGACTGACTTATTTCACTTTGCATAATGCACTCTAGTTCTATCCATGTTGCAAATGGCAAGATTTCATTCTTTTTATGGCTGAATAATATTCCATTGTATACATATACTACTTTTTCATCCATTCATCTATTAATGGACATTTGGGTTGCTTCCATATGATAATTCCAACAGAACCTCAAGGAATGGGAAGGAATTCTGCAAACAGAAAAGGATGCTATAATCAGAAGAAAAGGTATTGAAAATGTTCTAGGAAGACAAAAAATGGCAGCTACCATAGTCTGGCACACTTGACTTTAGCTTTCTCAGTAGGGGTAGCCTAAAGATAAGACCCATGCATCCAAAAGACAAAATGTGGTGCTATTACTAATGATTACCCCCCCTCCCTGTCTGAGGAGACACCACCACTTCCTCAGCACAAGTGTGTTCTTTAGTCTTTGTCCCTTATACAAGCCTCGCACTCTCCTCTCTGTATGTGTAAGGGTGAGTGCAGCTTTCCTGCCGAAGGACAGAAGTAGATCTCAAAGGTGCAGCTGGGAGAAAACAGGTTACATAGTTATTAGAACACAAGCTTCAGTGTCAGAGAAGATACAGGTTCAAATCTCAACTTGACAATGGCATTGGCTTTGCGACCCTAACTTTTCTGAGCTTCAGCTTCTATGAGAATCCTCATTGGGTTCTTCCGAGGATTTACTGAAATAATATATATAAAATATAGGGCATAACATGTGGTGGCAAGCAAGCTCTTAAAAAATCAGTAGACACTATTGTTATCAAGGATATTATTATTATTATTATTTCCTCTGCTTCTCAAACTGGAAATGAAGAGTAGCGATTTAGGTTCCACCGTCCTAATGAAGAGCCCATGAAGAGCATGATTTACAATGATATTCACATTGTTATGTAGGTGCATAAAACTGTCTCGTACAAGAGCTCTGTATTCTCTCATTTAGTCTTCAAAGCCTCCACTGAGTTAGATGTCATTAATATCCAGTTTTCAGGAGAGGAAGATAAAACTCAGTAGGATTGTGATTTTATCAAGTCACATAACTGGTAAAGTCACGGACACGGGATTCAAACATAGGTTTTCTGACTCCAAGTTCGGTTCTCTCTTAATTATATCACACTGTAAAGACCTGTTTTTCTGAGAGCCCAGCATGTGCCTGAGTATGGCCTTGCTAATCAGATGGCATAATGGGTAAGGACAGTGGCCTGAGAACACCTTGAGAATTCTTATTAGGTTACCAAGGTTCAGACCATTTTTGCCAGGGATCGTCTCAGAAGGTGATAATAGCTGGCAAGCTGTGACTTGTTTGAGAGAAAAGAGGTAAGAAAAGTTAAGAAGAAGAAGAAGCTGAGTGAAAGAAAGAACAAGCCAAGATTGGGATGAGGAAAATAAAATCTGACCGATTAGGACTAGTAGGAAACCAGTGTTATTTTTTTAAACTTCTTGCACTTTTTGGCAAAAGAAAGCAACTTATCCTTGCCCAAAGGCAACGCTTACTAGTTAGAGAGTTCGAGAAAGGAAAAAAAAAAAGAAATAATAATGTCCGCTTTAGAAATAAATCAAATTAACTTTACTCTTTGATCTTTAAGATTTCTAACCTTTGGAAGGGGATACCCTAAGTGATTTCTGTAAATGCTGACTTATTTTGCTCACTTATTCCCCTTCCCATTCAAAATCTCCAAATTTCAACTTTTATATCTAATTACTCAAAATATCACCCTGTAAGACACTTTATCCAATATTGACACTGGGATTTAATTTTTCATTATTACTCTAAACCCAATTTTCACCTTCCTCCAGTTCTCTCTGACATTCTCACCTTCTTTTAGGGAAGAGTTTTCAAGGCCTCTTGATACGTATGTATCAAACACATACATTTGAGCTTTGAAAACTGTCCGAGGAGGCATCCATGAAATATAATCACATACCTGTCCTCTGGACTCTTTATTTTTATTTATTTAATTTTTAACTTTTGATTCTCTGCCATTCTCTTCCCTATATACACAAGCAAAAGTCAGAACATAAATGTATGAACCAAAGAAATGTTATATAGATTTTATTTACTCATTGAACTCAACAATATTGTCCTCAGAAGAGGCACACAGGCTGATATATAGGATCTCCAAGGTGGGATAATTTCACTCGAACACAGAGGGAGATACTGCATACACATTTTTAAAACAATTATAAACTTAAAATGAATGTCTGATTTTGTTATCAGAGTAATACTGACTGCAAAGAATGAATTAAAAATTGTTCTTTCTATTTTGGGGAAGGGTTTGAGAAGTATTTGTATTAATTCTTCTTTAAAAGTTTGATAGAGGGGCACCTGAGTGGCTCAGTGGGTTAAAGCCTCTGCCTGCAGCTCAGATCATGATCCCAGGGTCCTGGGATCCAGCCCCGCATCGGGCTCTCTGCTCAGTGGGGAGCCTGCTTCCTCCTCTCTCTCTGCCTACTTGTGATCTCTCTCTGTCAAATAAATAAATAAAATCCTTTAAAAAAATAAAAAAAATAAAAGTTTGATAGAATTCACTAGTGAAACCAACAAGTCCTGGGCTTTTTTTTTAAAAAAAACATTTTTTTTTTATTATTGATTCAATCTGTTTACTTCTTCTAAGTCTATTTAGATATTCTATTTTTTTTTTAATCAGTTTTGGTAGTTTGTATCTTTCTAGTAATTTGTCCATTTCATTTCTCTCCTATCCGCAGAAGAAAAAGAACTGAAGAGACCAGAAATCGATGACTTTTCTTAGATCCACCAGAGAACTGAGGTCACAGGGCAGACTGCTGTCCTGTGCTCCTAGAGACAGACTAGCAATGCAGAGAATCTCAGCTTAGTGGAGTGGAAGCTCAGGAGCAGAAGCCACCAGGAACCAGTTCCAGGATAGGAAATCTAAGCCATAACTGAGAGATGCTGGGGTCTCCAAGTGAGAGTTAAGAACTCTGGGGAGACCTAGTCATGAAAGACCCCTACACTGTTTTGAGCTTTATCTCCAGGAGCTCTACAAGTTTATCACAGTGAAGACTAGAGAAATATCCCTTCACGCTTCTGTCAGGGGAAGAAAAAAGGAACTGTTTTGAAGTATGCCAGAACTTTCTATTAGTGAAAAGACCTATCCTCAGGAGAAACCTTCACCAGAGCCTAAACTATGGGGTTTTTTCAGAACCTCACTCCCCAGGGGATAGGAAACACTCAACTTCATCCCCATCTAGCCTCCCTGCCTTATCCAGAGGGGAAAACAAACCAAAACAAAGCCAACTGAGAAGCACTTGTGAACTGAGACCAAGTCACAGGACAATAGAAACTGAAAAAAGCTTAAAGAAATATATGTTTCCATAGAAATATCTTTTGTTTCAAGGATCCAAACTCTATTTAAATATGCTCAATTAAAACAAGAAAGTCTTCTTTTGAAGGAATCGGACTGGTCTTACAAGAACCCAGGGCCAGGGGAAAAAAACAAAACAGATTCTGAGGACACAGACCCCACATGATCTATCACCTGTCTCTCCTCTCTGACTCCAGGCCTAGTCATCCTCCTGGCTGTAATGCCAGTATGCTAAATGCCCTCTTGCCTCAAAGCACTGAAGCAAGGGAATGTTCCTTCCCAGAAGGATTCCCAGGGGAATGTTCCTTCCCTTACATCTTGCTGCTTCCCCATTCAGGCTTTTGCTCAGTGTCACCTGTCAGAGATGCCCTCCTTGAAACCTGCTATAAAATAACACTTAACCTGTTCTTTGTACCTCTCTGCTTTACCCTACTTTATCTTTGCTCACAGCACTTACCAACACCTCAACTTGTATATGCCTCTATGTTTGTTTATTTTCCCTTTTCCCCTCTAGACTTCTCCATGGAAAGCTCTTAGTAAATATGTGTAGAATAATTAGATAAATAAATGGGTGAGTGAAGAACAGATACAAGTTACAAGTTGGCTTTAGGGACCAGCCTCTATGCCTCTCCTGTCTCTTGGTTTCTTAGCTTCTCTGTGTGTATTTGCTTCATTTTTCTTGTTCTGCCAATCAGCTTCTGACTCTCTGCTCCCTTATTACATTGGGGACACATGGCCTAGTCACAGACACCTTCCCCTGTTCTGCTGATAGCTCTACTCATGTGTTTACCTCCAACTTCTACTTCCCTCTCTGTCTCTTAGTTCAGGGACAATATTTGTCCAGCAGGAGATTTCCTTGGTTTGTCTTGTTTTCCTAAGTGTTTTTTTTTTTTTTTTCCCCCTGCAGGGCCCTGCTGGTAAGAGTGGAGAAAGAGGAGTTAAGTATCACAGATGCTGTTACCTACTCCTTGCACACTGGCATTCTTCTAAGAAGGCATTTAGGAAGTGGAAAGCAGGCATTTGAAATATGTTTTTTCAAGGTAAGACTTCAGGGGAAAAAAAGCAAAGAAAGGAATAGTATTTATTTACTGAGCCCCTGCTAATTGCCAAATATTGTGCACAGCACAAGGAATGTGCATCATTCAGCCTTTTATCAAGCTAGACAAGCTTTTTTTCCAAAAAGATGAACCTATCATCGTGGAACATTAGACTAGAAAAGGTTGAATGGAATTCCAAACCCCAAAATCAATGTTTGTTCTTTTCTGACATTTTTTAAAGATTTTATTTATTTGAGAGAGAGAGAGAGAGAGAGAGAGAGAGAGAGAGAGGGAGATCCTGGAGTGGGGGTGGGGAGCAGATTTGATCCTTGGACTCTGGGATCATGACCTGAGCTGAAGGCAGATGCCTGACTGATATTTTACCTTTGAGTGGGGTCTACTTTAGACTGGTAAAGAATGTTAGGAAGGGCTTTATAAAGGAGGTGACATTTACAAGGAGATATGCTTGGCATTGCCAGATATGAGAGAAAGGCATTGCTAATGGAGAACAGAGGGAGCAAGTGGACACATGAAGAAAGGGGAAAGCCTGGCTTGACTGGAACACAGAGGGGAGGGAGGGAGGGAGAAATGGGGCTAGAAAGTCATTTGGGATCTGATCATATCAGGCTAAAGACAATATAATGGACCTCATACTGCTGGTGGTTATGCATTTCCAAGAAACAGAACAGTTCAAATTTTGTAGCATACATTTTAGAAAGTGAAATTTCTAAAGTGAGAGTTATTATTATAACTCTCAAAGTAGATAGGCTGTATTAGTTTTCCTGAGTTGTAACAAAATGCCACAGACTGATGGTTTAAAAAACAGAAATTTATATTTCATGGTTCTGGAAACTGAGAAGTTCAAGATCAAGGTGCCAGCTGATTCAATTCTTGGTGAGTGCTCTCTTGGGGCTTGTAGACTGCTGCCTTCTTGCTGTGCCCTTACATGGCTTTTCCTCAGTGCAAGTGCATGGAGGAAGAGAAAGAGATAGGGTGGGGGGTAAAGGGGGGTGAAGGGGGGATGAAGTGGGGAAGAGAGAATGAATGCTTTCTGAAGTCTCTTCTTATAAGGACGCTAATCCCATTGAACCATGACCCTCCTGGTCATGGTCACCCCTAATTGTCTCCCAAGACTCTGCCTCCAGATATCACACTGGGGACTTGGGGTTCAGCACATGAATCTTGAAGGAACGCAAACATTCAGTCCATAACCTAGGCCAGTCCAAATAAAATAAGAAGATGCAATTAATATATAAAGATAGTTTTAGCCTTCCTGATGAGTACCTGTTTCCTGCATGAATCAAAATGCCCTACCGAGGGAGCTGGCACCAGATAAAGCAGACATGGGAATTTACACTCAGCATCCAACACTGAAGGGGCCCTTCTTTGTAGTGTTGTTCAGTTTTAACTTTTTGAGTAGTGCTTTCTGCATGTACAAAATATGAACCACTGCTCAAACCTAAAATGTTTCCTAAAATGTTTCTTCAAGCTGTCCTCCTGGCCTCGGTGTCACCCCCAAATCTTCGCTGATCGCCTCTTCTGACTGCCATCCAAGAGGTTTATGAACCAGGAAGAAAGCCTATGGCTCAAGAACTACCTCATTTATAGCAAACATAAAGCAGGGATTTTCTCTTGTCCTGAAATATCCAAATAATCCATCCCCAAAAAATGAAATAATAAATCTCTCACCTGGGCTCTTTGCTTTGCTTTTATCTTCAGCTTTATTTCTCAATCCTCTCAACCCAGTACCACTGGCTCAAAATCAGAAAATAATCTATATTGGGATGAAATACAGCAGGAAAGGGAAGAGAATGAACATTTTCCAAATTGCCCTTCACCAGATATCCCATCAGATATTTTATACGCACTTCATTTAAAAGCTTGAAAATCCTGCAGCCAATGTATTGATCTCTTTACTACACAGATAGAAAAAAAAAACCAAGGCTCAGAAAGATTTAATTGTTTGTGGAACTCACTGGTCAGTCAAAGAGCCAGCTGAGAAATCAGAGTCTGCATTGATGTTACCGGCGCCGATGCTTATAAAGCTATAATATTGAAATCTGCAGGATTTTAGTCACTTGAAATAGGGCGAAGTCGCTTAGCAAACCTTAGCAAAGCTTTAAATGCCTCCTAGGTCAGGAGACCAAAACTCTGCTTAATATATCCCTCATCTAGAGGAAGAGCGGGATTGTTGTGGGGGCTTCACCAGGCCCCCTATTCATCACCCATTATCACCAAGGTGTACCCAACACTCATGAACACATTTTGGCCCCTCCAGGGACTCTAAAGTTTTGCAACCAAGTACCATTTCCCCTCTCTCTGGCATAATGCTTCTGCATATTCCTTTGGCATTCTGCCGCTACGCAGTTCAAGACTTTCTCACTACTTTGAACTACATATTCAAAGAAATGTGTACATTGTCTATGGATTTTTAACAGCAATTTCCATATCAGTACCTGCCATTCTCCCACCTGCCATTCTCCTACATAATAAGACCAATTCATATCTTCAAGGAGCCAGATATTTATTTCTGCTGTAGAATTTTACACCAAACATATCATATTTGCAAAAAAGAAAATAAAGTTCTTCACATTTCAGCTCTCCCTTAGATTTTCTCACAGAACCTAATAAAACTTGGAGAAAAAGGCAGGTTTTCAACGGGTTATCTCTTGCATGTGTGGTTTGGATAAAGTCTTAGCAACCAGTGATTTTTTTCTAGTGTGACTAAAAATCCCAGTTTAGTTCATCTTCAGGGCATGAGCAGGCTGACTGGGCTTCAGATAAAGTGGGGATTAGTCCTTAGAATTAGTGAGTATGTTTACTAACTGCCTTTTGGATTTATGCTGGGCTGTACCTGAGGCAAGCATGTGTCTTCTCTCCCCCACGCAGGCGACTGACGGAGTGTGATGTCAATGAGCTCCTTGTCATGAAGCTATGCCAGTGAATCTGCTCTTTTTTCCCAACATTTCTTCTCAATGTACTTCTCTTTTTTTCAGTAAGTGATAATTTTATTTCCCAGATTTCTTCACATGAATTTATGAGGGTCCCATAATTATTTATGAAGAATATC
This sequence comes from Potos flavus, assembly GCA_028534135.1. Taxonomy (NCBI): domain Eukaryota; kingdom Metazoa; phylum Chordata; class Mammalia; order Carnivora; family Procyonidae; genus Potos; species Potos flavus. The sequence goes on along the minus strand of CM052900.1, from coordinate 64,222,648 downwards.
AAAACAATAATTAATAACATTATGAGTTTAAAGCTCTTTAATATGTAATCCATTCATTTGTAATACTAAGTACTTTGCTAGAATGATGTGTAAATAAAGAACAAATAAAGACTTGTGCTGTGAATTTGTAGTCTGTGTATATTTTTGATACACGCAAGTTAGCTCCTAAGTACTTTGAGTTAAGACCCTGTCCTTCCATCCAATAGCTCATGGTCCATGTGAGTTTTAATAAGATGACATGAGAGAATAATGATCAGATGTGGGCATACATTTTTTTTTCCTCCAAAAAATCTTTCATTTGATCTATATGGAGAAACATGGCAATGCATTAAATTAATAATGTTAATAGCTGAACTGGACCAGACATTTGTTGAAAGACTTTTCTTTCTTCTTTTTCTATTAATTCCCAGCTGTGTCCTTTGGGTGGGAATGCCCTCATGCCTCACTGAAGGGGTGAGCCTTGACTTAGCTCCATCACTGTGTTCCATCTCTCTGGAATTTTCTATGACCGAACACATGTTAACATTTGGGCCAATAAGACTGAGATGCTTACTGAGGGGCCTCTGGGAAAGAAACTGCCTCTTCTTTTTTGGGGACTACCAGAAAGAGGTAGTTTCTTTCTCTACATAGTGTGCTACAGATTTAAGATCTGAACTACTGCTATGATACTACCAGGAAGGGAGTTTGTCCAGAGCACAAACACACACAGAGGAAGCCAATGCCGAGGAAATGCAGAGAAAGAAAGCCCAAGCTTAACAACCAAGACCTCTGGATTAAGCTTCTCTTGAAGCTAGATCTACTATGATTTAGTTACATTAATCAGTATATTACTCAATTTGCTCGAATTGGTTCTCCTCATGCTTTCTGTTTCTGGCAACCAAAGCATGCTAATGGCTGCAATCTTCTAGTTATCTAAGAAAGATCATACATATACTCCATTTTAGCAGTAATTTTCCCAAGGTTTCTCTCTATTTCTTTTTGGATATTTCTATGTCAGAAAGGCCTAAGCTCCTTATTCAAATTTTCATCAATAATTTAACTGAGATACTCTATGGAGTTCCCCACTTGCCTCTTAAAGGAGTTTGAGAGTCATTCAAGAAGAACTTATTGAACACATACTCTGTGGCAACTGTCCTCTCTTCAAAGAGTGCTTCCATTTTTATCTGTTTTAGTAAAAACAGATAATGTCCACATAATATTTATTTTGTATAAACTACTATGCAGCTAAATATATGAACCACCGGTTTAGCTTAAACTCCTCATCTTAAAGATTGCAAAATTGAGCCTAAAAGAAGTTAAATGATTTGTCCAAGATCTCATGGTAAATTTCAGACTTAAAGGAAATTCCTGGTTTCTTAATCCATGGTCAGTGGTCTTTCATTACACTCTACTGCCTCCTCACATTGATTAGCACCACCTTTGCTAATAATTGTGATTTTATTGCTTTATCCCAGGCTTTAATTATCCAAATCACTTTGGTCTGCAAAAATTGAATCTGAAAGCTAACAAGAGCTGACTTCCTTATGAAATTTCTAGCACTTCCTATTTTCAGACAGGCTAGAAATACCCTGTGAACAGCCTTTCTTATAAGATTTGGCATCTGCCTCTTGCTATGATCAGAAATAAAAAGTATAGAGGTTGGAGAAAATTAACTAGAAAAATGAACCTGAAAAGTCTTAGTTCTACATACACATGGGAGCTTTCAAATGTCAGATCCAGACCCTGATATTGCCCAAGCTCTCTTGATGTTTCCTTGTGGACCAAATGTTTGTCTTGACTTGTCTTATCTTCACAGTAGTTATTTGCTTAATTCAAAGTCTATATGTTGCAATGATGTTAATTTCAGAATTGAAGTAAAACCTTTTTTCTTTTAAAAATCAGATTCAGGAGTGATTATTGACTAATCATGTTCCATAGTTCCCAGCAGAAAACCATACAGTCTTCTCAGAAGTTTATCTTTGTTTCTCTGTGTCCCAAAAAGTAATAATTCAAGTGGTTTCTTAGAGAATCCAAGTAGGCAAATAATGACATAATATTAGTTCTTCAGAAATATAATTTCCTTTTGTACTGTTACACTAAGGCCTGGAATGGATTTTAACTCCAATCCCAGGAGTATAGTCTGGTTATTTGGTATCAATATTCATTATCCTAAACTACCTCATTGTGACTAAGCTATCTGCTCTGTTTCATTACCATGTCTTCCCATTAATTGTGTATAATATTAATTCTCTGTCATACCATATTTGATTTCCAGGCTTACATAAACCCTAACTAATCTATTTGTTTCCCACTACTGATAAAGAATGCTTTCTTTTTGTGGCTTATTACTTCTGGAGGCGGGGAAGCTAGCCTTCAGCACACCTGTCTGCCTGATCAGTGTGCTCATCCACTGAGGATCAGCAACATGGGGAATGCATTTTGACCTTTAAACCCTTTCAAATATGTTGTTTTTATTTTTTTTCCCCAGATACTTTTATTTTATTTTTTCAGTGTTTCAAGATTCATTGTTTATGTACCACACCCAGTGCTCCATGCAATACGTGCCCTCCTCAATACCCACCACCAGTCTCGCCCATCCCCCCATCCCCTCCCCTCCAAAAC
>CM052900.1:64130499-64219547 GCA_028534135.1 Potos flavus | reverse complement strand
GGTTCTTCACCCCTCCGATTTCCTCCAATTCATCCCTCCCCTCCCTCTCACAATGTCCTCAATGTTTTTCCTTACGATCCACACGTAAGTGAGACCATATGATAATTGACTTTCTATGCTTGACTTATTTCACTCAACATAATCTCTTCCAGTCCAGTCCATGTTAAAATAAAAGTTGGGTATTCATCCTTTCTGATGGAGGCATAATATTCCATTGTATATATGGACCATATCTTCTTGATCCATTCATCTGTTGAAGGGCATCTTGGCTCTTTCCACAGTTTGGTGATTGTGGCCATTGCTGGTATGAACATTGGGGTACATGTGGCCCTTCTTTGTACTGCATCTGCATCTTTGGGGTAGATACCCAGTAGTGCAATTGCAGGGTGATAGGGTTTTTATTTTGATCAAGTAGTGAGGGTGCCAACTGCCCTCTCTGACTTTAGAGATTGTGCTTAGGAATTATAGTTCTAGGCTTTTCAGGAAGAGAGTAATTCCCAAGTTGCTTATGTGAGTGGAGTGCTGGGAAGAACAACTGAATGAGTAACTAGAAAAGATTTATCTGAAAAGGGAACAGAAGGCACAAATTGAAGAATGGGGTATCCAATTTTAACAAAGAAAAAGGGCATTTCTCTTTCTGCTTTCAAAATTTCTAGCACTTCATATAGATATTTAATATAGGAGAGTCTGAATAGGGAGGTACATAGTCACATATGTGTATACATATTTAACTGAGGTACTTATAGTAAATAAATTGCTCCAAAAAAATCCACATAAGTCAGGAAACAAATAGGATATTTTTAAAATTCGTTAGGGTAAAAAGATCTATAGAGGAATAAGAAAGTATTTTTATACTGAAAAGTATTTATTGAGTTAATCCTGGTCACTTTGATCCTGTCTCCTTTGGCTATCATTACTCTAGAAGAAAGTTGTTGCCTCTGTTGTCTGTAACATTTAGATGATGGGAAGGATGCCACAAGGTATTGAGTTTTGTTCAGTTGAGTCTTTCCCAACAATACACATTTGAATACACCACCTTGGATATATTATAGTTGTTACCAATATAATAAAACTTGAATACTACTCAAGGTTTCTTAACGGTGAAATTTTGTCAATAATTTGTTCTATGGTATGGGCACTTTCAACGATTTTTATAGTGTGCTTTCAGCACAAGCTAAGTAGTGTACTTGAGTTCTTTGTTTTTAAAATCTCAAAATGCAAGTCCATTTCACTCATTGGTTTCATCTGACTTACTCACTTCTTTGGAAAGCACAGCCATAAACAAATCCTATTGTTTTAAGTGTTGACATGTCCTTTCATTGGTGGCGAAGAGCAAGTAATTCTGCCTTGATCCCAATTAGCGCATAACTGCATGGTAATCAATACAGTGTTCCTGAGTGAAGATCATCGTCCTCTTCTCCACATTCTGTATCTCTTCCAGGTCTTTATATCTATGTTTCTGACACACTTGGAAGCATAACTATCCCTAAGGATGACTTGGCAAGAGCACTTTGGTATAAGCAGGTACCTGCAGGGCTTCAGCTAATTTTGATTATCAACAGGGTTCTTTTCAGGGTTCAAGTGCAACACAACATTCAAGAGTATAGAGCTTATCTCTACTCCCTCTATTGATCCAAGAACCATGGCAGTAACAATTCTTGACTTTCTTCACTCCCACTCTGGCCAGATCCTTTTCCTCCTCACAAAATATTTCCTGGACCTATGCCTATCACCTATGAAAAAAGCTGTGAACTCCCTATTTTCTTGATTCGGAGAAGACAATTGATTTCCCCCAAGCAGGAAACCTAATCCTTTCTTGCAAAAAACAGAGTCCAATTGACCTCTGTGCCCTCAGACTCAATGACATCCCGCTCAATCAGAACTGGAACCCTTGCAAATGAAGCACATGTCCATTTTGTGTATAACTTGCCTATTCAAAAAACATACTTGTGTCAAATAAACAATGGGACATTTGCTCAGGAATCAGGTTTGGGAACTTTTGAGTTCTTGGGGAGGCTTTAATATCCATTGCATGTCTCTTGCATGGTAAAATGAACCATGGTAAAATGAAAAGTGTCCCATCTGAATTTGCCTTCTGAGAATTATTTCATGGGAGACTACAATTCTTTTTGTTCTTGTTCCTATGTGAAGCAGACAGTTAGACCTAACCTTTATAAATTTAGAAAATAAAAACTGCATTGGAGTAGAAAAATTATCTTGCTAGACTTTTTATGCTCTTTAATTATTCACATCAATCTTCTGTACATTTTGAGTATATTTATTTAATTCCTTAAGATTTGCCCAAGGTCCAAAATAATATCTATACATTTTGGTGGATGTTTTACTTCCTAAAATCTGTTTATCACCACCTTAAAAAATTTGTCATGATTCAATTTAATTCAATTGAATTCAAATTCTTCTGAGATTGTTTATGTAAAAGATTATTACATCTTTATTCTTCCTGACAAGTGGTTTATTTTATTATGTTTCCACAATTTATCCATAACATACACTAGAGCATTTTGGAAGCAGCAGAACCATTAAAACATCAAATATCTATTATAATTCTGGAAGAGGGTTGGGTGTTTTTGCTCATTTTCTTTTTGGTTTGGGTCTTTATTTTTTAAATGTATGTAAGTTTAAGTAAGAGAAAAGAGAATTATTCCAGCACTTACTATTTTAATTTTTATGTTTAATCATATCTTTTTATCAGAGTAATTAAGAACTATTTAGATCTACATATAATTTATGAAGAAGTTAAGTTGAAATGTAAAGCCATTGGGTTTTTCAATTTAATTATACGTTACTATGAATCCTGATTCTATCATACATGTATCACTAATAAATTTTTCATCCTATGATACTGGTATTTCTGTGTGTTTGCCATACTAGACTTAAAGCTTTTTGAAGGAATGATTTATATGTCCTCCACTTTTTATGCTCATCTATCAGGGGCCAGGTTACCACACACAACTAAACCTGGCCCCTGGTAGATAGAGCAATACGTTGACAAATCAATCAATAGATAGATAGATAGAGTTACTATCCATAATTTTTATAGCAGTTTCACAGCCATCACACAAAGAGGCTGTAGTATTTCCAATTTATTTTCAGGTGAGGAAACTGAGCTCAAGCAATGTTGTTCACAGAAACAACATTTCCAAGGGGAAGCACTCAGAATTCCAGTCCAGAATGAAATCATGGCCAGCTGGACCCTAAAATATGGACTCACTTAAGGCACCACTATGCTCACATCCTGCAGACTGCTATACAGATCGCACATGCAGACAATTAGAAAGTATGCATGCAATGTTTGTGGAATTAATGGAGTCAATTGATTTTAAAAACTCAGACCACGCTTGGTGGTGATTTGTACTGCATGCATGATGATCAGCTCCTGGTCAATAAGCGAGGTGCCAGTTTCTAGAAGTAATAGATCCTAGAAGACAGAGCTACTGCATCAATTCTGATTCCCCAGAAAATCCCCCTCACATAGGAGCTGCATGAATATGAAAAGTGGGATACACAAAACACTGAGGGTACCTCCCTCATGGTCACGTAAGTGGAGTAGAACGCATAAGGTGAGCAGACATGGTTCAAGTTAAGTGTATAACAAGTGGCAAAGAGGGGACTGGTAAAGCAACTTTGGCCAGAATTGGTGGTGATCTGGACTGAACGATGTGGAGCCATGCTAACCAGCGCATGCTTGGGTAGTATTTACTCCTCTGTTCTTGAACACTAGGCATCGTTTAGCATTTTATTTTTCTGTATTTTCTTCTTTATTGAATAGGACCAACTGTTGATAACCTGTACCTCATTGTATTGTAGAAGATCATGACTTCACCATTACGTGTTCAGACTTTATATGTCTCTTAGATTCTGAGTGTGGGGGAATCAAAGGATGAGATAGCTAGTGTAACCTCCCTTGGTTACGAAGTGAGAATAAGACCAGATCCACTGTAAATATTTCTGCTCTAGGTGTTGATAACAAGAACTCACAAGAAGAATATGGGATGAGTTATCCAAAGCAGAGTTGGCAGTAAAAGTTACACTTATGCTTTCTCCTAATAATGCTCAAGTTGCTTCTATTGGGATGTGGGTTGTTGTGGCAATGAGAGGCCACTGCAGGGAGGGCAAAGAGAGTCTAGACTAGAAAAGGATGAGGAAATATTGCAGTGAGTGAAAGTGTCTCTGGCGTATAGCCTTGGCCAAACTATTTACTTGACTGATGTTGGAAACCATCAAAACCTTGTCCCCATGAGGAGCACCAGGGTGACTCAGTCGGCTAAGCCTCTGACTCTTGATTTCGGCTCATTTTCCCAGGGTTGTGAGTTTAAGCCCCACATTGGGCTCCACTTTCAGTGTGGAGTGTGCTGGAGATTCTCTCTCTCCCTTTCCCTCTGCCTCTTCTCCCGCTCATGTGCTCTCTCTCTAAATAAGTGAATAAAATCTTCTGAACAAGCAAAAAAACCTTGTCCCCATGATGCTGGCTTGAAAAATGACATCACAGAAGTCTCCTATGTTTCTGTGATCCAGACTTTGTATCCACTTCTTTCTCTATTAACCAAGATCCCCAAATGCTACAGCCACAACAAAAAGGTGATTCTGGTCTATACAGCATTTAGAACCCAGCTTTCCTGGCTCCCAGGGCAGAAATGCTTTAGTCTCATTAGACTACCTCTCGGTTATGAAACTGAAACTTCTGGAGTGCCTGGCTGGCTCAGTCAATAGGGCATGTGATTTTTTTTTTTAATTTTAAAGATTTTATTTATTTATTTGAGAGAGAGCAAGAGAAGAGAGAGGTAGTGAGAGAGAGCAGGAACAAAGGGGAGAGGGAGAAGCAAGCTCCACGGGGCTCGATCCCAGGACCTTGGGCTGATGACCTGAGCCCAAGGCAGACACTTAACTATTTGAGCCACCCAGGTGCCCCAAGCATGTGATTCTTAATCTCAGAGCTGTGAGTTCAAGCCCCACATTGGGTGTGAAGCCTACTTAAAATAAAAATTAAAAAAAAAACTTAAACTTTGTAAGTTTTTAAACTTACACTTTACTTAAACTTAAACTTTGTATTTTCCGAACTATGTATGTATGAGTGACAGACTCAAAAAGCAGGAAGAATTTAAGGAGATTAATTTTGTTGAATTTGAATTCAATTGATCTATATTTTTGTTTATTCATGAATTAGAGTCAGACTCAACTTAATAGTTTATTCCAAAGTCAGTATTTAAAAAAAAAACACTGATGTTACTTTTTTATTAAAATTTCAGTTTTTTATTTTTATTAAAAATACTCTCTTGGAAAACCAAGAAGCCAACTCTTAACTATGAAGAACAAACTGGTGGTTAACGAAGGGGAGATGGGTGGAAGGATAGGGGATGGGGATTAAGAAGGGCACTGGTGATGAGCACAAGGTGATGTACGGAAGTGTTGAATCACTAAATTGTACACTTGAAACTAATATTACACTGTATGTTAACTAACTGAAAAATAAAAACTTTAAAAAATACCCTTTTATTAATTTTAACAATAGTATTATTAATTTCCTATTCCTTAGTTTTTTGTTGTAGTAACTTTTCTATGAAGGAAATTATCATTGGAATTCAAAGATAATTTTACTTGGTACCCAGGACAATTAGAAGACAAATTTCAAAATGGAGTATTACTTACATTGAGCCAGGTCAACACAGATCACGTATAACTTCACTGGATTATCTGAAGATGCAAAAAGGAAAGAAAACAGAGAGGCAAAAAAAGCAAAAGGAGAGGGATAGGGAAGGGTATAATAAAAACAGATGAACGAAGTCTATAAATGTGTGAAAGGACGACAATACCCTCCCTTCGGTTGATCATCAAAGTCTATTTTACATGTTACTTTTTTACACAGGATTAGTTTAATTAAAGATATGATTTCTTACTAGTCTATAAAACATAGGTAGGGATTACTTCATGCAAAAACATTTTTCCAACCTTGAAAGACCTACAAAATAGATCTGAAAAAACCTGGTACTAGATAAAATAAGGATACTGTATCTAATAATATGGTTGGCTCTGAAAATGTGTGTTTCATATAGAAACTTATGCAACAAGAAAGTCGCTTTATTTCTAATTTGTTTTATGACCTGTGCTTTAAGCACAGTGATGTGCAACACACCCATGCATACACATCCATGCACATACACCCATTTGTACCCCTCCTTCTATTAAAACATTAGTTTTCTTTTCATCTTTACTGTGCTCTTTCCTTCTTTTTTCCAACTTCTCTTTTCCTTTGCAAATATGCAGAAGCATATTTAGTCAAATGTGTGCCATACTCTATGGACCAGTAAGAGCAAGAGGCTAAAAGAAAATTAACCCCCGGGCCCCTGGGTGGCGAAGTCATTTAAGCAGACATCTGATTTTTTATTTAGGCTCAGGTCATGATCTCAGGGTTGTGAGATCAAGCCCCTGCTTAAGATTCTCTCTCTCTCTCCCTTTGCCCCTCCTTCCACATTCATACTCTCTCTCTCTGTAAAAGAAATAAAGGAAGGAAGGAAGGAAGGAAGGAAGGAAGGAAGGAAGGAAGGAAGGAAGGAAGGAAGGAAGGAAGGAAGGAAAGAAGGAAGGAAGGGAGGAAGGAAAAATTAATTCCAGGTTCTGACACCTGGAATGAGGGGAACAAAAACGAATTCATGATAAATCCAAAAAGGCTGATGGTAATATGATTACATCATTATGACCCCATCCTTGCATATTTTTGGTAGATGTGTATGCTGCTTTCCTAGGACTGCCTTAACAATTTAACAGAAGACAGGTGGCTTAAAATTACAGAAATTGATCCTCATAGTTCTGGAGGACAGAAGTCTGACCCTGAGATCATGACCTGAGCTGAAATCAAGAGTCAGTCGCTGAGACACCCAGATGCCCTGGGATTAATTTTCTTTTAGCCTCTTGCACTTACTGCACCACAGAGTGTGATGCACATTTGACCAAATATGTTTTTGCATGTTTGCAAAGGAAAAGAGAAGAGAAAAAGAAAAAAGAAAAAGAAAGTAAAAGAAGAGACATTACAGGACTATGTCCCCTCAGAAATCTCTATAGGGAGGATCTTTTTTTGCCTCCTCTAGCTTCTGGTTGCTCTTGGCAATCTGTAGCTTGTGCCTGTATCACTCCAACATCTTCCTTCCCAGGTTGCCTTTTCCTCTGTGTTTCTGTGTGTCCTTTCTGTCTGTTGTAAGGAAGGGCACTCTCATTGAAAAAGAATTGTATACATGTGTTATCGCTTTAATATAAAATATGAAAAATAGATGTTCATTTAAAATTATGCTTTTTGGGGCACATGGGTGGCTCAGTCAGTTGACTATCTGACTCTTGATTTCAGCTCAAGTCATGATCTGCAGGTCCTGCGGTCAAGCCCCACATGGGGCTCTACCCTGGGTGTGGAGCCTGCTTGGTTGGGATTCTCTCTCTCCATCTGCCCTTCCCCTACTCACATGTGTGCACTCTCTCTTTCAAAGAAAAAAATAAAAATAAATAAATAAAATTATGTTTTTCTGTATCATTTACTTTCTGTTACATTCATGCTATTATTTACACAAAACAATAAGACTAGTTAACAGAGGCAAGTAGTAATATTTAATTAGGATTAATTAAATGATATGTGTGAGAAAATATAACCATATTTCTGTCCTTATTGATAATAATTTATTTTAACTCTTGGATATCTAAATTTCATAGCTCATATTGTATATTCTTAATATAAGTAAATGTAAGACTGTAAAACAAGGAAAATATGAAGACAATAAGACAATTAAACAGCTACTGTTTATCATCTATATTTCATAAAAATAACAATGAAGTGTTTCTTTTGGCTCCATGGTTACTGTAGAATATTTTTACACTTTCTGTTTCTTTTTAATAATATTTCTCTGAACTGCCTGCAGCCTTTAAGACCTTCTTTTCTTTTATGTAATGGTAAAAATAAAGATGGTCAAACATAATATTCACTTTGATATGCATCTGTACTCTTATCAAGCCCACATTAGACTGATTTCTGGTATCAATTCGGCACAATGACATCAAGCTAAATTCTTTCTAAAAACAGTGTTTGAGTATGGAATACTACTAAGTATTACATACTAGAAACAGGAGTCTTTTTGACTTGTATGAATTTGTTCTCAGCTCTCCAAAAAGGCCTATTGACTTAGTACTGGAGGCTTGTCTTGGTAGACCAGCTATCTGTCTGTCAATAAGGCCCTCTGCATCTATATTTTCATCAGATAGGCTTTCCTGACTCAAACAGCCACCATTTTCTAACATTCCAAAGCATACTAGATGTACGCAAAAATTAAATCTTTCTTTCTTTCTTAGGGAAAAAGATTTTAAAATAGAGGGGTAATCTGAACTCATGAAATTAAAGTAGGAGTCCAAATAAGTTAAAATTTTATTTTATTTTTTAAAGAGTCTATTTATTTGTTTGAGAGAGGGGGAAGGGGTAGAGGGAAAGAGAGAATCTTCAACATACTCCCCAATGAGCATGGAGCCCAACACAGGGCTGGATCTCACAGCCCTAAGATCACGTCCTGAGAGGAAATCAAGAGTCAGATGCACAACCAACTGAGCCACCCAGTGCTCCAAAGTTAAAATTTGAGTAAAGAAAAGAGAGAGTCTTATTTAACTCAGATGGCTTTCTGGTGACATTTTTTGTTTGTTTGTTTTGATTTTGAGTTCTGAAATAGTATTATTTTAAAAAACTGAGGGGCTTTTGTTCCTATATGAGTTTTTATCACAGCCCACACATGATATTGAACAACTTGGACATAGTTAATCCTTTGACCTCCTTATGGCCTTTTCAAAGATCATCAAGGAATTTTAATATTTTTTATTTTTTACTGAGATGTAATTGACATACATCATACTAGTTTTAGATATAAAACATAGTTATTTGACATAATCATCACGATAAGTTTAGTTACCATCCGTCACCACACAAAGTTAGTATAATATTATTGACTATGTTCACCACAGTATACATTACATCCTCATGGTTTATTTATTTTATAAGTGGAAGTTTGTATTTTTTTAATCTACTTCACCCATTCCACCCTCAAACCTTATCCCCTGTGGTAACCACCAAACTAGTATCTGCATCTATGAGTCTAGGTTTTGTTGGTTTTGTTTTTTAGGTTCCACATATAAGTGAGATCATATAGCATTTGTCTTTCTCTGTCTGATTTATTTTACTTAGCATAATTCTGTCAAGGTCCGTTCATGTTGTCCCAAATGGCCAGATTTCTTTCTTTTTTATGGCTGATTTTTAGTGTGGCAGGGGTGGGGGTTGGTGGGGGGGTGTTTATCTTTTTATCCATTCATCCATTGATGGACCTGAAATTGCTTCTCCTATTATTGTTGTATTGCTGTCAACTTTTCCCTTTGGTCTATCAATATTTGTTTCACATATTTTGGTGGTCCTATGTTAGGTGCATATATATTTATAAATGTTATATGTCTTTGCTGGTTTGACTCCTTTATTATTATATAATGCCCCTTCCTTGTCTTTTATTACAGTCTTTTAAGTCTGTCTTGTCTGATGTAAGTATAGCTACTCCAGCTTTCTTTTTGTTTCCATTTACATGAAATATCTTTTTGTATCTATTTACCTTCAATCTTTGAATGTCCTTACCACTAAGGGAGTTTCTTGTAGGCAGTATGTAGATATGCCTTGTTTTTTTGTTTGTTTGTCTGTTTTGTTTTAAATTTTTTTTATCCATTCAGCCAATCTATGTGTTTCAATTGGAGAATTTAGTCCATTAACAATTAAAGTGATAACTGATATATGTACTTATAGCCATTTTGTTAATTATCTTCCTGACATTTTACTAGTTCCTCTTTGTTCCTTGCTTCTTCTCTCTTTGCTTGTGGTCTGATGACTTTCTTTAGTGTTATGTTTAGAGTCCTTTCTTATTTTCATTTGTGTGTTCACTATAAGTTTTTGCCTTGTGCTTACCACGAGGTTCACATATAACATCCTATGTATATAGCAGTCTATTTTGTTCATAGTAACTTAAATTTGAACTCATTCCAAAATTTTACATTTTAACTCCCCCCACCATGTTTTATTTTTGATGTCATATTTTGCATTTTTTAATTTTACATACCCCTTGACTAATTATTGTAGTTTTTGTTAATTTTACTACTTTGTCTTTTAACCTTTATACTAGCTTTATTAAGCAATTAATACATTTCCTTTACCATATAATTACCTTTATCAGAGAGATTTTTACTTTCATATGATTTCTTGTTATTAATTTGTGCTATTTTTACTCAGCTTAAAAAAAGTCTTTAATGTTTCTTGTAAGGCAAGTTTGGTAGTGATGAACTCCTCTAGCTTTTGCTTGTCTAAAATTCTGAAGGATAATTTTGCCAGATAATGTATTCTTGGTTGGAATTTTTTTTTTCCTCTTAGTATGTTGCATATGTAATGCCACTCCCTTCTGGTGTGCAAACTTTCTGTTGAGAAATATGCTGAAGGTTTATGGGGTTTCCCTTGTTTGTGACAATTTGTTTTTCTCTTACTTATTTTAAGATTCTCTTTTTATCTTTGACTTTTGAAATTTTAACTATAATGTCTTGTCTTGGTGTGGATATCTTAGTGATCATCTTATTTAGAACTCTCTGGGCCTCCTGGACCTGAATGTCTGTTTCCTTCCTCAGGTTAGGGAAGTTTTCAACTATTATTTCTTCAAATAAATTTTCTGCCCATTTCTCTCTCTCTTCTCCTTGAGGGATCCCTATAATTCAAATATTATTCCACTTGATGTTGTCTTATAGGTACCTTAAATTATCTTCATTTTTTTTAAGTCTTTTTTTTCTTTTTGCTGCTCCATCTGGGTAAGTTCCATTGCTTTTTCTTCCAGCTCACTGATTCAGTCTTCTGTTTGATCCAGTCTGTTGTTGAGTCCCTGTAGGGTATTTGCAGTTTGGTTATTTATTCTTCAGCTCTGTGACTTTGGTTTGGTTCTAATATCTTCTATCTCTTTATCGAAGTTTTCACTGTATATACATATTCTTCTTTCAAATTTGGTGAGCATTTTTATGACCATTACTTTGAATCCTTTACAAGATAGATAACTTATCTCCATGTCATTAAGGTCTTTTTCTGGCATTGTTCTTGTTCTTTCATTTGGAACATATTTCTCTGTTTCCTCATTTCGCTGGATTCTCTGATTTGCATCTCTGTGTGAGGTGAAATGGCTACCTCCCTCAGTCTTGAAGGAGTCACCTTGTGTAGGTGATGATCCTTCTCATTCAACCTTGCCCTATCTCTTGGCTGCCTCTCGAACTTTTGTAATTGTTTAAACCACTTGATTTATTCTTGGTATGACTCTGTTGTTGAGAGTATGTCAAGATTTGTCAGTGTTCCAACAGGAGGAATTTCATCTAGCATCAAGTTTCAGGTTGATTAGAAGCCAGACCCTCAGGTGGCAGCTTTTAAAGTATGCAAATATATACCAGTTTGTGGAACTGTAATCATAATCTCTGCTGGCCTACAAATCAGGAGGTCAGGAGATGTCCCTTATGGGGGCAGTTGTAAAAAGTAGACAAGTGTATAAGCTCCTTTCTTGGAGGTCTCATTGAGCTGTAGTGAGGTCAAAGGATATAAAAGGATGGTGTGTGTCTCCTTGCCCATGTTCCCTGGGAGGGCCTTCTTCACCTCTAGATGTGTGGGAAACCTGGAGCCTGTTCCTCAAGCTGAAGCTTCAGATTAATATGTCTTTATCAAAGGAATACTGAAGTTGTGTTTTAGTCTGCTGTCCGTGCAGTGCCCTGGGAGTAGTGGCTTGTTAAGAACTGTCTTTCTAATTATTACGTTCCCATGGAGCTCAGGAATGCCAGCCCCTTGGCCACCAGGGCCACACAATCAAGGGGTGTCCCCTCTGTGCACACCTGCTGGCTTTGGCTAGGCAGCTGGAGAGTATAGGCATTAGGGAATGCTCACTGGTTTTGGAAAGGTAGTGGGATTGTGCCATGACTGCTCACCCTATCTGCCTTAGTGAGGTACCAGGAGGATGGAACATCTAAGCTGCCTCACATGTGCTAGCCAGGTAGGTGGAGAGTGCGAAAACAGTGTTCACCAGTGCCTCTCTCTCCACCAGTTCACCTCTCCCCTGCACCTCCAACAATGCTTTTAAGCTAGCTAATGAATCTTCACATAGAGTCTAGTTACTTTGAAAACTATTGTTCTTTTCACTAGGTGTCAGGATGAAATGGGACTACACGTGAATTTCTTAAAAGAGAAATCTCAGTTTCCTGTAGCACTTTGGGGCCAGAGGGTCTAGCCCACCCTCTATACCAAGCTAGTTCGAGGCTGGCTGCCCCACACTATGGTGACTCATCTCCTTTGCTTTATTTTATTCAGTCTTGCAATTTCATCTCTTTATTATAATATTTTTGTTCTTTTCATTTCTCTTAGCATTCCTTAGCTGAGCCCTCACCAAAATCTTGCCCCACTCCTTTCTTATTTACTGCTCTGGTCTAACATGAATTTTGTTTGCTATCCTCTACACCCCTCAAGTCTTATATCAATAAAAATGCCAGTGATGTGTCTGCATCATAGAAAACAAAGACTATAAGTTTTGAAGTAAAATTAGAATAAAGAGGGGCGCCTGGGTGGCTCAGTGGTTAAAGCCTCTGCCTTCGGCTCAGGTCATGATCTCAGGTCTTAGGATCGAGCCTCACATCGGGCTCTCTGCTCGGCAGGGAGCCTGCTTCCCCTTCTCTCTCTGCCTGCCTCTGCCTACTTGTGATCTCTCTCTCTCTCTCTGTCAAATAAATAAATAAAATCTTTAAAAAAATTAGAATAAAGAATTTTTGCTGTCAGTTTCTAATGCTCTTGAGAGTGAGAGGGTCTCCTTCAATATCTTTATAAAACTCTCTTTTTTATATCTTGTCTAAGAAAATGCATGTTTTTTTCCTAATCTAGTTTTAGATTTACAGAAAAGTTACAAAGATGTCACTAAGAGTTCCTATATATATCTCTCACTCAGTTTTACATGTTACCTTAGTGTGCTACATTGGTCACAACTAAGAAACCAACACTGATACATTACTACTAACCCAACTTTGAACTTCATTTGAATTGTACTGATTTATCCACTAATTTCTATTCCAGGATCCTATCCAGGATACCACATTACACTTGGTCTTCATTTTCTTAGCTTCTTCTTGGCTGTCTTTTTTTTTTATTTTTGATGGCCTTGAGGGTTTTGAAGTGTACTGGTTGAGTATTTTTGTAGAATGTTCCTGTATTTGGATTTGTCTGATGATTTCCTCATGTTTAGACTGAAGTTGTACATTTAGGGGAAGACCACAGAGGACAAGTGTCCTCATCTCATTTTTTAGGGGTACCTGCTATCGACATGACTTATCACTGTGAATGTTGACCTAGATCACCTAGCCAAGGGAATGTTTGCCAGATTTCTCCACTGGAAAAATACTCCCCACCCTTTCCATACTCTATTGTTTGGCAGCAAGTCACCAAATGCAGGTCACATTCAGGGTGGAAGGTAAGGGAGGAAATTTAGTTCCTTCTCCTGAAAGGGCTCATCTGCTTTTTTTCACTCTACTTTCCTCTCAGGTACCAGCATTTAATAAAAATAAAACTCTTTCTTATTCAAGACTATAGTAATTTTAAAATTTGTGTAAGTACTAGAATGGAAACAATGTGTCTTCTGCTTTTCTATTGCAAATGTACATTTCAACTATGTCAGAGTTAAACAGGTTTTTATTGGCCAGCTTGGGGACTTAATCACCATTTGTCTTTTTTTTTTTCTGATAGGAAAATGCATTTTAAGATTTAAATGACTCACCAAAATACTTCAGAAACAAAGCACACTTGCCAGTTGGAGGCTATTATGAAGTTTAGAAAGAAACACGTCTCCCTCTTTTTTTCTGCATCAAATCTAAACCTGTGCTCCTAGCTCTTAAGACACTTCATTTTAGACCCTAAATTGCATCCCATTTTATTTTATTTTAATCAGTTTGTGCTTCTATGCCTATTTGGAAATTAAAATATTGGGACAATTCAACCCTCCAATTTCCTCTAGCAGTCATTTTTGGTACTTGTATCCATTAGCACTAATCTGCTCCTTCCCCAACTTACTTCTAAACTTTAAATTCCATAGTACTTTTCTAAAATTTGTTAAAAGCCCATTTTTATTGATTTCTGGGCAGTCCAGATGTGTCTATGCTTTTGGAACTTAGGTTTTTTAAAGTCACGCTTATCGTTCTCATGGTCTTCAGAAGAGGTGCAGGTTATTTGTCTGGGAAACCTTTCTTCCAGAATACTTATCAAGTGCCTGTTAGTATGGCGGTCACTGTGTTAGCCTCTGGGCACAGAGTATATACATAGAAGACTGGTAGACTATCACACATCATAAAGTGTCCTATACAAGATCTCACTTTAATTCTCCATTCTGCTACTAGACTACTCATTCCAAAATGCAAAATTAGTCATGCCACTCTTTTTATCTTAAAGGCTTCAAGAATCTCTATAATTTTAGGAGAAAAATACATCTTCTTAGCTTATCCCATAAGAATTGTTATACTAAGGAGCAGTCTTTTAAACTCTCAGGGTCTCATTTGACACTCTTTTTTTCAAATGGTGGTAAGATGCCTGTCTGCATTTTTTCAAATGTGTCTTTTCAAATGAGGTCTTAAAGAGACAATAGTGTTTGAAAAACAGGCTAGGAGATAATTTTATTTCCTCTTGGTTGTAAACTTTTTCTTTTTCTTTCTTTTTTTAGATATTTTATTTATTTACTTGAGAGAGAGAGAGAAAGAGCACGAGTGGGGGGAGGAACAGAGGGAGAAGGAGAAGCAGGCTCCCCACTGAACAGGGAACCCAATAAGATGGGGAGGAGCTTGATTACAGGACCCTGGAGCCTGAAGGTAACTCCTTAACAAACAGAGCCACCGGGAAACCCTATTTTTCTTTTCATTTCTTTTTTTTTTTTTGACATTTAAAAAAACATATATTCTTATATTCATTAAATGGAAGCCCGAAGAATGGACAAGAGTTAGGAAAATGGGTTTTGTGGTGGGGCAAAGGTATAGTCCAGATGTTTGGAGAAGAGAGGAGATCTACCCACATCTGGGAGATGGTGCAGTGAAGGGTTTCCTGGTACATAGGAGGGGTTGCTGGCCAATAAGTAAGAGCAAATAGCAATTCTGCGCTAATTTGAAACTACTGGATGTGAAGCCCTATAATCTTCTCAGAATTATGGTTTATACTTAAGTGAGAAATCTTCAATTTGGTAGTTTTCTGAGTGGATTCCAGAGAAAAGTTCTAGTACATACACTGCTGGCTTATTCATCAAGACAGCTGTCTCCATAGCATTCAGTTACTTCAGTAATATAAGGTTAACTTTATATTTTTTTCAAATGAAGTTCTTATTAATAAACAAAAATACAAGAGAGGAGTGTAAGCATGGATAACCACCCTGTCTGAGTCTACTCAGGCTGCTATAACAAAACACCACAGACTGGTGGTGACAAATATTCCCTCGGTACAATAGCGCAAGTGGAATCCTTAATTAGGTTAATATTTAACCACTGATTTTCCTTGCCGACCATAGGGAATAGCTGGGTCTACTTTATTTTTCACCTCTATCTTTTCAAGAGCAAATAAATTGAATCAAAATATTTAATATTGACTCTGTTTTACTCCCTACATCTCTCCTGAGTCCATGTATTCCTTTTCTAAAGTTAGATTGCTAAAAAAAAAAAAAAAAATAGAAGCATACTCCAGGTAGACCCTAACAAAGTCTGCTTTCCACCCTCACCTGATATGAATCTTTGGGGCATACGTTAACATTAATGCATATTCTGATATGGCTTCTAAGTTGGAACCTACAGGATAAGCTCAGTACCTACTGGTAAATGTGTGGGCTCTTTGCAGAATGGGGAGGTTATCCTGTCCCCCATGCTAGCTGTCAAAGAAAAAGGTAGAACCTTGAGTGAGAGGTTCAGAGAGGTTCAAAATCAGACTTTTGAGTGAGGGCCTTAGATAGACAGGCAAAAGAGTCTGGCTTCTTCCTCTTCACTTAGATGTAGGGACTAAGGGAAGTAAGGTGAAGAGAGGACCTCTATTCAAAATAAGGATGACCACGCTGGAGGTGAAGGTCTCATGAATGAGGATTTGAAGTGAAGACTTGAAGAAAATTAAATAAACCTTTTGTGTCCTTGGAGAAAAGCATCCCAGAAAGCACGAACGGCATCTGCAAAGACTGTGGGCAGCGTCATTCTAGGGGTATTTGAGGTATCATAAGGAGAGCAGGGTAGATGCAGAGGAGGGAGGGGATGGATGACTAGGGTCCGAAGGAAACAGGTTGCCAAGGAGTCAGATTATGCAGGGCTTTGCGTGCCAAGGTGAAAATTTTTCTTTTTCTATGGTGAAAAATGAGAAGATGTCGGATGAAAATAAGCCAGGGCTGGCGTAATGAGTGTGTGACCAGTGCAGGAGCACAGGGCTCCCTGCTTAGAAGGGCCTCACACTTTAATGCATTGCATTTGCCAATGTTGACTCTTTGCATCTTTGTTTTATAAGTGAATTCTGATGGGGGCAATGAAGCACACACCAAAGGTAAAGCCTCAGCTCACAAGTGGTTCTGTTTCTACCTCTCTGCTTCCCTTGGATGGATTCTCTGCTACCTATTCTCCACCTCCTGGTGCTCTAGCCCTACCTGACCTCCCCCTCCACACTCTCCCCTGTGTCCCAACACCATTGTCCTCCACAATGGTGGAGGAGAATGGGGAAGATTGGGGCCAGATGTGTGCTTCATGGCATTTCAGGGTGAGGCAAGGTGGTAGCTTTCCTCTTCTTGGGCTGGCAGACCCAGAGGCCTTCAGCAGGAGTGTCTTGCCTATCCAGGATCCAGGTACTGAGCATGTCTCAGTGTGAAGGCTGCAATCTCTTGAGGATTGTTTGTCCACTGTGAGTTGAAGCAGAGGCTCATGAGAAAGGAGATTGGCTTCCTTGCCCCTTGCCAGGGTCACTTTGTACTGGGTCCCAAAAGTATGTCACCGACCCTGATTGAGCCGATGAATAGCATGATCCAGCTTGCTTATCGGAAGGATCACTTGGACTGCTCTGTTGACTGTAGGGTAGCAGGGGAGCAAACAGGAAGACCAGTAGGAAGGCAAGAATCCAGGGTGGAGAGAATTGTGAATCAAATCAGAGTGGCATCAAGGAAGATGGTAAAAAATGGTCAAATAAAAGTACATTTTGAACATAGAGACAAAAAATATTTTCTGGCAGATGAAACATAGGGCCTAAGAGACAGAAGTGACCAAGGATGACTCTACATTTTTTTTTTTTTTTTTTTTGGTTTGAGAAACAAAAGGAAACAGTTGCCATTAACTGGAATGAGGAATGAGGAACAGATTTTGAGGGGTGAGGGGGGATGTGAAGTGCAATTTCAGACTATTTAAATTTGAGATGTCCATTAGACATCCGAGTACAGAGTTGAAAAAGCTGTCTGGTGTATTCTGGAGTTCAAGGCATATCCAGCCTGGAGAAATAAATATGGAGTTATCACCATATAGATGATATTTTAAAACAGAAGATTTCATGAAATTATCGAGGGAGCAAGAGCACACAGAGAAAGATTTGAGGACTGAGCCTATTTAAAGATAGAGGAAATGAGAAAGAATTAGCAAAGGACCCAGAATTAGCAGAGAAGCAGGATTTGAGATGGAAAAAACCAAATGTGTGGTATAGTGAAAGCCAAGCGAAGAACATATTTCAGTGAAGAGGGAGCCAGTGGTCAACTAGGTCAATGATGCTGAAGGTCCTGAGTAAGATGAGAAGTGGGACATTTAGTAGAGATCGATGGTGCACACTTAAGGCAGTTTCACTGGGGCTGTTCTGGGTGTATCTGAGTGCATGCAAGAGGGTAGAAGAGGAACTGAAGAAAGCCAGCCTAGGCAACTCTAGAGGAACTTTATGTGAAAGACCATAGGGTGATTTCGTGGTGCCTAAAAGGGCATTGGAATCAAAAGAAGTTTTGGTGGGTTTCTGTGTGTGTGTTTACTTGTTTGTTTTTTGTTTTTCATTGTTTTTTAACTAGTGGATAAATAACAGCATGTTTGTATGCTGATTGGGGTGTTCCTGCAGAAGGAAAATCCATGGTTGTTGAAATTAGGTGTGAATTGTGCTTTTGAGCAGTGAGAGGGGATGGAAGCAAGTGAGGTCTCCTTGTACAGGTGGGAGGCTGAGTATGTGGGTACAAGTGTTGGTCAGGGGCCAGGAGGTACTGAGAGCTTTGCACGTTCTCTTCTGATTGCTTCATTTTTCTCACTGAAATGGGAAGTATCCCATGAGAGTAGGGGGAAAGAGGTATTCAAGATTTGAGAAGAGGGGTATCTGGGTGGCTCAGTTGGTTAAGTGTCTGCCTTAGGCTTTGGGTCATGATTTCAGGGTCCTGGGATCGTGGCATCTGGCCTCCTGCTCAGGAGGAGTCTGCTTCTCCTTCCCCCTCTGCCCCTCAACCGGCTCCCGGCTCCTGCTCCATCTCTCTCTTTCAAATAAATAAAAACTTTAAAAAAAAGTTTAAGAGGGAAAGTGAAGGCAATAATCATTTAGGAGAGTAGAAGAGAAAAGGGATGAGGAAGGCATGGTGTGATCCTGAAGGGCCTGGAGTCCACTGCAGGCTCCCTGTGATGGATCTACAGGAGCTCAGTTGGCGTGGCTGTACTCTTCCTCTGGCCATGGCCAGTTGCAGGGGTTTCAGACCCACAGTCAGGGGAGAGTGGGGTTTAAACAGGTTTGGTGTTTTGTCAAGTAGGAGGGATGAAAGGGATGAAGATGTGTTCGAGGCAGGGCTAATGGTGGCTGACCATGGAAGTTCAGCAATATAAGGAAAAAGGTGAGGGCCAGATGAATTGAAGGGCATGAAAATGAAGTAGGATTGAATCTAAGGGTACTTGAGGGAACGAGTTAACGATTTAGGAGCAATTAATCACAGTGGAATACTTGCAATGGAGATGATGCTTGCAAATGAGTAATACCATGGTTTATATTAGGACAATGGAAGTGAACCCCTGAGATAAAATGGAAGACAAGATCATCAAAGGAGAGACTGCAGTTCTGATAGGCCAGGAAACTATATCAAGAACCAACTGATTCTGATGCAGGCGGTCCAAGGATGACATTTTGAGGAAATCTCATTTTAGGGAGAGTGGACAAATTGAACATATAATTTTAGAGTTAAACCAGAAAACATGAGGTGGTGGAAGAAACATGAAGAATATTAACAGAATATTGTGTATTTAGTGTTTGAATGGGCTGGACACAGTATCAGTTTACCTGTATCATTTAATTTATTCCTGGCAACAACTGTGGATACGAGAGACTGTTGTCATCCCTGTTTTGCAGATAATGAACATGAGAGCTAAGGAGGTTAAATAACACGCCCAAGGACACCTCTGTCTGAGTTTGAACTCTGAGTGCTTAACCATTATGTCCATCTTCCCTGACAGGTGCAGTGATTGTGATAGAGGAGGTGATATTCAAATCTGCATCTTGAGATGTGAATAATAGACTTATGGGATTAGAGACTCTTGAGAACAATATTGTATACAAAGCCCAGTAATATGCATTATCTCATCTAATCCTCCTGTTAATCTTGTGTATTAAGCTATTTGCCCTGATCCTGGGGCCAGTAAGTAGCAGAGCCTGGATGTGAATGCTCACCCTCTGATCTCCTACTTGAACACTCCTTCCACTACCTTCCACCATCACTTTCCAGTGCTGGTCTAGACAGAGACTTTAAAAAGCATCTAGACAGTTTTGAATAATTGTATTATTAAGGAAACCATTACTGGTTATTTCTTTTTTAGAACCTAACAGGATAAGTCTCATAATTTCTATGTTTCCATGGGAACATAGTACAGAATGTGGCATTCTCCCTGTTGTGGAATGTTCTTTCTATAAATTTGTGCATTCATTCAACTATAATTTATTGAGCAAATAGTCGGTGCAGGTGCTGTGCTAGGTGCATAGTTACTGACTGAATAAGAAACATCCCTGGTAAAGGAACCTTCAGTCAGCCCCAGGCCTTTAGAACCTCAGGTATTCTGTAGGGCCTTTTCACACCTGGTGCATTTTTAAAGCACTGCATTTGACCTAGAATACACTCCATTCCCTAGGACCCAGTTGCCTAAGAGATCATACCTCTCCCCAATGGTTTGGCACACAGTAAGATCAGCTGTAGTGCCCTGGAGATGGAATCTTAGATTTGGACCTTGGGGAAATAGTACCAGAGTGTTATTCTAGAAAGAATTTTCTTATTCCAAGAGGATCCAAGTTTAAAACTAGATTTAAAAATACACCCTTTGCCTGGCATTCTAACTGGCTCAGTGGTACTGCACCGACCTTTATTCATTACTTGGCCATGCCTTTTGCTAGAAATCCTGGATCTGTACATGCCACGTCATGTTTATGGGCTCTGTGGCCCAACACCCTCCTGCCACACAGTCAGGAAAAGCCAAGTAAGGCAGCGCCCCCCGCCCCTAATTTATAAGAATGAAGGACACATCCAGGGGTGGGGGAGAATTCCACTTTGCTCAGGTTGGCGCTAAAACAGCAAATAAGGTTTAGCACCAGATGTCTGGGGTGGCTATTTCCACATGCAGAAATTCTTGTGCACTTCTACTTCATGATGCTACTAATTAAGAATGGTACACACACTGGTTCAAACTGAGCCTGTGTCTACAACAGGGAAGGAGGGGAGGGTGTTATGTTTTGCCTCCAGATTTAGAAGACCACAACTGGTGCTCTCAATGGCAGTGTTACACGTGTTGCCTCACTTCCCTCTGGTCTTCAAACATGTGAGTCACAGTTTAATTAAAGAATTACACTCTCTGTCTCTTACACTGCAAAAGTTAAGTGAGACAAATCGGACTAAGTTTTTTTGTTAAAAAAAAAAAAAGAATCCTATATGTATTGGGTTTTTAAGAATTTTTTCAAGCCCCCAGTATCCTATATTCTCTTTATATCTAATTTGGTGAACCACTCCGATCACGGATTTAATTTATTTGAGTCAATTCTGGAATTGTGGGACCACACATCAAGTCCGTAACTCCTATAGCTTTAAGAGAAGGTAATTCTTGTTTTGGAGTAAGGGAGGTGGCGCCAGCTCGCGGCTCTGCCGCTCCCCACCCGCCGGCGGGTACTCAGTTTTCCGCTGTTGCCAGCCGCGCCCAGCGGCACTCAGAGCAGCCGCCAGGGGTGCTGCGCTTCCCACTCGCGGGAGGAGACGGTCGAGGGCAGCCTTCTGGCCCGCCGCTCCTCCTGGCTCAGCTGCTTCCAGTACGGGGAGGGCGCGGGGGGCGTACTGACCGGGCGGCGTGGGTCCGGACCGCGGAGGGTGCCCGGGCAGCCTCCTCACCTCCGGGACCCGGGCGCTCCGGCCCACCCGAGAACCCCGGCTCGCTCCGTCCCACGAGGGCGCGGGCTGGGGCTCCCCGCGGACCCGCCCACTCGCCGCAGCACTCGTAGCTCGCGGTTCTGCGCTCCGCTGGGTGCCTTTGCGGGCCCTGCACACCTTCTCCCTCCCCAGCCCTTCCAAGGCCGGGCACACCCACTGCCGCTGCCAGCATTCCGGGCCCTGGCGTCCGAGTTAAACCCCGTCTCCCAATCGTCGCCAGCCCTAGCTGCACACCCAGCCCTTCTCCAGGTACCCGCAGATCAGGACGGAATACAAAGAGGCCTGTGCCCCCTGAGCCTTCGCTGCCGCCACACCCACTCGTGCCCACTCTTCTTCGACCTCCGCGAGGGCTGGACGCTGGGACCCCCTCCTCTCTACGCCCTCCTGCCCCTCCCCCTGTGTCGTTAAAATCCACTCAGCGTTCCCCGAAATCCCGTGAGCTGGGGCCTTCGATCGTCCCCCTCCGACCTCTTGGCCGCTGCTCCCGGCCCCCGGGACCAGCCGGTCGCCCACCCCCAGCGCAGCCGCGCGTCTCGATCCCAGCTCCTCCTCCGAGGCCCTCCTCCTCTCTCGCCCCTCCCGAGCCGGGGTGGGAGCGGCGGCATCTGGAAGAGAAGGGATGAGGTCATCCTCTCCCTCGGAGTCAGCTGGTGGAGGAGAGGAAGCGGGAGGAGGGAGCGCGCGCGAGGGGAGGAGAGGAATGTGCAGGTCCGAGGAGCGCCGCGGCGGCCGCTGCTGCTCCTGCTGCTGGCGGCGGCGGCGGCTCGGGCGGCAGCCGCGGGACCGGGACAGCGAGGAGCGCGGGCGGCTGGCAGGGGCGCGCGCGGGGCGCCGCGAGCAGCTTGGCTCCGCGCAGGCAGCCAGGCGGCGCTCCTGCCGGCCCCAGGCGCGCCGCTAGCCCGGCCCAGCGCCCAGCCCGGCGGGCGGCGGCGGGCGAGCCGGCGCAGGAGCAGGAGGAGGGGGAGCCGCGCCGCCAGGGAGGGAAGCCGGGGCGAGGCGAGGAGGTGGCGGGAGGAGGAGACAGCGGGGAAAGGTGTCAGATAAAGGAGGGCTCTCCTCCGGTTTGGAGGCATCATGGCCGCTAAGTCAGACGGGAGGCTGAAAATGAAGAAGAGCAGCGACGTGGCGTTCACCCCGCTGCAGAACTCGGACCACTCGGGCTCGGTGCAGGGATTGGCTCCGGGCTTGCCGTCGGGGTCGGGAGCCGAGGACGAGGAGGCGGCCGGGGGCGGCTGCTGCCCGGACGGCGGCGGCTGCTCACGCTGCTGCTGCTGCTGCGCTGGGAGCGGCGGCTCGGGCGGCGGCTCCGGGGGCTTGGGCGGCCCGGGCGGCGGCGTTGGCGGCCCGGGCGGCAGCGGGGCGGGCTCGGCGGCGCTGTGCCTGCGCCTGGGCAGGGAGCAGCGGCGCTACTCGCTGTGGGACTGCCTCTGGATCCTGGCCGCCGTGGCCGTGTACTTCGCGGACGTGGGCACGGACATCTGGCTCGCCGTGGACTACTACTTGCGCGGCCAGCGCTGGTGGTTCGGGCTCACGCTCTTCTTCGTGGTGCTCGGGTCGCTCTCTGTGCAAGTGTTCAGCTTCCGCTGGTTTGTGCACGATTTCAGCACCGAGGACAGCGCCACAACCGCCGCTGCCTCCAGCTGCTCGCAGCCTGGAGCCGATTGCAAGACGGTGGCCAGCAGTGGGTCCGCAGCCGCGGAAGGTGAGGCTCGTCCTTCCACGCCGCAAAGACAAGCATCCAACGCCAGTAAGAGCAACATCGCTGCCGCCAACAGCGGCAGCAACAGTAGCGGGGCCACAAGGGCCAGCGGCAAACACAGGTCTGCGTCCTGCTCCTTCTGCATCTGGCTCCTGCAGTCACTCATCCACATCTTGCAGCTCGGGCAAATCTGGAGGTACCGTATCAGGGGTTGGGAAGAGGGAGATGGGCTGCTGCTACTACATCCTCACTGCTTTGCTTTTGCATCGAAATTGTTTAGGGTTGCTCTGGTAGTAACCCTAAGCACACTCTTTAAGTTTTTTTTTTTTTTTTTTCTTAAACTAGGTTTCGCATTTTGAAGATTTGTGATCACATCCTAGGGTGGGAGGGAAGTGAGAAACAAGGGACAGGCAGCAAAGTGGTTTTGATCAACCTATCCCTTCTGTGTTCTCACTCTGCTTCACTAGCTTCTCTATGTTTATATGCTACCCCCTCCCCATTTGTTGTGACATTGTTTCAGTGAGTAGGAGAGGGTTCTTGTCACATCCTCTAAAAATCCTTTTTTATTATGTTGAATTCTAGGTGTATATTGCAATTTGGATGGCTCCTTTTGTTCTATGTTGCTAATTCTAGTTATATGGGAATTCTTACTGCTGTGAAGTGAAGTACCCACCTTTTAATTCTCACTGTTGGAGAAGTAGTGCACTCCAAGTAAAAAGCTTAGTTGGTAGATGGCTTGTCTTTTTCTTGGAGAACACCTATACCTATATCTCTATCTATAATCTATATTTATATCTATCTCCAAATATGAGTAAGTACACTTTATGGGGCCCAGACTTACTTTTATGATGCACTTTCTGATTATCTTGCAATATCCCCGTATTTTGATTTCTTATACAACTAAGAACCCTTGGAAAAGGGGTAGTGCGTCTTGTAAACTTTAATTATATTTGGCATCTTTGTTGATTGCTCTGCTACTTGTCATCTGATCTACCAAGTCTTTTTACACAGATATCACTTCCACTTAGAAACTAGAATACAAGACTAAACTCGCTGGGCAGAGGGAACTGTCATTTGAGCAGTTACTGCCTAGATTTAGGAATATAATGAAACAGTTTGCTCAGAAATATGTTCCTCCAACTTTTATATGTTTTTAATTTCTTTTTGAAGCAATATTTTACACCTACAAAAATTCTTTGTATTGAAGCACTTAGATGTTAACATTCCAGAGCTTTCTGGGTTTCCAATGACTTGATAAGTGTGTGATCTAAGTAAAATGAGAAAACTTCCTAATAAGTACACCAATGTGGGGCTATATGCTGCTAGGCTGGTGTCCATTTCAATTTCATTCGTAGTTACCTTTGTGATACAGACATTAGAAATCATTAACTCTGCTGAGGTATCCCATGTGGTAACGACTCAGAGAATTTGTGGAATGGGACTAAATACTTCTTTTATTTGTGGTGAACAGTAGTGTTTTCATTGAGAAGAGCAAATGTGGTTCTTTTGCAAACTTTCCTGGGACCATTGCTTTGTAAAGCAGAGAAAACATTGTCATAGACGGTGAAATTTCAAATTGTGAAATTTTTTTTCCGAACAGATACTTTCTGGAAAAGGGGTATATGATATGCGGTGAGACAAATTGATGTTGGAAACCTCCATGTTTTGGACTCAAAGGACTTTGAAATGTCAGTTAAATGTGATAGCTGTTATGTTCTATGAATGACTATTATGAAGACTTACAGCTTGATTCTCTTATTCAAGTTTGATGACTCAAACGTTTGTGTTAATTACTGAAATTGTTTAGTGGCTAGGTGCATATGATTAGTAGTTTTAATCTGATAATGTGGAAAATGAAGCTTAACATTCCATTTGTTAACTTTTGCAAACTTTATGCAGGATTTGGAAATCACTTATTTTCAATCACCTTTAAAATGTTTACATTTATGTCAATAATGCAAACACTTCTCAATATATTAACTGAAGAACTATGAGTTCTTCCGACAGATTGCTACTTTGTGAAAAATATATCAAATTCTGTAAACTGAAAAAATAATTTTAATTATCATTGTATTTACTAGACTTAAGCTGAATATTTTCCCAGTGGAAAAACAACATTTAGTTTTCTCAGGACATAAAATGCAGGATGTAAGAAATAATTCAGAAAAGGAAGGGTCTAAATACATGACAGTGAGACCATAGCCACTGGGTCAACTGGCCATAAGGAAAAACTGATCAAGGAGGAGGAGAGATGGAAGGGTAAGGTTGAATGCAAAAGGAAAAGCACAAGCTGTCGGACAAATGCATTCACCAACCCTTGGAGAAACTGTGGTCACACATGACTCCTCTTTGTTAAGTATTTCTACAATGTTTTCCTTAGAGGTTTTGAAGTTTTTCCTGCTAATGCATGGTTGTCTGGGAGGAAGTATTGTTGAAAATATTTTCAGATACTTATCTATATTTTCAGAATAATATGCTTCATATGTAAGTCCGAATTATCTAATTTAACTGTTCTTGGATTCTAGTTAAGGTATTTGGAGGCTAGTGGGGTAACTTGGTGGAAGTATGATCTAAGACTCATCCTCGCTTTCTCTTTATGAAGTATGTTTAAACAAATGAACAAACAAACTTTAGCCTAATGTAGGACATGGGAAAGGGATAGAAAGTTCGTGGAATTCAGTTGCGTTCTGAATTGTTTCACCTCTGAGTGTGGACTATTGGAATGGGACTTTGGGTAGCAGATGCATCTTTGAGATAATAAGCTGGTGAAATGTAGTTCATCTCAGATTATTGTATCAGACCATTATCTTAGACCATTAGGTGCCTTAAATTAGGAGCATCTCTCTGCTTCTTCTAGCTTTTCTTTTCCATGCATTATATACAAATGTTGCAGAAATACCAAGGTACTGAATGGTTCAAAGCTCTGAGGTCATTATTCATGTTTTAATATGCTACTTTCTAAGATCAATAAAATAGATTTTAGCTAGGTTGGTAACTTTTCCTTGTATTCCATGAAATTCTAGTTATTTTAGGTAAGAGCAAAGTTCTAAAAGCTTTCTGTAGATACAATCCTTTGAAATAACATCAAAGTGTTTGCTTGTTCAGAAATAGCTATTTGAAAGATTTTGGGCAAGATTTGAATGTACTTATACATTTATTACGAATGCAACTGCTAAAAGCAATGATACATATTCATTTTAATTAAAGTTTACTAATGGGAAATTAATGGCAGCTTTTAAAGTCACAGGAGTTGATTCTGAGAAAGAGCCATTTGAAATAATGAAGTGAACTTTTGCTACCATGTGAAAAGAGCAATTATGACTTTAAAGGAAATGTGCTTGCAAATAAAAAAGTACTTTTTTTTTTTCCTTGTTCATTTCGTATGATTCCAGAAGTTACTAAGAGGGCAGTTCGGCCAGTGGGAATCACAAATGCCCCATCAGAACAGTTTTTATTCTTCACACTCATGATCAATTATATCTAGATATCTTTTCCTTCAGAATTTATGACTTGCTTTTAAAATTCTACCTTAATTTTTCCTGTGTATGTATGGTATGTGCATATTTGGTTGTCTTCTAAAGGCAAGTAGGCATATTGCAAACAAGTCATTGAGTCAGTGGTTGGTAGAATGGGGAATATTTTTACTATTTTACTATTCTGGTTTTTGTTTCTGAATATCTATCATGAGGGTCCTGTGGAGAAGACCTGGTAAAAGAACATTTCTGCTTTTCTCATGCTTGATAGTCCATAAGGTCTAACATATGTTCTTTATTCCAATAAATTGGAAAATAGCAGGTTAAATAGAGTTAAACAGATCTCTCTATAGCAGGACTTCTCAGAGCCTTTAATAAGCTAGTGCGCAGTTATCAATAACTTTTTAAGGGTATACTTACTAAATACTCTTGTGATGATGTGGCACCTAGGGCACTTTGAGAAACATTGTTCTAAGTCATTCTTTAAACCTGGCCAAACAATAATAATAATAGCAATTTTATATAGCACTTATAAAATTTATAAATATTTTAAACTCTTTATCTCATCTAAGTTTTACAGTAACCCAAGAGAAAATCATTAGTATCTTTCTATATATGAGAAAACTGGCTTAGAGAGATTCATTAACTGTCACAAAATTCCCTGTCTATTATGTGATACAGCTAGGAGTCAAAGCCAGGCCCACCTTACCCTAAAGTTTGTGCTCTTTTTGGATCAGTTAGCTTATCTCCAACTGCCAACTTGGATAATAATGACCACAATGTATGAAAATGACACTTTACATTCACCAAGCATGACGAAGTGGGAGAGGAACTGCCGTTTCAATAGGATAGGAGATCTGTCCAATAACACACCTGTAGTCAACTGGCAGAATAGGGACTGGGCCTCAGCTTGTCTGACTCTTAAGGCCAGCTAAGGACATGCTGAGCCTGTGACATTAAATCCCAGCCAAGTAATATGGCCTTGCAGTGCCATTAATGATTAAATGGCGGAATGTATGTGAACATATGGAAAGTGCTTTGCAAATGATAAAGAGGTTCTAGAGATCAAGAATGGGTAGGGAAATAGCATCTAGGTTACACCTTCGACTACTGAAAAAGTATTTTATTGATTTGGGGTTAGTTATGAATTCTGACATAGGTTAGGTGGGATTGATGGTCACTTTCCTGTATATTTGTGTTCCCTCTACTGCATATTAATTATTTTATTCATTCAACATATAGTGAGTCCCTGCTCCATGCAAAGCACTGTGTTAGTTGCTAACTACCCCAAGATGAATAAAATACACATCATCTTTCAAGGATTCTACTGTCTGGTGAGGAAGACAAAAAGTAAGCAGACAATTTCGACACCAGGAAATAAGCACTATGATAGAAATAAAAAACCCAGACCATCTTAGTGATTCAGGTGAGACCCTGGACCAGGGGATGTTTGAGTGAAGGTTGGAATGGTGAGAAAATCTGCTGTCTGAATTAAAGTGGAGCATTGGCCTCAGAGCCTTGGATATGACTTTGTAACGGGGTGGGGCAGGGCAAGAAGGAACAAGGTGGGTTAAGTGTGTGCTTTGAATAGAGAAGGAGTGAGAGATAATAGCTAGAGATGAGGAAGGAGAATTTGTTGTGTCTACAATGAAACGAATCTATATTTTATTCTTTTTTTAAAAAAAAGGATTGTATTTATTTGAGATAGAGTGAGAGCAAGGGAGAGCGAGAGTGCAAGAGAGCACAAGGAGGGGGAGAGGTAGAAGAAGAGGGAGAAGCAGGCCACACTGAGCAGGGAATCCAATGCCGGACTTGATCCCAGGACCCTGAGATCATAATCTGAGCTGAAGGCAGACACCCAACCAACTGAGCCACACAGGCGTCCCTAGATTTTATTCTGAAAGCATGGAGGAATCTTTGAAAGATTATAAGGGCCAGGGAGGGAAGGATAGATTGTTAACAAAATGTTGAAACATTGTTTTATCCAAAGTTGAGTTTCAGAGGACCTGTCATCAGTTCCTCTCTGATTTAGTCATGTCTTTTCCACTTATTAAAATTTGTGGATTTTAAAGGGATCAAGTTTGTATGTAATTGGGGTTTGTAAATAGGCCCAACAAGAAGGAGGAGTGATTTTTCAGAAAAACAGATTGGTTGAAATTTTTCATTGATTTACACTAAAGTAAAAAAATTCATTTTCTTCTACTTTTTGAAGAGATTTTCCTTAGGATATTGTGGTCTTCAGCTTATTGAAATTTAGGTTTCCTGGTTCTTAGAAACTTGTCTTTCTACTTTTGTTAACACTTCTCAGTTTTCAGAGGATTTCCATGTCTTTCTTATTTGATCCTCTGAGGATTTTTGAGGTCGCTCTTCCATTTTGCAAATGTGGAAATTGAGACCAAGAATGTTAAATGTTTTTCTCTTTAGGCCATAGAGTTCTGCACTGATTCTGGGCTAGAATTCAGTATTGATGTGGGAGAAAAAAACAACATGAGAGGTGGTTGATGAGATTGGAGATCATTAAGTAGAAAGGAAGGCTGAGAAGTTCAGTGCTGTCTTGTAAGTACTGAAAGGTTGTAATGAGAAGGAGGCATTGGACTTTTGTGTAGGGCCTCTGGGACAACATGCAAGAGAGATTTTGAATCAATGTAAGGATACATTTTTTAACTAGTCAAAGGCATCCAAAGATCAGCAATGATTCCTTAGAAGCAGTGAGTTCCCCACTGTTGGAGATTCTAAGCATAGTTTCGAAAACTAGGCAGAATTGCAGAAAAAAAAAAAAAGACAAAAAACTTTTAAGTATCACACATAAAAGATCATCTTCCGGCCTTGAGATTTTGTGACAGTTTCCATCACTGTATGCTGCTCCAAACATAGCGGA
Source organism: Potos flavus (assembly GCA_028534135.1). Classification (NCBI taxonomy): domain Eukaryota; kingdom Metazoa; phylum Chordata; class Mammalia; order Carnivora; family Procyonidae; genus Potos; species Potos flavus. The sequence goes on along the minus strand of CM052900.1, from coordinate 64,190,033 downwards.
CTAACCTTTGCTTTTTTCATGGATGAAAGAAGTAGGAGTTTGCTTGAAACACTGCAGTTATGTTACTTTGAAATCCATTCATTGGTTTATGGATCTGGCGTCTTTGCTGGAGCATCACAAATCTATGTAACATCCTTGAGTGCTGAGCTTGGTATTTAAATCTCTGAGTTACCTAACAGATATAAATCCACACAAAACCAGACAGTCCTCTGTGCACTTATTGGGGACTCTGTATTAGTTAGAATAATTTATGCATAAATCTATGTGGTCGATATACCTATTTCAATATCTTTGCAATAACGAGTGAAAAAGTTGTATTTTTTCCATTCACTTGACCTATATTCTGTTTACATGATGAGGGTGAAAAAAAAAGTCATGCCTGTTACATTCTGATGGAATTGCAGACTTCCTTCATAGAGCAGTTAAAGGTAGTATCTATACAAATGGATGCTATCATTTTTGAACAGTATCCACAAATCCCTGGGTCAGTAGCTTTGAAGGTCTTCGCTCAGTCACTTACAAAGAATTTCTAATGTTTGAATATCCAAGTACACAACTTGCTATTAAGCATGTTCTGTATTTTACATTTCAAATGAAATTACCTCCTATGATATTAAATAGCACCAATCACTGAGTAACAGATAAACAGAATGATTCCCCTTTATATGGACTCACTGGCTAATCCAGTGACTTGCTTTAGAATTTGAATGGTGCACTAGCTACGCTTATGGAAGCAAGACTTAAGGATTAGAGCTGGATTTAATTGGATTTATATTCTTATGCATTATCAAATATAAGGTGCAGTGTGCTGCTAGTCATGAGAAAGTGCTTATCAGGTGTAATTTTATACAATAGTTATAATGTGTTGGTGGATGTCAGGAAAAAACAAATTCTCTTGAATGACATTGCCTAATCCTGACCACCAACAAGTGACTTCCTTCCAGCTATATGCTGGTGTCACTGGTAATTGATGGCAAGGCCAGTCGGGAGGCAAGACCCCAGGCAAGTCCTTGTGAAGTTATTCTAGTAGTTGTGGAAGTTACATGAAATAAGAATACATGCTCAGTGAATATTTACCGACCTGTGAATGAAGCCCAGGTGTTATTCTTTCTTCTTTATGAGAAAAGGGCTGAACTTGTTGCTTGTTTGTTTGCTTCTTGAGTTTCTAAGGGTGCAGTGAATCAGAAAGGGTGTTGTTATCTAGAAAAGATACCACTTATTGTATTTTTTTTTTTTTTTTTTAGATCACTAGAATTAGGGAAGTGGGGCCAAATTTCACAAAGTACTAGTTCTCCTCTGAGAAAGATGTATCCAGAACCCCAGGTTGACATTCCTGTTCTTGCTGATACAAAAGTCAGCTTGGGAAAGCTTCAGGATAGATCTTTGTCAATTAATTCTTACCTACACTGAGAATATATTTATGTATGGGATGATTTCTATATTTCTGGTGCTTCTATTTGTCTATGCACAGAAAGTTTATAGCTTCTGGTATTACACTACCACTCCCATCAATACCATAATTCTTATCACCATAAAACAGTAATTACCTGTCTTGTATACATACAGAGCTAATATAGATTACTGATTGCAAAAGAAACCAAAGAAGTATTAAAATGTAAATAAGTCAGTCCAGAAATGTTCTAGAAGCAATGATCTGAATGACATTAGATCTTTTCCAACCCTAAGATGATGGGTCAAAATTAGAACCATCACTGATGGTTCTTTATAAAGGCAGCTGTCCTTGGGCATGTGAACTATGTGAGGAGTTAGAAGAGATGACTTGGCTGTTTGGCAGCTCAGAGCCCAGGCACATCACCTAAGTGCTCTGTTAACTGTGTCAGCATGATGACATGGCACAGCTCCTGGGTTATGACAAAGTTTACATATTCTTTTGGTTTCCCCCTTCTGAGTCTTAATTTTCTTTCTTTTTTTTTTTTAAGATTTTATTTATTTATTTGACAGAGAGAGATCACAAGTAGGCAGAGAGGCAGGCAGAGAGAGAGGGGAAGCAGGATCCCTGCTGAGCAGAGATCCTGATGCGGGGCTCGATCCCAGGACCCTGAGATCATGACCTGAGCCAAAAGAGGCTTTAACCCACTGAGCCACCCAGGCGCCCCGCTGAGTCTTAATTTTCTATCTGTACAATATGGTTGGTCAAAAAATAGCATTCAAGGTTCTTTCCAGGTCCCAAAGGCTTCTTTTCAGGTCCCAAATGCTTCTTTCCAGGTCCCAAATGCTGGTTTTGCTTTTCTTATAAGTTCTTTTTATTTGCCCAGTCCCCAAAGTACATGCATCAACCACAGAGCCTGTATGAGTTCTTCCAAGACCATCATTATAGCGTTTCTCTGGTTACCTAAGTCAAAGGGCGTCTACGGGGACTTGCCAGAGTTGATAACATTAGTGTCTAACCTCTGAGAACTGGTATGATTTCATACATGAAGAGAGAATCTTAAGCTTATTTGTGTAATGTAACTTATTTTGTGTCATTTCTGAATTTTAGTTTTAATCGAATAACACCATATTCACAAAAACCCATATTTAAGCATTTGAAGCTGATGTGGAAAGTGTTCCCACATCACTCATTCTAAGATATCTACCATGTAGACCTGGGAAGCCAAAATTACCATTTCTATTTTAGGTAGTGAGGTATGCACAACTGGGGTGCTATGATTAGCAAATAGGAACAGTGCTTCACGACCTTAAAAAGAGCTATCCATAATGTCAATGAGAAAGCTGTTGTCAGAGCTAGGTTTGTTTTAAAATTAAAAGCCTGTCCTGTGTTACACTGTCACTGATTTAGTATGCTAGAAATTGAATTTAAGCTCTATACAGAGACTGTCTCCAGGCCTGTACTCATTAAGGAATAGGGATATGTTACTCTTTGCTAGAACAAGAGAGCAGCACATTAACCTTTGCTGGATAGGAATTGCCTGGATCTCTAGGATGTTAGACATCTGTCATGAAACTGAACAATTTTCAACCCCATGATGACATTTCAGATATTTAATTTTTTTAAAAATTTAAGCATCTATTTTAAAGTGATCTGAAGTGTGTCAAACTATTTTTTCATCTTCATGATTCATAAGTAGGCTGTTTGAATCAGTTCTACTTCTTTTGTTTAATTTATGCACATGCCCTGTTTTCCTGTCAGGGGAATCCTTTTATATAAACAGAGCAGTGGGCAGTGTGTGGGCTAGGTGAGGATTAGTCAAACAGAAAATCATGCTTATATAGAAAAAGTAGGATCTACAGTGAATACGAGTCTAAAAAAACTTGGGTTGACTTTGACTTGTCTTCCCATCAAGTATACTGCATTTAAGAAGGACAAAGTCACCTTTCTGAACCACCAATCTGAGAGATTTCATCCATATAAAAAGCACTTGGACTTCTTTCTGAAGCTCAGATAATAGCCGTGAATAAAGATATGGGAATTCTTTACTTTTCAGGTCTTTTTTCAGTATCAGAGAGTCAATAATCAAAACAAAGGTAGCCCTTGTATCAGGAACCATAGCAAGTAATCCTCCATTACTTGCATCTTTGGTTTATGGCCTAGTTACTGTATCGGTGTAACAGTAACAATGAAGAAATGATCCTTCAGCAAAGCAGGGGAAAGGATTTGTAAAGGTTTCTTTGTTTTGGTAGATTTGCAGCTCGTTAATTAATTTCCTGCTTTACAAAAGTAAAATTGTTAACAATTATTTTTTTAATGTAGGTCAATTCCTGAAGACTCTCCAAAGAGATTTGCAGTACTTGGATCTGTTATTTTAATATAAATTAGGAAGTATGTCCCACGGGGTTTCATATTTCCAGGGGATGTGCTATTAAGAGTAGTAGTCCCAGATGTCCTATAGGAATTTTGTTGATTTGGTGATGGTTGGGTTTGAAATGTTGAGATCTACACAGGAACAGGTAATGTGGCACTATTCTAAGGAGGGCATAAATATTATTTATGTTCATACTTTTGAAAAGTAGTCAATAGTTATGGTTATTTAAGGGCATAATATCTACCTACTTTAAGATAAGGTTGGAATCATGGGACGCCTGGGTGGTTCACTTGGTTGAGCATCCCACTGTTGGTTTCAGCTCAGTTCATGATCTCAGGGTTGTGAGATTGTACCCTGTGTCTGGTGCTGCACTGGACATGGAGCCTGCTCAAGATTCTCTGTCTCCCTCTGCCCCCCCCCCCCCCCAGTAAAGAAAGAAAGAAAGAGAGAAAGGTTGGACTCAAATGAGTGAGGGAGGAAACCTGAAGTTTCTGTCAAGGAAACATGAGCAAATACCCTGGAAACTATCACTGAGTTCCATTCTTTGATCTGCTCACAGGAGATGAGGGTATTGTAATTAAGACATGTACTTATTAGCTTGAGAGAGAAAAATTTGGCCATGAGAGAAGGACATGAGAGAAATGAAAAAAAAAAAAAAAAACAGAGAATTTTTTTCCAAAATCAGAGGGTGAAATTTCAATCTTTATTAGTGTGAATGGGAAAATTGTACTGACACCCATTATAAAACTCATGACAGCAAAGCTGAAAGCGAGGCTCCACTAGGCCAAGATTCCATTAGATGAGTTGGTTCCAGGAACAAAGGGGCAAAACTTCCGTTGTGAAATGCTTAGGTTTAGGTCAACGGGATATTAAGAACACCAGTGGGGTCTGTGGTCTGGCGGTGTTTGACTTGAGAGTCCTGTGTTAATACACAGGTCAGAAGTCAGTGGCCATCACAAATAGCAACATAATAGAAACCTAGGAATCCAAGGGAGGGCCAGGAACCAAACTTGCTAATAGTAAAGGTAAGTGAGGATCTGAAATCAAGGACATCATGAAATCAAACTGTAACACTGTGCTTCACGGTATAAAACTGAAGGGAAATTTGTCTCATTTATGTTCTCATTATATAATGCCTGCCTAGTCAGATATTAAGAGTAAGGCCTCAGCCTGGAGGTCTACTTCTGATCCCAGGGAGGGAAGGGCAAAGAGCAGGGATCACAGGTAGGTTCTCACTCAATGGTTGTTGATATGTGCAAATTTAACAGTCCACCGACTAAATCATGACTTGGTCACTGTAATCAGTTGCTGAGAACAGAATGACAAAAATAAGTGACCAGTGATAACCTTTTAATCATGGATTCCACAAACATCTGCTTCAAATCATTGTAAGGAACATGTATGAAAAAGGATATGCTCTCAAAAGGTTTATTGTCTAGGAAAGGAGGCATGTCACGTTCATACCTCCAAATCTGTCTGTGATGTGCTAAGAGCCGAGCTATTGGCTTGCAACTCAAGGTGTAGGATCTGCAGCCCGCAGCATCCGCCACATCTCTCAGAAGTGTCTCAGGAATGCAGAATCTCAGGCTCACCATGACCTAGTGAACCATGACCTATGGTTGAACAAGATCCCCTGGGGATTAGTATGCACACCAACATTTGAGAAGCAGAGAGAGAGCAATCTCTTTCAACTGAAATGGTCAGGGAAGGTTACTCAGCTGAATATTAATGGAAACTAAGGTTGGTCTGGATGTTTTCACTGGCTTTCTCGCCAAAGTCAGCTCCCCTGCTATGAAAGCAAGGGCTGGTGCTTAGAAATGGTAACGGAATCTCCTTATAGGCAATGCTATAAGCGAAGATATGAAATCTCCTTATAGGCAATGCTATAAGCGAAGATATGAAATCTTCCATCGACAAAGAAAGTGAAAAGTTTTAATAAAATCTTTATTAAAAATCCATTACTTTACAGTTTTGCTGTTCACAACTGATCTCTAGGAAATTAATTCAGGACATTGATCACCCATCTCTTACAGTTTTATGTTTGTTTGTTTTTTTTTAAGGATTCATATATTTATTTGAGAGAGAGAGCATACACACATAGGGGGAGGGGCAGAGGGAGAGAATCTTCCACCAGACTCCCTGCTGAGCATGGAGCCCTTCAGGGGCCGGGAACTCACAACCCATGAGATCATGACCTGAGCTGAAACCAAGAGTTGGATGCTTAACTGGCTGAGCCACTCAGGTGCCCCTCAGTGTTTTATATGTACTCAGGCCTATGGCATTCGGTCCTTGGAATGGAGTGGATAAGGTGTGATGAGAGACGGAAACAGACGCTAAGGACAGCACTGGATTCAGAGTAAACAGACAGAGGAGAAAGAAAGGGGAGAGGGATGCAGGGTGGCAGTTCTGGCCAAAACATAATGATTGCTGTCTTTCCTCAGAGACATGGAACTGGGCTGCTGGTGGTGTTCCTTCCTATTCATAAGTTTCTGAAAAAGCAGCAACTGTCAGGGTGAGCAAAGGGCATCACCCTCACTGGCTGTCCGGATAGTGGAGAGGGAAGTCAGGTTCTGGGCATCTTTCACCCCCAGCTTTTATTCTGATAGATCAAGCAGCTTCTGTAGCTGCAAGGGGAAGGATGACCTAAGGGAAGAATAGAAGGAAATGGAACTAGGCTTCCAAGACTGAAAGATGAGGCCCTGGCCAGGAATTCGCAGGGTATTTTTAATAAAATGATGTGGAAGATTTCCAATGACCAACCCATTCCACGAAGTTCAGCTCCTCCCAGTGACCCCAAGACCCACAGGACAGGCTACATCCTGGGAAGATTTCATGCTTTATTATTTGTCATCCTAAGTGAGAAATAGAACAGACAACATTATGACAAAATATGTCAGCGTCTGCATTACAGAATAAGAAGGCAATGAAAATGCTGCCTTATCAAATGTACATTCGCATGAAGGTATTACCAGTTTCCTGAGGTCACATTCAGCAAAATAGAAAAAGGATGACCTTCCCAGAAATACTCCTTTTCAAAGTAATAGTTTTCTAATTTCCCTTTTGTACAACAGCTGATGTTGCTATGCTGTCACTTATGTTGCTAGGGCTCCTTCCCCCATCTATGTGCTAGAATGTGATTGTTTCCATCAGTGTTCTTAAGTGTTTCCATGGAGAGTTACTAAGTTAATTTTTCTAGGTCTGCGCTACCAGTAGGTGTGGTCATCCTACCTGGCTCTAGACCCTCATGACTTTTCAATATGGTAGCTATGAGCTGCACTTGTCTGTTGAACATTTGAAATGTGTCTATTCCCCATTGACATGCGTCATAAGTGTCAAATATTTTGGGGATTTCAAGGACTTAGTGTGGAAAAAAAAAAAGGATGATAAACATCTCACTAATAATATCCATATTGATGATATGTTCCACCGATAACATTTTGGATATATTGGGTTAAATAAAATGTATTGTTAAAATTAATTTCACCTGTTACTTTTTATACTTTATAAATGTGACCACCAGAAAATTAAAATTACGTACGCGGCTTGCATTATATTTCTCTTGGGCAGAACTGCTCTAGGTAATGTTCAGAACTCAGTTCTCGAGAAGTAAGAAGAAAATCCTAAGTGAAATATCTCAAAATACTAAGAAAAGAATTTAGTAAAATTTACCAGAGAAAGAGCAGTTGGTTGTTTCACTGCGGAAGCAGGTTGACTTAATGGATTTTACAAATAAGATTACCTGCTGGTAAAAACTGACTCTTTGGGAGATAAAACCCCTAATGTGAATAAAGCCCATTGTCTTCCCTGCTTTCTGCTTTGCTTAAGGCGTAGTGACATGCTGTGCTTATTTGGTGGTTTAATAAATAGTATTTGATCATGACAATAAGGACTAAATCTTTGTTAAGTGCTGTTGCAGCTTGCCAAACACATTGGCTCATATTAAACCATCCAATCTTCTCTTCAGCCTCTCAAGGTAGGTATTACTATTGTTCTCATTTGAAGATGAGCTCACTGGGGTTCAGAGGAGGTAGGAGACTGGCCCAAGTGCACACAGCTGCTTATTAGCAAGCATCTGCACTCACAGTCATGACTTCAGCTTCCCCATCTTGTGCTTTTCCCACAATATCTTACTATTCTTCAATTAATCTAAGAGAATCAGTGGGAGGAGTATTTCCTGCCCTCTCAGACTGGCAACAGCTGAAACCTGCAACGGGTTCAGTTTTACCATGTCATCTATGGAAATTAGTTAGGACCGATTTTGAGATTTTGCTCTGACTACCAAGAAAGAGAGACACACCCAAGGAGAAAGGCCAGATTTGATTCTTGACTTCTCAACTATAAAATGGTGGGTGGGAGTTACATTAGATAATTTCTGAAGTCCCTTTCCACTCTAATTCTACAAAACCTGGTACCTACATGGAGCTTATCAATTCTTTTTTATACCCCTTATTGAATACTTACGTGGGAACTAATATTCATGCTTTATTGACCAGGGCTAGGTTTCTGATAAACTATTCCTGAGATTAATATTTCACACCAAACTTCAAAAACAGAGACTATGGGCCAATTTTATCCATAATGTGTCACTTTCATTTGATAACCTACTAATAAAATACATACTCTTTCCTTTGGGAAATGCATGACACTAAAGAATACTAAATAGGCTCTAGCCTCATGTGAATAGTGTGTAATTAACCTGTATTTCTATCCTCATTTTACACGCAGTCATGCTTTGCATATACCAGGATTCTCCCCCACATATGTTCATGAATTATGAATTCAGCTACAAGCATGGAAGGCAGAAGCCCTCTGTCAGTCACATCTCTTTCTCTGAGACCAGCAGAGATTTACATCTATGTGACATGAATTCAGATTCAACTCCTAAGATCTATCTCAGAGGACCAACTCTATAAAAGTCTAGCATATGCAAGTGCTAGAAAATTCATCCCCTAATTCATAAAATTCAGAATCTTCAGAATCAGACAGGACTAGTTTTTATAAAGGCAATTCCAAATGCTTATTTCTAAAAAAACAAAACAAAAAAAATTCCCCTTTGCCTATTTAAAAGATGCCCCCCCGCCAAGTAGATATGATTTGCTTTGGAAGGGCTTGACAACTGCAGTCTGGTCCTTTTTATAGTTTTTTTTTTTTGGGGGGGGTGCTTTTGGGCTGTGTGCGTGGCATTCAGTGAAAAATATGCTATGTTGTTTTTCCTTTTAGTTCAATGGTATCTTTGCAAAATGTGGTTTTTCTAGAGAGACTGACGATTTCCAAATATTTTTTTGATGTTCCTGACATTAAATGGATTCTGATTTACTGGATTTTTTATCCCAAGTAATATGTTCTAAGAAACATATATATCTGTATCATGGTTAGGGTTTTTCTACGTTCATATCTGATCATGTAATTATGTAGGTTAGGATCTGCTGGGAAGAGCAGAAATAATTTAATAAAACTCAGATGGTCTGGAGTAAAAATGCCTCCTTTCATTTAATAAATATTTGTCAAACATTCTTTGAGTGCAGGCTCTGTGCCCACCAAGATTCATGAAAGGTACTCCCTGACTTAAAGGAGTTCACTGTCCTGCAATAGAGTCTTTCATTTATAATTGTTTATACTTCAAAGGGTGATACAACATCAACAATGGCAGGAATAGACTTGTTTGGGGAATGGAGATGGAGAACCTCTTTCCAGAACCTTTCACATGGGAGTTAAAATTGAGTAAGACCTGAGAGAGTTCCAAGAAGAATGAAAAGAAGGAACAAAGATATTTCATGGTGTGTTCTGTAAAGCGCTGAAATGGGAAGTGTGAGGGAAAGACTATCCACAGATGAGTTTCCAGTTTCTGGCCAAACTAACCAGGGCCTCCTTGCTTTCCTGAAGACTCTGGACTTGATTCTGTTGGGGAGTGGAAGCTCAGGAAAACAGTCAGGGGTGTATTTTCAAATGGTTACCTTTTATAAAATAGCATAAATATTGGAAATATTGGAGAAGGAGATCTCCTGCACTCTTCAGAGGCAGGGAAAAGATATGAATGAGTGTAGACTTGAAACATATTTAGAACTTGAAAATACTCTGTAATGAGGGAATTCAATGAAAGCACTTAAGTGGGCTTGGACAGTTCTCACTGAAGATTCTGATAGTACTGATAAGAACTCCATTTAATGAGCTATTGGAAAAGGCATAAACATAAACAGAGTTGGGAGCATGTTAAATAAAGATGCTCCGTAAATGCAGACTGGGCAATTAAAAAAGATTTACCAGAGAAAAGCTAAATACAGTATAGTGGATAATTAATGGGGCTTTGACAACTCAGTAATAAGTACCCTGAACTTTTAAAATAGCACATTAACATCTGTGCATGTCAGAAGGAGGGTTTGCATTTATAATCAACACCAGTTAGCTGGAAAATTTCCCCAAAAAGTTAATTAGGGATTCCCAGTAAAGGAGCCTGCTGGTTAACCTCCTGAGCCAAAGGTGACACACAGCTATTCATTCATGGCTTTCTTATTGAGCCTAAAAGGAATTTGGTTATAAATTCCCCCTCTCCTTTTCCTCAGCTACCTTGGCTCTAGATACTATTTTAGGTTTTAGTAGGATTTACCTTGCTTAGTTTAGGAAATGAACTTCTGTTCTCTTCATAGGTAGGGGAACTCCAACCCGGAAAAAGCCTCTGTAGGTGAGGGAGCATGCCCTGAATGGACGGGGTCATTCATTCTTCATTAGGATACGGTGAACTCTCCACCTTCTACGGTACTTAGCTCAGTGAAGATTCCTTGGAGGAAGGTACTTTTGAGACCCAACCAACTTCTTTTATTTTGGTATATCTTCACTTAACACATCTAAGCAACTTTATAATTTTTATTTTATAGTTAATAGACTATTTTTTTCAAGCAGTTTTGGGTTTATAAAAAAAATTGAATGGAAAGTGCAGAGTTCTCCATTTTTCTTGACACTGACATCATATTTATATGGTACGTTTGATACAATTTGTATACAAAACAGTACGTTATCATTAGCTAAGGTCTATACTTTACATTAGTTTACCTTTTATCTAGTAAATTCTATAGGTTTCACTAAATGTATAATGGCATCTGTCTACTATTACAGTACGATACAGAATAGTTTCACTGTCCTAAAAACCCCCTGTGCTCCACCTCTTCATCCCTCCCTACACCCAGCCCCTGGCAACCACTGATATTTTTACTCTATCCTTGGTTCTGCCTTTTCCAGAATGTCCTGTATTTGGAATCATGTAGTACATTCCCTTTTCAGACTGGCTTCTTTCACTTAAAATATACGTTTAGAGTTCTTCCCTATGTTTCTGTGACTTGATGCCTTCTTTCTTTCCAGCACTAATACTGAAGTGTGTGGATGTTCCACAATTATTTATTCACTTACTAAAGGACATCTTGGTTGCTTCCGAGTTTTGACAATATCAATGAAGCTGCTATAGACATTTGTATTGAGGTTTTTGTGTAGATGTGTTTTCACCTCATTTGGGTAAATACCAAGGAACACAATTGCTGGGTGTCACGGGAAGAGTATGTTTAGTTTTATAAGAAACTGCCAAACCATTTTCTAAGTGATTGTACCATTTTACATTCCCACACTTAACAACTTTTGAGTACGTACCATGTGCCAAATGCCTCTCATTTGAGGGTACAAAGTGAGTGAGCCAGGGCACAAAATGTTATTTTAGAAAGAGTTAAGATACCATGAACTTGTCCAGGTTATAGGTAAACTAAAATGTTGGAGTGTTTTACTGATTAGGATCCCTGCTTTATAGTATGTACCACATAATAATTCTTAAATGAGAAATGAGTAATATGATAAAAATTTAAATTATAGTAAAATACTACAATTAATCCAATAATGCACTTACATAGTTTTATAAAATTATTCTGGCCAGACGTTGAGATATTGGGTTCTGGTACCAACTCTGGTTTCATAGGAATGAAAGAAAAACTGTTGGAATAACGGTGGTTTTTTTTTTTCTTTTAATGTACCCTTAGGACTAGTGATTTTTATGGATTTAAAAACTTGCTCAGTGATTATTTCTTGAAAACTGTAACTATGAGGTAAATGCTTTCTGTTTTTCAGAAAAAAAAAAGGCACAGCACATACACACCCCCCACACCCCTTCTGGAATACTTGGGAGTTCTGCCAAAGACTTAAACAATTACCCTGGGGTAGCAGCAGCTGGTTCACTTACCCCTGCTTAGTTTGCCTTTTGCCTTCAATAGACTTGAATGGAAATTGTACACAAATGAATGGTGGAAAATTGTTCTCTCTACCTTTTAAAAGTCCTTGTCAAGATCCTTATTTGAGGGGCGCCTGGGTGGCTCAGCCATTAAGCATCTGCCTCTGGCTCAGGTCATAATCCCAGGGAACTGACATCGGGCTCCTTGCTAGTCGGGAGGACTGCTTCTCCCTTTCCCACTCCCCCTGCTTGTGTTCCCTCTCTTGCTGTGTCTCTCTCTGTGAAATAAATAAATAAAATCTTTTTTAAAAAATCTTTCTTTGAATAGTAACAGTATTGGCTAATATTGAGCAGGATTATTTTTGTAATTCTTTTTTATAGTTTTATTTACTTTTTTATTTTTGTAATTTTTTTAAAGAGTTTATTTATTTATTTGACAGAGAGAGAGAGAGATCACAAGTAGGCAGAGAGGTAGGCAGAGAGGGGGAAGCAGGCTCCCTACTGAGCAGAGAGCCCGATGTGGGGCTCGATCCCAGGACCCTGAGATCATGACCTGAGACGAAGGCAGAGGCTTTAGCCCACTGAGCCACCCAGGCACCCCATATTTTTGTAATTCTTTTAAGCAGATAATGAGTTGAAATTTTTGTTCTCCTCTATTCAACTAAAGCAGCAAATAAGATCAACATGTTAATCCTTTTTAGACTAAATTATATAATCAGATAATTTTCTTTTTTCCTCTGTACTATGTAAAAACAACCTGGATATCAGTGTCAAATGTCTTTGTATTATGCCCAAATATTCATTTCAATATGGGTTCTTAAATTTGTCTCCATTTCTCCACCTTTTTGGGTTTTAAAATCGTATACAAATTTTGTGAAACTGAAAATCTTACATGATATGTAAAGACAATTTTAGCAAGCCTATCTGTCTGAAAGGACACTAAAACTTTACTAAGCTCATTGAACAGCATCAGTCATTCTATCTGTTGAGACCTCTTAGCTTTGAAAAGAACTGAGATGTTTGCTTCTCTGTCTCGAGTATAAATGTAAGCCTGTTGATTAGAGTGGGATAATTTGTGAGTGGGCAGTATGTGGGCACTTATTATTTATTTATTTATTTATTTTTGTAATTAATAGAGAAATGCTGAAGAATCACTTTTTCCTGTGCTTGAAAGGAAGAACAAAGTTTTAATCTGATATATACCGAATTAGGAATAAGGAGAAGATACAAAAACAATAGAAAAAGAAACGGGGTTCACAGGAACTCTAGTCTAAATGCTGTGACTTGTAGCAAAGTGCTGTCTTTCTTTCCCTCTGCATAAGAAATAATTAAACCTGCAGTCCCCTGAGGCTTTTCCTGAGGTTACACTGGGGCCTCCTAGGGAAGTGAGAGCAAGATGAGCTGGAAGGAAAGCAGAGGCCTGGAGAGGCAGGTTGTGGATCAGGTGTGTGTGAAAACGCCTCACGAACTCACTTGGGCCTGATATTTATATACTGGCTTGCGCTTCTGTGATCTCTCTGGCTTTTGGTTTGCAACCCTCTGGAGCTTCCCAGGTGAAATTAGGAATTGATGCCTAGAACATGAGAGCAGGAAGAGATGGGAAGAAAGAGGCCGACCACGTCAGATAGATAGGGGACAGTTTTAATGAACAGAGCGAGCTTAAATGTGCGAGGCTTGTCTTGGTGGGTCCTTGCACCGGTTGCCAAATCTTAAAAGTTTATATAAAGGCCTTAACCAGGTTCAGTTAAGTACGCTGTGAAGGCATTCTCAACACCACATCATTCTCTCAAGGCTATGTCCTTGGAGCAGCCTCTGGGAGCCAGAAAGGCAGGTGGAACCCACGTTCCTGGGAAAGGGGCAGGTGTAAGGGGTCTCACCCGGGTCCAGCTCACAGGTCAGTGGGCAGTCATGTCTTTTCCATGACCTTCCCCAACACTTGCTTATTTCAGAATATATTTATTCCAAGATTGATGCTTGGTTTTATCATCCTTACACTAGTTAGTTTCATTTATAAGTTCCGGCCCTTTCTGGAATGTGCACTTTGTGAGAGCAGAAACTGATTTGTTCTCTGCAGCATCCCCAGCGTATACTATGGTGCCTGGCACATTGTCATTTAATGTATTATTTGTTGATTCGATGAATAAAATGAAAATCAGCAAATTCTTTTTTTTAAAGATTTTATTTATTTATTTGACAGAGAGAGAGAGAGAGATCACAGGTACAGAGAGGCAGGCAGAGAGAGAGGGAGAAGCAGGCTCCCCGCCGAGCAGAGAGCCTGATGCGGGGCTCGAACCCAGGACCCTGAGATCATGACCTGAGCCGAAGGCAGAGGCTTTAACCCACTGAGCCACCCAGGCACCCCGAAAATCAGCAAATTCTTAGAGGATTTTATTTTTATTCCAATGAAAGACAAGTATACTCCTTATTTCTGTTTGTTCTGTTTTACTTGTGAATTTAATCCATGGATGAAAAAAGTATACAATGCCCAAATAGCCCCTTTTAGCATGCCTGGTGCCCTCCCTAGTGACTTTTGCAGTTGATGTCAGGCCAGTGGATGGAAGGACAGGATTTCTTCAGATTCAGGACTGACTTTGACCCCTGAGTGTAGGCACCAGGACCCGAGAGCTTCTGGGCTGTAAAGACATTGCATGGTTAAGTTTGCTTGCGGATTCTCTTTGAGAAGACCTGAGGAATGGCTATCTATTGAGAAAACCTTGTGTCTTCCATCCCAAACTCAAGATGAGCCTGGCCCTTAAAAAAGTTGAAGCTTGGGTCCTGCTGGTTATGCTGCCCCTTTCCAGAAAACAGCCTCAGAAACTTCTTTGCATAATAGGTTCCTGCAGTGTGTGTCCCACAGGAGAGATCTCCTGGAGCTTCCTAGTGACAACCATGGTTTAGGACCCCGGGTGGTCCCATTCTTAATTTGTCTTATGGAGTAGGAGTGAGCAAGAGATACAATTTGCGCTATTTCCTTAGACCCTAGTCTACATTTTACACTTAACAATTCTGATTGAACAAAAACAAATGGCAAGGGTAATCATAGTATCACATCATTTTTACCTGCTTGCCTGTCACTGTAAAGTCCATTTATTTATAGCAATCCCTCAGAGTCTACTTGTTTTGCCACTCTCTGGAAAACCAGATGAATTCTTGTGTTTTATTTGTGCCCCATCATCTCTCCCCCTCGCCCTCCCCAGTAATATCTTCCTAACTTGGAGATGGTTCCCAAATGCTTCCCCTGACTTACTCCTGCCCAGCTTGCAAGGTTGAGTCTACTTCCCCACACTGACCACAAGGCTTTCTCTAAATGTGATCACTTCTCCAGCGCACCTTGGTTATGTGTTGCTGTCACTGCCTGTCCCATCGCTGTCCCGCCTCCTTAGCATTTCTTGTGAAGTGAGCACAAGCTACATCTGCCTTCCTTTCCCCAGCCTCTTGTTCCTGCAGAGCACCCTGCATCCCTCCCCAAGGCAGGGCAAAGGTGTACTGAGCGGCCCTCGTCCAGACTTGCTTGTCAGTTTGATTCTGAACCCCAAGGCAGCTACTTGACTTAAAGCCTCCTTAATGACATTGGCAGTGCAGTGGTGTCCACAATATGGTGTCTCCTTGTTCTAGTGAGTTAGTTTTTATCCTTTTCAAAGCAATCTCACAAACTTTTAGAGCTAAATGTATTTTTAAAAGACTTTATTTATTTATTTGAAAGAGAGAATGAGCAAGATAGAGAGCATGAGGGGCAGAGGGAGAGGGAGAAGCAGACCCCCTGCTAAGCCCACTGAGGGGAACGGCTGGATCCCAGGACCCTGAGATCATGACCTGGGCCCAAGGCAGATGCTTAACGACTGAGTCACTGAGACGCCTCAGTGTTGAAACTCTTTAGAAGAGTTTTCAGCATCTGGATAACATGGAAATTTAACTGTGGTTTTACTGTTTTCTTCTCAGAGACATAGACACTACCCAACTTATTTTCATTATCCTTGTTTTTAACGGTAAAGCTGCACTGAAGTTTCTAAATATAATACAAGGTCACCATAATTTTCTTCAATAATAATTAATCTGTTCATGCTTGAAATATTACAGTTAAGAATTCATTAGAAGTACTTACTAAGGTCCTATCGAGTGTTAGGCAGCCATTCATGGTAACACCTAGCCTCTCTGCTAATCCCATGAAGATTCCTTTCACTAATCAATTATAAGTCTTAGCATGAAACCATTTTCCTGGAAAATGGTGCTGATGGGAGAAATAAGTACACTTGATGTCATTCAATAGAGAAATCCAATTTAACAGATTTTAGATGGCTACAGATTGTGTGTGGAAACTATAAGAACTACTATTTGCCTACCAATAGTAACTTGCTGGTTTTCATTTCTTTACAAATATATTGGTATACTGAATAATATGGCAAAATATCCTTCTACACACAAACACATAGAAGCCAAACCTGTCAAAATACATATGACACACTGGATAAATATCTTTGCATCGCATATTACATATTACTGACAGAGGGCTATTTCTCCTAACATAAAAATTCTCATCAATCAATAAGAAGAAATAGTCCATTAACCACTTAAAACTGGACAAAGAACACGTGTAAATGGTTTACAGAAGAGAAATGTTTTTAGGACACAAAAAAATGAATTTCACTTACAATGGCAGAAATTCATCTTTATTTGCAAGCTCTGTCTGCATTTGCTCAATATATAAAATCTGCCCTGTGTCTCTTGAAAGCAGGTGCAGGGCTTTGTATTATGGCACAGGTTGCACATCCATGAAACAGAACCTGAGGTTGAGAGTCTTTTTATCCCTTTGTTTATGCAGCAGATATCATAGATCGGGTCACCAAGCACCCACTCCAGCTCCCTTCTTACTGTGTCTTATGTGATAGAAACTGGAAATCTTAAAAAAAAAAAAAAAATTAAAAGAAGGAAGGAAAGAGGGAGGGAGGGAGAAATGGAGGGAGGAAGACAAATTTTTCAGATCTTTCATGAAACTAGAGAACCCAGGTTCTGGCAAAAAGTTGCATTCATGGTAATTTGGAATGATGAAGCAAGCAACTCAAGGTGCAGGCTGTGTGCTGGGAAGTGCTTTGTTCTTCTGGGGAAACTGTGATAGAGACAGGAGTGTCCTGTTCTTTAGTCCTGGATGCTGAGCAGCTGGTGGTAGCCACAAGGAGCTGCTGGAAGAAAGGTCTCAGGATGTGGTAAGGCACTCTCCAGCTGCATTGCTCCCGGCCACAGAACATCCAGGCCTGGTTCCTTGATCACTCCAGTAATTCTTGCAGTGATCTAATACCTTGTAATAAATCTCTTTCCACTTAAACCGTCTGGCAGAGTTTCAGCAGATGCATTTCAAAAGTAAAATGGTGTTTTCCTAATCAGAGAGTGGAGGTGGAAGATGGAGGGGGGATATAAATAAGCCAACCAATCAAAACCAAGAGAAATTGTACGATAAGTTTCCATTCGATTTTCAGTTCTAGCTATTTCACTGCTGAAAAACACTGTAAATTAAAGCTTCATTGACTTTTGGTTCTCCCCATTGAAATCTCATAAAATATTACTTTTCTAGACATTTTCTCATTCATTTCGTCAAATAACATATATCAATCAAGTGTTTCACCAAATTAACCACAATTATAGAATTCAGGCATACATTGATTTATGCAATATATTTTTTCCTTAACATGTATAAACCCAAGTGATAACTTGCTATTTTCAAAAAATCTTAACAGGAATCCTGTTAAAAAAAAAGAGAGAGAGAGAATTCAGAGATGAACATGACATGGTTTCTCAACCGTGGGAAAATTTCATTCAGTTGGATAAACTGATTAACAAACCAGTCTAAACCATCCCGCAAGAGAAGTCCTACAATCAGTATGTTGTAGGCAGTGCTGTGGGAACACAGAGGAATGCAAGAAACTGGTTGACAAACTGAGGATTTTTCCACTTCGAAACCATTCTGTAACAAGACAGCTAGAACGGTGTTCCCCTGGCCCTTCCCTGGGTGCCATTCTGCCTGTGGAAGCCGGAGCAGCCTCAGCAAGTGGTAACCGAAGACACACCCAGGCTGCTGAGGCCGCTGTGACTTTGCTCCAGCCAAGAACATCATTCACGCTTCTCTGAAAGATGGAGTCAAGTCTGTCTTAGAGGCAAGCCTGTGAGGACAGGATTAAGTAACTTCATTTTTAGAAAGCGTCTTGCTCGTGGTAACAAGTAAGAGTGACCATGGTTGAGTTTATCTTGGATGAGTGTATATGCTTTCAGCTCATTTAACACTCATCAAATAGAAAAAAAAAAAAAGAAAGAAAGAAAAGAAAAGAAAAAGAAAAAAGCTAGTGATGTGGCCCTGGAGGTTTTCTCTGACTGACAATCAAACCAAACATACAACAATTCTTGACATGTCAACATTTTATATTTGACCTATGCCACAAAGAGATTCCTGATTTCTCTTTTGGGAGAGATCTTATAGAAAAAAATGTCTCCCAAAAATGAAGGGCACAGGTAACTGAAGTGCAAAAGGCGCCAAATGTTATTCATGCTGCAGCACCTTTATTCAGGATCTTGAAACATGGGTGCTTGGGTGCAAGTGGGGATTAAGAGTTGGAATTTGGGAAACGCTTGTAGGATCATGTCATCCATAGTGATAGGCTCTGAAGCCTTCATCAACAACAATACCGAATGAACTGGAATGCTTCTACAAACATTCTTGCATTCTAGCTGAACTCAGGAGATTTTTAAAATCTAAATAGGGAAATATTGACCTTATGGAAAAAAAAAAAAGCTTTTTCCACAAAATCCTGAGAAGGGATGAATATCTGCTGAGTTTTGAAAATGGAGAGAGAACCCAAAAATCTCAGAAAAAAAATTTTTCTTTGCAGTTACAAGGCTGGTTACCCACATTATATTCTGAGGGCCTATATTCTAAGTCAGGAAAAGAATTTTCCAAGACAAAGGAGTGATGTCCTCAAGGGATTTCTCCCCTCTGGGTAAATTCCAATAAAAGAAATCTTGTATTATCTCAAACACAGTTATAAGTCTGGTGCCAGGAGGCAAAACTGCTATGTTCTCAGAGCAGTACCTTCTTTTGAAGTGAGACCCCATTAAAAGATTTCAGTGTTCACTAACTACCATAGTTTGACCTCAATTATGTGGATCTTTACTCATTACTTTCCAACAAAATGTTCCTTGGATTTAGCAATGAGATGATTGATCACTGGTAACTGAGTGAGGGCAGTTCTGCTGAAGCATGGTGGGTTTCTGTGGATGCAGGACCAAATCAGCGGGGTGGAGGTGGGGAAGGTGGACGAGAGGGTTGGCAACTTGAGACAAGATTGCCCTTGAGGGCTGGAAAGAGGGGCTGCACAGGAATATGGGTCTAGGAAGGGGGAAACTTTTTTCCCTTTCCGTTTTTTTTTTTTTTTTTTTTTCTGTTCTTTCCTCATCTTTTTTGCCTTGTCGATGTTAGGAGAGTCAGTCTGAAACCTGTTTGAATATGGTTGAGAAGGCTCTGAGAGAGGACAGGAGACAGAGGGGGCAGGGAAGAAGGAAGAGGAGAAGAAAAGTGAAATGGTCCAGGACTGCCACACCTTGTGACCTTGAGGGGCATTTGTGGAAGTCATCTGGAAAGTCAGGCAGTTGTGATCAGTGGCATTGGAAGTAATGGTTGTGGTCAATGCATAGGAGGTAGTGTAGAGGAGATGTACCACGTTCTTTCCCACGCTGTACTCAGTGGCAGTACTCAGCTAGATGGGCAATCAGTGGTGAAGGAGGCCCATGAGCCCTCTGACATGAGAGTGATGCCCCTTCTCCAGGCTGAGTTACCTGGAGTGGCAGGAATGGGAGTGGACAGCCTAGATGAGGGGTCCCCCACATTTTCTCTAATGGTCTTTCAGGAGCCTCTTGACCATGTCTATGCACACTACTCTGGCTTGGCTCTGGACTGTTTTTCTAGACTCCAATCCCACAGTATGGATAACCAGATGACCAGACTCCGAATCGTCTGTGAGAGAGTTCACAAAACTTATGCTGTGTGTGTGTGTGTACGAGTGTGTGTAGGCATGTGCAAGTCTCCTTGGCAAAGGGAAATTGGAGTTAGCTCCTGCCAGAGTGGGCCTGCAGTTGATTTTGCATTGCCACTGGTGAGACTCAGGGCCTCCGAACCCAAGTTTGGTACTCACTAGCTGGTTAGAAATGGAGAACTTTGGACCACACCTTAAATTTAATGGATTAGAATCAGAATTTGTGTATTAACAAGATCTCCAGGTGATTTGTGTGTGTATTAAACTGGAGAAGTCCTGCCTGAGATGTCCTCAAAAAAATAAGCAAACAAAAAAATTGGAAGGTTTTAATTTTCTCTACTTAAGATCATTTTTCTGAGATCCTTCTAAGCACGTTCTGACAGGCCTTCCCTACTTTCTTTGAACAAAGTAGAAACATTTGTGTAATTACTTTGTTACAAAGTGGAGCACACATCATCTAATTACATGTGTAATGGGAAACCATTTCTTTTTCATCTTACTTTTTAAGATCCAGATCCTTTTGTCTTTCTAGGTAAGAGTCCTCTTCCCTTGAAGCTCGGACCACTTCGGCTACATCAAATGTCTCACTTTAGCTTTCTCTGAATTTAGTTGAGTTAAATAAGTCATACTGCATGATTTGTTTGCTTTTCAAGAGCGTATTTATAAAGATTTCCCAACATCTTCCTGATATGCAGGACAAGTGCTATTAACGCTTGGCTTTGTGCATGCATTCATGAAAATCAATCTGGGGATGAAATGATCACTTTTCTGTCCTAGCAGAGCAGTTTCATTGGGTAGGACAAGCACAGGGCCCGTGGGGTGTGGCACCACCATATCATCAGTTGAGCTCGGGCCTGTCCAAGCAACTGGACATCTACACAGGTGGGCAGAACATGATGTAGGGATTGATAACAATGACTTCTGTGTATTGAGCCAGTACTGTCGCCAGGC
The DNA here is from genome assembly GCA_028534135.1 of Potos flavus. NCBI lineage: Eukaryota > Metazoa > Chordata > Mammalia > Carnivora > Procyonidae > Potos > Potos flavus. Next base: position 64,169,100 of record CM052900.1, on the reverse strand, counting down.
CCCTTGGTTTGCACAAAGGACCCTCTTTTGTTCTCATAACCTCTACAATATAAGCACTGTTATTTGTCTGTTTTACAAAGAGGTTGAGAGAGAAGTTAAATGGCTTATTCAAGATGGTGTAACTAACAGGCAAAGCTAAACTTCAAAATCAGGTGTACCTGACTCTAGGGACATATGATCAACCTCTGTGCTAGAACCACTTGTCAGAAATTGGGTGGCAGACTATTCACTTCAAGGAGATGTGGCTACTAGGAATGGAGAGCATACCTGCCTCCTGAGGAGCCCTTGAGTGGGAACACTTAGGTGTAAGGTGGGAGTGGTGCATCCAGGAATGGTATCTGAATAAAATTGTAGTAAGAGGAACGGAGAAGAGGTCAAGGTCGAGGAAAAAGGCAGGCATCCAGTTACCCCCACTGAGTGCCCCAACAGCACCCGGATCCCTGTGTGACTTTCTGGGGAGCCACTGATGATTGTTGAGTGTGGCTGGAAGTCTATGATAATCAGTTGGCTGGGTCCTGGCTGGGGCGGGGTTAAGCCTGTGGGTGGGAAGTGACGTAAGTGACCGGCTTGGTCCTTGAAAGATGAAAAGTTTGGACACATTTGGGAGGAAAGGGAGAAATGCGTCATTGCCTGAGTGAAAACGGCTTTGTCTGCCTTACCCCTTCCCTTTCTCCAAGTACATTGTTATAAAAATGGTAATGGTTGCTGGAAAATAGCACAAATTTATGGAAAAGTTGGTGATGGAAGAGGCAAGAATCTATCGTGAAGGATAAGCGCAGGGATGAAAGTAATTTATTAATCTGCTCTGGTTGGCACTTCTGTGCGGAGACCAGGAAATGATGGGCATGCATGTGTCTTGTGCAGAAGCATGGATAGACAAGTTTCAATGCAGAGGACATGGGAATCTGCCTAAGATACACACATGCAAGTCCCATCGAATGCAACAAATTCAGTTCTGCCAGCAATAAGTGCATCATCGGCAAGATGTAACTCAGTGGTTGGTGTAACAGAATGCGGCGAAAGGGTGCTCTGTGGACAGGACCTGCCTGCTGGGGTATCTGGTGTCTGCGAATCAGCACGAGAGTGACAGATTCTTGAAGCGGCTGAGACTGAAGATTACTGAATAATAAGTTAGCACTCCAGGGCACAGGAAAACTGAGAATGTATTTACTAGTCAAAATTGTCAAAGTCTTGAATTAGGTATTTTGATACATAATGGAGAGTTTTCTCCCCTCGGTAACCGTCATCAATTAAAAAGAAGAGATGGATAGGGAGAATTATGTTGCACTTAATTTTGTCCGAATATTTAATCACAAATAATGGAGATGAAGATTTATAAGAGATATTTTAACATTCTGGGAGATGCAGCAAAGTTAATATTGTTGGAGCCCTTTCAGTTATGGATTGCCTAGAATGTGAGAAAGTCCGCAACAGCCACAGAGACTTGAAACTCAGAAATTCAAACTTTTTTTCTTAAAGATTTTATTTATTTATTTATTTATTTATTTATTTATTTATTTATTTAAGAGAGAGCAAGCGAGTGAATGAGAGAGAGCACGAGAGCAGGGTGAGGGGCAGAGAGAGAAGCAGACTCCCCGCTGAGCAGGGAGCCTGATGCAGGACTGGATCCTAGGACTCTGGGATCATGACTTGAGCTGAAGGCAGATGCTTAACCCACTGAGCCACCCAGGTGCCCACAAATTCAACCTTTGAGATGCTTTGGAAAAGTTTTCTTCCTAGAAAGAATTTTTTTCTCTGAAATCAATTTATAAGTTTCTCCAATTACTAAATATGAAAGGAAGGTCAAGAACTATTTATAACAACTGAACAGAAAGAAGAATACTCTTCCCACGGTGCTCAAATACACTGATATGTGTTTTGTATTAAGATTTTCTCCAAATGGGAGATGCCAGGTCAGTTCAAATGAATTCTAGAAGAGAAAGTAAGAGAATATTAGATTGGTGGATACTGTTAAGAAAGGGACATTTCTTTCCCTTTTTCAAAATAAGTTAGATTTATCTAAAAATATTTCTGCTATCTTGGGAAACTATTGTGTATGTTTATGGAGATGGCAAGAGCCAGTATGTTCTTTGTGAAGGTAAAGAAAGCAATATTGAAAAAGAAAAGGTCTATGCTACTTTCATGTAAAGCTTAGGAAAGGACAAAAGGAAGGCAGAGAAAAAGACAGTCCAGTGATGTTATCTGCATTTATTCCTTCCTTTCTTCATTCATTCCCTGTTCATCCCTCCCAGCATGAAGATATGCGCCATTTGCATGGGCATCTCTTATGTAGGTGGCCAAGAGGCAATGGGGGTGGAATGGAACGTCACAGACCCGGTTTCTAGCTTTTCCATTGCCACTTACTAGCAAGTTAAAATCTCTGAGCTTTAGTTTCTTCATTTGTAAGAGAGTAATAATATCTGTAACCCTGTCTTGGCAGGCTCTTGTACCAAATGAAGCAAATTTTGTGAAATTAGCTCATATTTTCTGTTAAAATAGCATATTCACATGCACCATATTAAGTACTTTAGGTACTTTATCTCATATACTTCTTACAACCCAAACCCTAACTAGTAGATGAAAAATAGGAGGCACAGAGAATTTGGAAGTCATAGAACTAGTAAGTAAGGGACTGGTATTTAAACCCTCGTGGCAGGGATCTAGAACAATTTTTTTTTTCTTAAATGGTATGCACAATAAGAAATACATTGTACATTGTGAATCAGTACAGATAGACATGACAAATACAGATATATATATATGTGTGTGTGTATATATATGTCTCTAATGTATGTGTATGTATATATGCATACATATTTGTCTAATGTTTCATGAATAATGAAGAGAAATAATGAAATCTGCAGATCTCCCAAAAATCTTACCTGAACCAAACCTTCAATCTCTAATCACTTGTAATGTTAACTTTTTTCCTCATTTGGTAACAAGAAGCACAATCTAAAGGTACCATGACTTTCTGCACCACCATCATGTAAGCAATCTGGGGAAAGGAAGCCCAGGACAGGTGTATTTGCCAGATAGTTGAGTTTTCAAAGAACAGGAGAGTAAAGTCACAATTGGAGTTTTGCCATTTATCCCATTATAGCCAATAATATCAGTTTTCAGTTCTTTGGTGACTCCTTTTGACAACCTCCTAGTCAAGAAAAAGAAATGGGATTGTCGAGCCCAAGAAAGGAGTCTAATCTCATACTCTCCGTTGGGTACCTCCCTGATCCCAGACCCACTAGGCAGGTCTTCTCATGTCCTTCCTGCCTGTTGGCTACTTATTCTCACCTGTCTTAGGAGGTGGGAAGGCTCCTCAAAGAAGAGATTAAATATAATTATTTTATTTTATTATTCTCTTATATTTTCTTTCAACATGTTTAAGAGTGTGTCTTTACTGCAAAGAAATCACAATATAATTATGCACTGTTATTTTATAATTGGGGTATATTATTGGATATGCCTAAAGTGAGTAGGAAATTGTGTTGGAGTGGCAGGTATATCTTCCTTCTGAGAGCAATCTAGAATTTCTAAATATGCCCTTGCCTATCCCTTATGGATTGAAGCTGAATGAATTACCCTTCAAGTATCTCCTTAGTTTAAATAATGCTTTGAGGCTTTCTGTAAATATATACATTTAAAATAAAGATCTCATGTTTTAATTTTCTTTTTCACACCAGCAAAGTGCTATGCATATGAGAGTTTTGAGGAAGTGGTACTATGTAAGGTAATAGTACATTTAGTATAAAATGCATGCTCCCAAGAATAGTGTAGAAGCTTTTACTGGTTGCATTATTAGAAACTTTGGCCAATAATCTAACAATAGTAATTGGAGTAATTCAAATCTATAGGTCCTGATAATTTTTATTCCTTGATAATAAATGAATTGCAAGTTCTCTTTTTACTGTTAATAAATCTGATATACTTTAACAAATTGATAATATTTCTTTAATTAGTGATGGGGACTTTAAAATGGTAGTTGTACAAAGAAATAAGAAAACCTATTAAATCATTTTAGCTTAGTTTCAAACAATTTTAGCTCCTAAAATAGTTTTCTAAATACCCTTTGGCTTCTCCTATGTATTATAATTTTAAATTCATAACAACAGATATTTCCAAGGAAGGAGGAAAAAAGAAAGCATTGAAAAGACACCTGTCTTTGAGGAATGGAGAGCTAATTACAATATAGCATGATTAACTGTCTGAAGTTTCCACTGAGGATAGAACTGGAATCTATGTCCTTATCCACAGAAGAGAAGATAATGCTAGACATTTGTGAGAATAACAGTCTTTAGGTCCTAGAATTGAACTCACAGCATGAGCGTTTTATGTATATAATATTTAAGACTAGACTGTCATGTCAACTTCTGGGAAGATATCCAGAGAATCTTCTAGAAAAAAAAGTTGGAAGGATTTATATAAAGTCACAAAAAAGTTGGGGGGGGTGGGTGAGCTGAAGAATGGAATTGTAGAGAGAAAAGAGAGAAGAGGGGAAAAAGAGGAGATAAACAAGAGAATTTCTGAAATTCCTTCTAGGCCTCTTCTGCCTAGAAATCCTAATATTAACCTTTTAGGGGATTAGTCCAGTTGTCCATTATTAACCAATCAAATTATATTTTGAGCACCTAGTCGAATCAAGACATTTAGTAAATCAAAGAGGAATGTAAAGAAAGAGGTTTTCTCAAGCCCTTTAAGGGATGATTATGTAACTAAAGAGAAAAAATATAAAAATACTCCAAATAATCTGAATAGCTAATAATCCAAGAGGCATAAGACACTTACGACCTATACGTGCATAAGACATAAGACCTATAATGAGAGAGAAAATATAAAAATACCCCAAATAATCTGAATAGCTAATAATCCAGAGGCATAAGACACTTAAGACCTATAAGAGGCATAAGACATAAGACCTATAAGAGGCATAGACACTTCACAGAAAATTATAGCAGAGAAAGGAGCCAACCTTGAATGAAAGAATAATTTGGATAGAGTATTTATTAATATCTAGTACAGAGGGCACACATAATGGTGTTACTTAGTATGTTCTGGTATCCTGAAAGAGTGGCTGTTTCTGCATATTTAATTTATAATCTCACATAGCTAAGGAAAGTCTAATACTGGGGCAAGATTTTTAGGCTAAGAATTTTTTTGGGGGGTGGGGACACAGATTTCTGTATTTGCAAATGCAGGAAGAAGGAGGCTGGCTCATTGTCTTTAAAACCCTGCCATTGCTTGTGCCTTAAAATGGGTATGAGGGGGTTGAGGGGGCTGGTTCTAAAGCAAGTTTCTGTTTATGGCTCCTCAGTTCAAGGGATGCTTTTTTTGTTTTAGGGTTGTCTCACCAATTATTTCTTTGCTGACATTTAGCTCACTTAAGCAAGTTTACTAGTTCTGAGTAAGCTAGTTAGAAAGATACCATGGGTGAGGAGATCAAAGCCAATGGATACAACAGGGCTTTTAGGTACCCATTCTATTCTTGCTCTCCAATAATGGGTAACCAGGGGTGTAGGCTTGTGGGGAGGATGAGAAGGAGACAACGTCTGGGCGAAGTGGAGAGAAGAGAAAAGTTTTTAATGTTAAATCACAAGAAAATATTCAGAGAATCTTCTAGAAAAAATATAATGAGAAAAATGAAGTCTTCTTCTTTTTTTTAATTTTTTAATTAACACATAATGTATTATTTGCCCCAGGGTACATGTCTGTGAATCTTCAGGCTTACACATTTCACGGCACTTACCATAGCACATACCCTCCCCAATGTCCATAACCCAGCCACCCTATCCCTACCTGCCCCTACCCCCCAGCCACCCTCAGTTTGTTTTGTGAGTTTAGGAGTCTCTTATGGTTAAAATGAAGTCTTCTTCTTAGATGTTCTAACTGGTAAAGAGTACCTAGATATTTCTAAGACATGGTGTCTGAGAATTGATGTCAAACTCCATCAGGTCAAAGACTGTGCATCTAATTAAAGATAACTCAATTAGTGTTTTCTCTTATGAAATGAGGCTTGCCTTCACCTCATCCATTTATTCGACAAATAATGTTGAGAGTCTGTAATGTGCTAGGCACTGTGCTGAGGAAAATGATAGGAAAGTTTCTAGGTGAGGAGGCAGGGTTGAGGAAGTTGATTCTTTTGTTTGTCTAGCTTAGTTTATTTATTTTATTGGAGATGAGAGGGAATTGGAACTGGTTGGGAAGGACTCATGCAAGAAGATAAATTGAATATGTGGGCAAGAGAGAAAAACTAACTCTTTTTAAATATTTTTTTATTTATTTATTTGTCAGAGAGAGTGAGAGAGAGATCACAAGTAGGCAGAGAGGCAGGCAGAGGCAGAGGGAGAAGCAGGCTCCCCATCGAGCAAGGAGCCCGATGCGGGACTCGATCCCAGGACCCTGGGATCATGACCTGAGCCGAAGGCAGCCGCTTAACCAACTGAGTCACCCAGGCATCCCAGAAAAACTACCTCTTGAAGGAAGTCTTAAAATAGAGTGGAGGGAATAAGATCAAGAACCTGTATTAAGTATGTACCCTTGAACAAGAAATGAGGCAACTTTTTTGTCTGAAATCTTCAAATTCTGCACTTAATCTGTGCATCGTAGAGAGTGAAAGTGTAAATCGTGCTTATGTGTGTATTCTTTGTGTTATGAGACAAGATTCTGGAATCCCAAATTCTAATCCCCACATGGCCGTCTGATTTTACACTACGTTCTGTCTTCCGTGAGAAGAGGACAGTGAGGTTGACCCCATCTCTGTCCCAGGAGGGTCTACTCTGTTGATGAGAAAGAACTTGTTAAGGAAAAGAAGGCAATACTATTTAATGCGTTTGAGCCCTAACAGAAATAGGTTCTACTAAAACACATTACTCAGAAGGAAGTATACTCCATATCAGTGCTGTATTGTCAAAATGAATATCCCAGAACCCATAAATCTAATATTAAAGAGAGAATAATTTTGTAGTATAGTTATCTTCTTTGAAAAAATGCCAAACTAAAACATTCAATTTCTCATTTGCGAAATGGGAATAATAATAGTTGCTACCTCAAAAGATTTGTTTGAGCATTTTATGAGCTAATGAAATTAAAGTGTGCCTAGCATAGTGAGAGTACTCAGGAATGGTTAGTTATTATTTCTATCATCCTCATCAATAAAAAACAATAATGAAACCTTTTTACTTAATTGAATATGTACACCATTAAGCCATGGCCTTAATTTACCAAATTATGCATAATTAAAGTTAATGTATTTACAAATCATTGATTCCTTTCCATTTCAATTAGCTAACAGTTGGCTTTTAAGCTAGCAAAAATTGGGAGAGTCTTACTGAAAAGGTTCACATCCTATTAAGGAGGGCACGTATTGCATGGAGCATTGGGTGTGTTACATAAACAATGAATCTCAGAACACGGAAAAAATAAAATAAAATTTAAAAAAGAAAAAAATAGTTTATTTATTAAATTAGAAAAATCTTACTTTTTTTAGACCATTTTACAAGGTGAAGTCTTTCCTTACAATGAGTTTTCTCTCAGTTTTTCTGGGTTGGTACCATCTTGACAGAGTAACTTCTCCAATGTAATTATCTCAAAGTTGAGTTTCTTTTGAAGATTCTAATAAATAATAATCAGTTTCAGATTCTGGAGTCCACTTCAACTCTTAGGAAGAGAAGTGTGAAAATGGAGGAATGTGGTCTTAGTGGAAGTCTGAAAATATTTGCATTTGGGCCATTGTTTTGTTCACAGACCATTATAAAGACATCAGATTATGATGCCACATATGACAAACATCTTCATTTAGCTTATTAAGGGACATTCTTGTTGCTGGGGGCCCGCCTGTATCCACCCCTGAAGATCTCAGATCAATGAATGGCTTCATCTCATGGATTAGGGCAGAGGTTCCCAAACTCCCTACCCAGCACCTCTGTGCTCATTGCTCTCCTTTGCCTGTGTTCATCAGGGCTCTGAGGATTACCACTATTACAGTACTCTAGATGCACTAGACAATATATCGCTCTGGGGGTTTTCAATGCTTCAACTTCCACCCTTTTTTCTCTTTCATATTGAAATGGACATGAAAGTGTGTAATGGGAGACATACATAGTACATATCCATTTGAGTGTTACTGCGGTGGCTCCCTAGTTGGAGTGGGTACTTGTCCTTTGCCTGGTTCAAGTGCTGTCCTTTGTCGTGGGTGAGGTGGGACCTTGGCTGGCATGACAAAGAGTGGCCTACCAGTGGACTTCAGCCTATTCCTGAAAGAATAATCTCCATCAGGGAGAAAAATAAAGCTAAAATCATAAAGTTTTCTTAAGAAAGCATTCAAATGAATGTATTCCCTCCCCCCTGGAATCCCTTCCTCCCTATTATTGATGCTTTGGCATCACCTGAGGTTCCTGTTCACTAGAGTGGGGATGTCTGATTTCTTCTTCACCCCCCCTCCTCAATCCCCATTGGAGCCCAAAACCCATGTGCCTGAAGGAATGTTGAGTCTCACAAATCAGAAACCTACTGAAACTGACATAACTGAAGGAGAGAGATGCTGGAGAAGACTGGAGGAACATGAGTCTGGGGACTTGCGCAGCTGGAGGTAATGGTACTGATCATTCTCTGGCTGGAGCTCTCTTTCTACCTCTCTTACTGCTTTTCCCTTATTCTCTGGTTTCTTTAGTGGCATGGCCACCTCTGGTCCATTTCCTCCTAGTCAATCAGTAACAGTCCCCAAAACAACTTGGCATAGATTTGAATCCCTGAATCTCAATTACAGTCTCTCAGGAAAGAAAATAGGTTTGACTCAATTTGGTTGTTAGTCAATCAGCTATAAAGGAGGCAAATGGGGTGAGGGTCTCATACTATTACACACTCAGCAGGGGCTGGCCTCCAAGGAAGGGAGCCACCAGGGCTAAGAGAACAAACATGCTGTCCCCAGCACCCCTTTCTTAGCCCGCTAAGAGAACAAACATGCTGTCCCCAGCACCCCTTTCTTAGCCCAACATTCCTCAAAGATGCTTCCCCATCTCCACTTTCCATGGGGGGAGTGGAAGCTGGAACCTGAGCCTGGCTGTCTTGAAAGGCAGAGGGCTGGCCTTGGCATCCCCATGGGGACTCTTCTGGCTTCTGGGGAGCTGTTAACAAGCTATTGTCTCCTCCCTACGTCCATTCTTCCACCACAGGGGACCCAGAGCAGTGACTCACTGTTGCTCACCTGAACATTTTTTGTTTATCCATCCGCTGGTCTAATTAGAGAATTTCATGTTATTAAAACTGACTCTCTGCCCTCCCCTTTCTCTCTCCAATTTTTAAAAAATCAAAGTTGTCACCATTCTCCTGGAAATGAAAGGGGTGGAGTGTACTGTGCTGTCTTCACACTATGGATGATTGAACCTTTCCTACCTCCTTGTCCTTACTAAGGGCCATTTCCCCCTGCCCACAACTCTCCCTTGTCCTGGGTCCCACTTAAAATCGCTGAGGTTGTCAGAGGTCCAGCTGATCTTCTTGGATCCTCTTGGAAGGCCACGAGCTTATTCAAAATGAGATTTTTATATTTTTAAATATAGGATATTTACAATCTAATAACTGCATTTCAGATTTTTCTCAAAAGAATTAATAGCTTGGGCACCTGGGTGGCTCAGTCGGTTGGGCGACTGTCTTCGGCTCAGGTCATGCATGATTCTGGAGTCCCTCGTTGGGACTCCCTGCTCTGAGGGGAGTCTGCTTCTCCCTCTGACTTCTCTGTTTTCATGCTCTCTCTCTCTCAAATAAATAAAATTTAAAAAACAAAAAATAATAAAAAAGAATTAATATTTTTATAATGTAAAAGCTGCATTTTGTTCACTTCTGGAAGAGTAGAAATCATTATTCAAAGAAGGAGACAGTGCAGAAGAGATAAGAGCTTTCCACTAAAAGAGATTGTAGAGGTCATCTAGGGCATTTTGAGATATAAACACATTCCCCAGAATTTGGCGATACCAGAGTCACATTGGGAAGGAGCTGCAGAGCAGAACTTGCTCCAAGTCCCTTACTTATATGACCCATGAGCTTTTCATTGTCGTTGAATTCTATGAACAAGTTTGACATCCTTCTCTGAGCAGGTCAGAACACTAAGCAATGTGGGAATTTTGAGTGAAGGCAGAAAAGAATATTGTAGTGTAGGAGCTTAATCCTTAGCGCAAAACAAATCCCTACGGTATTTTTCCTGGAGTGATTTTGACTTTTTTCTGAATTTTATGCTTAATAGCTAATCTGTCATTTATACCAAATTGACCCTTTTCTTTTCACTTTTCATTACTTTCCCCCTAATGCAGACCCTCATCATTCTAGGACTGAATGATTGTGACAACCTCTTGTCTGGTTTCCTCAACTGCATTTCTGTTTCTGATCATGTTACTGATCAGATTAGCCTTTATAAAACAACACATTAATTTTGCAGCTCTTCTGGTCAATAGTCTTCAACAGGAGTTACACACCCATACACCTTTGGGGTCACATAATGCATGTACATGTAGAAAGCCAAGTGATAGCCTTTGCATATTATACGTCTAGTAATATTCATTAAGTCCACAGAGACTTATGCTTTGTTCCATTTCCCTTGAAATCCAGGGACCTCTTGGTCTTTCATTTTCCTGATTTGATAAAAACTGAATCAAAAAATTGGCTTGCTTCTTAACCCTACACTGAGAAAACCCAACATCACCAACCCAGCTAAAAATAGTGATGGGAATCCCCATTTACAGATGGCTGTCTGCAACTATTCAGCTCTAGGCAATTGTTGCCACGATGGATTGTAGCCCAGTGTTTTTACATTTTCCAGGTTTTCAAAAGAATTGAGAAAACCAGGTTTTGTTCTGTGAAACCTCCTTAAGTTGAGATATTGACATCTAATCCAAGTGTTTTGGGAAAAAAATGTAAGTTAAAACCAAAGCAATGTGAAGTGTGGTCCCTGGCTGCCCATTTGAGTTCTGCCCTTTATGAAACACATTAAATGCACTTCCATCATACAGTCATGGCCCTCGGTAGCAAGGCCACCTTTGCGATTGCTGTTATTTTCCATTTTCGCCAACCCATGTGCTTAGCTTCAGCCCCTCCTCTACCTTCTTCAGAGAACACATCCACCTATTCCTGTGGCTGTCCCTTTGGCAATTTTTGAATTTTAAATTGACTCATGCTCCCTGCCACCCTCCATTCCACTTCCTTCTCTTCTTTAAAGCTCACTTGACCTCCTACTTTGTCCGTCAAGCCATTCTTACAACTTCAGTATACCCTGATTTCTCCTTTTTCCAAAAAGATTTTAAATCTGTGTATTTGAAATGACTGACACCACAATTACCATAAAACATTTTTTTTAATTTAATTTTCCTAACAGGATTGTTCGATGTCGTGTTTTTGATTCATTTTGTAGTGCCCCTCCCCCCAGCAATATTTGGTATATTTGGGGCATGTAGAGAGTACATAATAGCTATTTCGTTTGGCTGATTGATTACATAAGATGTAGTCTACAACCCTTTAAAATGATCATAATATTTTACCAACTATTCAATTAGTTGTGATGTATACATACTTTATTTTCTTTAAAGATTTTATTTATTTGAGAGAGAGAGAGAGCGCAAGCAGGAGGGAGGGGCAGAGGGAGAAGCAGACTCCCTGCTGAGCCAGGAGCCCCACTTGGAGCTCAATTCTAGGACTCTGAGATCGTGACCTGAGCCCAAGGCAACCCCTTAACTGACTCAGCCACCCAGGTGCCCCCATGCATACATACTTTAACTCAAGATGTTTTGTTTGCTTTTAAAAAACCTGAAATAGATTTAAATAGTCTGGATTTGGAAATAAACTCATTTAATGATATGTATGCTCATGAAGGTGCATTGCCCTTGTGAAGTACTTAACAGGGCCATCTATTTGTCTTTCTATCACATACATTTTGTGTGCAATAGATGCAAAATGAATACACGTTGGCTGGATAGTTGACTCCTGCAGTGAAGAGATTTGAATAGTCTCATTATTGCAAGCAGAACTTTTTGTGAAACAAAGACATTATCACTCATTTAAATTTGGAAAAAAATATTTGATAATGTAGATATTATCTGGGGTTTATTTTTATTAGTTGGCTAAGCTATGAAGTAAAACTGATGCTTTGCAAAGGTGAACAATGAAATGACATTGTAACCCAAGACATGGCAGAGCATGAAATGTGATCTAAAGCTACACTGTTTTCTGGTATACCTTTTAGGTGCAACAAAGTGACTTGACCACAAGCATTCTAGGAGGGCTGGGATATGCGTTTCTTACCTCCTCCAAAAACAAGATTGAAATTTCCAAGGAAAGGCCAATACTTTCCCTGGGAACCCTCCTAAACAGCTCTCATAAGCTTAGCAGAGACAACCTCCAGGAAGAACAGCTTGGATTTGAAGATGAGAAATAGAAACCCCTGGTTTCCAAGAGGTAGAAAGGAGACTTTTGAAACACTGTTAATAGCATGCAATAATTACAATGAGGTGCAAATTAGTTTCCAATATGATAAATGCCATTCTCTTATAGAGTACCATATTTTCTAGAATAGCATTTCCCACTGCAGAACTTTCTGCAGTGATGGAAATGTTCTGCATCTGTGCTTTCTGACATATGGCTTCGGAGCTCTTGAAATGTGGCAAAGGTGGCAAGTGTGATGAGGAATGGGATTTTTAATTTTAATTAAGTGTAAATAGCCATTAGTTGCTACCTTTTTAGACAGTGTAGTTCTGGAGAGAAATAGATCTTTTTCGTGTCTTTTTGAAAGGCTTAACGTAATTTTATTCTTCTGTCCAGGTCAGGAACACTGAATATCTTCAATGCAAGTCTTTGCTTTTTTCACTTCTCAAGGTGAAGTCTTCAGGCAGAGATAGGATGTGGGCAGTGTGAGTGGAAGCCACGGCTGACACTGGGCAGGGGAGAAAAGCCAACGCTTCCGCTGTTCCTCTGCCACAGCTGCCCTCAGGGTGAGGGGACATCAATGCCAGACTCCTTCAACAGCAGCAAATGGCAGGGTTTAGAGATAGTCATTCTATAAGGATGTGCTGTACTCGATACCATAAAATACTGTTTTTGAAAATAACTTGGGCATTTTATTAAAGTCAAGGGCAATATAATTTGATAGGTCGCAGTATTACACATATTCACCCTTATCATTAAAGTAAGTTTGAGGAACCTTTCAAATCAAATATCTTTTTTTCAGCATATGTGTCCCAGGAAATGTGAGATGTAGGTATGCAAGAAAGTAGATTCACATCTGCTTCATTTCATATCTTAACAGCTTCAATTAACATCTGTTTTCATTTAAAAAAACTGAAGCTTCATTTGGAAAAAATTACTGATCACAAAATAACCAAATAAAACAGCTTATCAAATAGTATGATACCATAAGTAAGAGACTGGGAAAGCCCCGAGTGGTTAGCTAGACCAACTTCAGCAGTGAGCTGAGAACATTCAAAGGGAAGAATCTCTTTATTTTTAGAGACCTTTAGAGAAGAGATCTAATAACCTCTTTCATCTTTTAATTATGAGGAACATCCTATTTTATGCTGAGCCTCATGATTCAGATTCTAATTTACATGCTTTACAGATTCTCCAAACTCTTAAATAGACAAACTGAATTATTTCCAATGCATCAGGAGCAGAATATGTGACTTATTCAAGTCCTGGATGCTAAGATCCAGAATGGAGGGCCTTTGCCTGTGGCTGAGAAACTCCTGTTGAGAAAAGCTGGGAGGCTTGTCAATCACTTGCCTCTTTCCCAATTCCCCTATGCGTTTGTCTTGAAATGTAGTGTTTCATAGAGCATTGACATCCAGGCTTTGGAAGAATCTCTGTAAACGTGTGATGGCAGGTGGATAAACTACCAATAATGGGCAAGAAGTAAAACCATAGGTCCTTCAGCCTCTTGTACTTTGGTCGTACTTTGTATATTTTATAATTTTCTGTCATAAAAATGAAATTATTCCCAAAGGGGAAAATAAAATCTAATGAGTGACATAAATCAAGAAAATTAGAGCCACTACATTTCTGAGTCAAGACTTTTGTCCTTTGTGGAGTCATAGCTCTCTTTGATTCTGGAGAACAGGACTGTGGGTCCTATAGGGAAGGGATAGGGGCTGGAACTTCTGGTGGCCTTCGGCTCTCATTCCTCACTTCTCTAACCTGTTAAAAAAAAGGGGGGGGCATGTGGGTTGCTTCACCAGTGCACTGATTCATGTTATAACATTAACATGTATAATGTTATAACATGTTATAACATTAACGCATGAACACTGAATGTTCAAGTGGTATCATAAATAGAGTTTTGATATATGAATTTTAAGAGGTTTGGATTTAAGAAGGAAATATTTCACAGAGACATATAGCTTCCTTTTTTTTAAGAATTATCATAGCTTAGGTTGACCAGGAACTGATGATCCTCATCTCCTTCATGAGAAGTGTGTCTCATGTCCAGAGCTGAGATGCATGTGAAGCTTTCTCATTTATGTCACTGTGAAATCATCAGGCCAAATAATGTAAAGTATACAATGGCATAAAATACTCATATTCTGGTCTCTCCCACCCCCCATGTCAAATTTTATCCAATGTAATTATCTAGAAGATTGTAATTTTTTATTTGTCTTTGAAATAATTAAAGATTTTTTTTTCTTTTCTTTATTTCCTTCCATAAGTAAAACCCAAACCTAGCCCCATGAAGTGGTCAGTTAGCTTAAGGGCAAATTAAAATTATGTGCAACTACATTAAAATTGGTGATTTATGGCTCAAAGCTGGGTTATAGACTTCCTTGACTCTGTCACAGAGGAGTTCTTGGTGGGGAACGGACTTTCCTTCTTAATGATGTGCTCTCCTGCTATTAACCCTTTCATTCTTGAAAATGAAGCTACTATCAAGATATATGTACAAATAAGACAAATGTTCCCATGGCTTAATTAGAGGACTCTCAAAAAATACTGGCTAGGAAACACTTGAACATTTTTGGGCTTCTAAGACATGGTCCTGTTTAGTTTTTGCCTGGGAACAGTATTAATTTATTTGGATACCGGGCAGTATACCTTACCCTAGATCTCAGGCAGGCAGAATTTGCTGCTGGGTCTTTATCATTCGAGTTCCTGAGACTTCTTTATAACATACTTGATCTATCCGAGTATTCTAATTGCCACCGAATCACCTAATGGTTCCCTTCACTTACCTCAGTCAACTAGTTCTCTTTTTTGATTGAACTTCCTTTGTCCAAGCACTAGTGAGGGGGAAAAACCTCTGATATCATCAGAGAGAGCTGCCAAAGCATGTAAAGTCAGAGAAGATGCAGGGAGGCAGAGGATGGAGATAGAAATACAGAGATGATGCATCTGAAAAACTTGACACACACACAAGTAGGAGAATGAGAGAAAGGAAGAGAAGAAGTAGTCCTGGAAGAGGTGGTGGGGGAGCCTTTGGAATTGAGAGAAAGTTTAAATTTAGGCATTACCTAACGTTCCTCAGGGTTTCTCAGCAGTGTAGGGATCGTTTTTGATAACAGAATGATTGTTCTCATCATGGTCATCAACTGGAAAGAGCACTTCAGAAGATGCCCCAAGCTCTGCCCTTTGGAGTATTTACAGCTCGGCTGGGGTCATGGCCAAGCAGCAGCCAGCCGACCGGAATCAGGAAAGAGCTAGCTGGTTCTTTGAGGCCTACTGTACAATCCATGAGCACCTGTCAAGGCAACATTAGGGCGAGGAAGGTCTGGGAAGACTTGCCTATCGAAACTCTTACAGGGAACCTTGGTTATTTACTGGTAACTATCTTGTATATCTTGTACAAGGGGAAACTGTGTTAACCTGTTATTTATCTTGGAAATGCTTGCCTTCCAGTGGTGCACCGTGGGGCAGTAGGAGGAGCCCGCACTGTGGACCTGGAGGCATAGACCCAGTATTGGCCATTCTACCCCTAGCTGTATATTCCTGGACAAGTCAGCCGAAAGCCTCAGTTCGTTCATCTGTAAAATGTGGATGGATTAAACTTTACCTTGATTGTGCTTTACAGCTCTAAGGTGATTGGACACCATTTCATGGGTTCCTTAGTAAAATCATCATTGGTTTACAGAACTGAGTCTTGAAATTAATCAGAGCAATAATTTCATCATCAAACACTTTTTGTAACTGTACCCAAACACTCTGGGTAACTGTAACTGAAACTGCATTTTTCTGCCGTTTCTTTCTCTTCTTGTTTTGGTTCAGTTTACATTCAAATCTGTGCTTATAAGTTAAACACAGCAGATTTATTGCAGACTGATGCTGGTATGTTTTCGTATATGGTATGAGTTACTGAAGAAGGAAGTGGGAGGGAGAAAGTTGCTAATAGAGGGTTAGATTTAGCTATTCCAGACTATGTAGATAAAACATAATTTTAGCATCCAACAATTATGGAATAATCTTTGTAAGGATATCACTCATACTTAGCAAGTCATGCAGGATCCTTCATAACACCCCCATTCCTCAGGCCGACTCATGCCACCTCTGCCCCTAGACCACATCCCACCCCCCCAGTCATGGTTCCATCAGCAAGCCATATGTCTTCACACCACCGAGCCCTGCCCTTGACATACTCTCTGCGTTCTCTCCCTCTTCCCTTTCCCTGCTCAGAAAACTCCTCCTCAGCCTGGACGTCTCAGTTTAGATGTTACCAGACAATTAAATGTTTTTTCTTCTGGATTTGCACAGTCCATTGTAACTCTCTCTCATATATTTATCACATGTCACAACTACTTGTGTGTTTTTTATCCTCCAATAAACTGTAGGATACACGAGAAGAAAATGGTGTCTTTCTCATAAAGACCTCCAGGGTCTGATGCTCAGAAGTTGCCAAGAGGCTTTGCTTAGGAGAGTGAAGGTGTGGATGGCTGAATGGAGAATGAACGAATGCGTCTTTCTTGGGGTGTGTCAGTAAGTGAGAGAGCTCACATTCCCTTCTCCATTGCGTCTCAGCTCTTTAAGGAACAGAAGCTTTGCCAAGTTATAATTGGTTGAAAATAACAGTGTTTGATTTAGTAATTCCTATCTTCAGTATTTAAAGGAAGTTTAATAATAGTAACATCTTAGTACTTTTTGTCTGTGAGAGGATGTCTTTTATGTTTTTTATTTTTTTTGCTTATCCACTCTCAAGCTGTAGGTAATATGTACACAAACCCAGCTCAGATGGCCTATCAGCAGCCCATCTCACGCAGGCAGTATATTAATAGTTAACGAACAAGAATAGCACTGTCTTATGAAATCTAGAATTTATACCTAAATTTCTGGTTTGCAAACTAAAATTCCCAAGTACTTTGAAAAGACAATGTCTGACCTTAAACACTTATCTGGCCCAATACCAGATCTGACAGTGAAAGAAGTGAGACTGAGGGAAAAGTAACAGGAATGTGAGGTGAATTTTTATCACCCACTTCATCTGCAAAAGACATGCTCCCGGTCGCTCAGCAAACTTGTGTCTCTCCTTGTTGTCTAGTACATGATATGACCACAAACTGATCAGTGAATCTGTCACACATGAAAATTCAGGTGCTGTGCTCTTTCCTAAGTACAGATATCTTGTTATGTGACAAAAAAATAAGTAATTATCGTTGAGTGCACTTAACAAACATTTCGATATTGTTTTTTGGAAGTATAAAAATAATACATGTTTCCTGTAAAAATTTAGAAAGGTATGAAAAAAGAAAACTTACATCACTCTATGTCCTCTACTCACTATCAGTATTTTTGTTGAACTTCAAGGACGGAGTGATCGATCCATCGATAGAATTGGAATCAAGATGTAAATGGTTTTTGTATCCTGTTTTCTCCTAACATTTCATTATGAGCATTTCCTCGTATCATTAGGTGGCTCTCAAAAACATGACTTTAATGCCTTATTAATATTCAGTGAGTGCATTTATCATAATTTATTTAACCATTTCCCTAATGCCTCCACTATTTCTATTGTCAAAATACAATGAAGAGTCTTGTGAGTAATTTTCTGTGTGCATCTTTTTTTTTCTAAAATTAAATTCCCAGAAGTATAATTGCTGTGTCAAAACATGAAGGTTTTTAGGGCTCCTGACATGATGGCAAGTTGCCCACCCTATCTTATATGTCTTCTAATCGCAACAAAATCTATGTAAGTGAAAATAATTCCCACCCTTACAATAGAAAAAAAAAAGTAGCTTTGAACTAACCTAAGCTAAGAAACTTCCCAAGAGAAGGGAATATTAAGAGAATAAAGTACCTTTTTAAAAAATATTTTATTTATTTATTTGACAGAGAGAGATCACAAGTAGACAGAGAGGCAGGCAGAGAGAGGAGGATGCAGGCTCCCTGCTGAGCAGAGAGCCTGATGCGGGGCTTGATCCCAGGACCCTGAGATCATGACCCAAGCCAAAGGCAGAAGCTTAACCCACTGAGCCACCCACGTGCCCCGAGAATAAAGTACTTTCAATATTAGTTATATTTATGAAAGAGGGCTGTAGATCTCAGATTCGCCAGAAGTTAATGAGGAAGCAACTTTGATAGTTTTGTTATATTTTACATCTCCATCCTCTGTTTAAAGCTAGATAAGAGATATTATGTACTTTTGGAGGACTCTCTAGAAGATTTTAAGGCCTGATTTGAAATCCAATAAGATGTTTGTTATGTACCGTTTATCTTTCCTTCACAGGAGAATGGCAGGTTTTATACAGAACTTTTAATAAGGCAAAAATTAAGAAAATTTACATAGGCTTTGAAAATTCCATTTTGCCTCCAAGGAATGGTAAATGAATGGTCAGTCATTTAGATTCCTAAATTCTTAATACTTAGAAAGTGTAGAGCCCTGCTTAATTGAATCTTTCCAACTTTTGCATAACTTAAATTATATGCTAAATCTAGTGATGGTATTTATCCAAAAAGAAAGTGAAAATAGTTATTAATATTGACAATTTGTAGAATTGGATACACCTAGATCATTGATTATAAAGTGAAGGGGAAAGTCAACTGATTTATTTTGCTTTAAGTTCAATCAATTCAGGAATCAGGTCTAAATGTGAAGTGATATTTATCAGGGACCTGAACACATCACACAACATTGTGGACTGAGACACTGAGATCCAGTTCCAGCTCATCTCTTAACTAGATTTGACCCTAGATAAGTTACTTCAGTTTACACACTCCACTAGTCACCTTGGAAGTGTGAGGATGCGGCATAACTGGAAGGCTTCAATTGAAATACGGTACACGCTCTTCATAAGTATTAGCCCAAGGCTTTGGGATTGACATGCTGAAGAACTAGAGGCAATAGCTCCTATTTCAGCAGATGTATTTTGACCAGAATTTTCCTGGTGCACCCTTGTGAGGGCCTAGGTTCACCCTAGGTTGAATTTAGTGTGCTTCCTTGGTTTAGAATGATAGACACTCAAAGTCCACACTAGAGTTGACCTTAATTGCCACATAAATTATAGCATCAAGTTGGTCTTTCTAGGGTCTCCCAATTTTAAAACAGGATGGGCTATCTGTACTTGCTCAGCTTACAGACAATTCTTGCTTCAAGTGTGCTACAGAAAAATTTTCCTGGAACAAACATATAAAAATTGACATTTTCAGTGCTTTTCACCTTCTAGTTTTTGCCCCAAGGGAAGATGGAAAGGAGAAAGAGCCAGTTATTTTTGAAAGCTTTGGACCTTTAATGGGAGAAAATATTCAAAGACTATTCTGTGACCTGTGGACCTTCAAAGAGCATATATACCAACACTTCAGCCATCCAGAGAGAAGACCAGGAGGAAATTAGCACCTCTGTTGCTAGGAGAACTACCTTCACAGATGCGTATCCACTTTAATGGTAAAAATAAAACACCTGAGATGTGGGTCAGGCTGAATCACTTATTTCTTCATACTTTATTGTACATGGTGGATCTTGAGAACATTCCATTGAGTTGTAAGACAAGGGCAACATACTCAAATTAATAACAGTTTCTACCTCTCTGAAAGGATTGTTTTAATGCCAGATCTTTACTGTGAAGTACCCAGTTCTGTTACCCTTCTGAGCATGGAAACAGAGATCGAGTCCTGGGTGTAGATGAATCAAATATTTCCTCGGCCACTGCTAAGTTCGGTGTTATCTTGAGTCTATGCAAATCCACTTGGAAAAAGGAAAATCAGTCTTGTTACTTCATGAAGGTATTAGACATACAAGCAACTCAAAGATATTGGGGAATTGACAAAGTATGTTGGCTTAGAATATGCTTTTGATGAGAGCATTCCCAGGAAGGGTAAACACATTGATAAACTCATTGCCCTTGATCTTCCAACAGAGTTTCTATTGACTTTTCTTACAGCCCCAGGCACAGATTAGAAAGTATATGGCCCATTGATTGCATTTAGGGCTGTTAATGACAGGAAAGAAGATTGAATTCCTCTTCCTATATACATAGGGAAGGTTAGCAGCAGTTCTGTTCTGGTCTCAACACACTTTAGAATGTGTAAATCTGTTTTCAGACTCTGTTACTAATTCAACAATTATTTCGAGAAATGTTTTTATTGTAATTCTTAAAATATTTTAGTAATATTGTTTTAAATCTGACAATTACAGTTGTGGTTTTTGAGTCTCTGTACAAATTAAATTTTGGGAAAGTTGTATGAAAAATCTTTACATCATTCTTGTGTTGCGATGTTTTCTATGTATGATATCTGTCCTATGTATTCCAACATTGAAACCCAACAAACATTGATATTTCTAAATATTTGGGGAACTTTTTCTATTTAAAAAAAATTAAAGATTCCTGAGAAAAAAGTATTAAATGTCAGTGACATCATATATTACATTTTTCAAAGCCATGTGCAATGTTGGATAGTAAATGCCTAACCAGCTTCCCATGGTTTGCCTTAGGCCTCAGGCCTCACTGCATCCTTTCCATATTCATGCTCGGAGGCAAAATCCTCTGAAAACCTTTCCCCTGGAGACCTACTGGGGCAAAAGGTTTTTTTTTTTTTTTTTCCCCAAAAGGTTTATTCATAAGGACACCACTTGGATAGAGATAAGAAACTCATTCCCCTCATTAAGTTATTCACAGCTGCAAATAATGTAAACTCACTTAAAATGCTTCAGTAGAAGGTAGTTATCATTAATTAAAAGCAACTTATTTATCGAGGAGAAAAATAGGTCAATTAAATGAAGATTTGGGAGTATATATTGACTGAGAAAGATCACTGTAAAATTTATAGTCACACAGTCAGAAAATGTCGCTGGTGTACATTGTAAGGATTAAGCAAGAAGACTTTTGTTTACAATTTTGATTGGAGCTGAGAAGCATAACTGTGGGAGGGGACCCTCCATGGGGAAAACAAGGGATAGGCTGTTTGCTATTGCTTTTGTACATTTGGAAAAATATCTTGCTAGGCTTTGGCAAATATGTTGGAATGCTTAGGAAGAAATTAGCAATATATATATAAGAAGGATATATATTTGTAAGGATATATAATCACTGAACAGAAGATGATGCTTACATCATCACAAACAGAGATGGTAAGGAGAGACAAAGAAGTAGGGTAGGGTTTAACTCTTTCCCTTAGTAGGTAGTTAATTCTGTAATCGTGTCTAAAATTCATAAGGCAAGAAATAGGGCCACGAAGAGATGGGAGATAAATGTTTGAAGAAAAACCTAAAAAGGTTGAAAGTATTCATCTCTGGGATGTGGATTGGGTATCCAAGCTAAAAAATAATGGAGTATGCATTGCCTTTTTGCAAATGCAAATCTCTTAAAACTATTTGATATTTTTGAAATGATAGAGTTTTAAAATTCAATAAAAGTTTAAAAATCCTTAAAAAATAAGAGATAGGAAAAGGACAGTACACTGGAAGTGTTCAGAGAGTCAAAATCATGTTACATCCCCCTTAGGCTGGGGTGTGGTCCATCCATAGGAGGACCCACATCATGCTGTTCAGGGCTACACTAAGGACATGTCTCTGTGATTTTTCCTGGTAAACCAGTCTCTAAGAAGACTGCTAGCAATGGAGCTGAACAGAATATCTAGAAGTCTAAATGTAGTAACAGACCATAAAATATAAAGCAAACTTTCACAGGGGAACATCACATCATCTTCTAAATTGATGCTCAGTGAATATATATAATCATTTTTCATTGTGTTTTAAGGTGCATGCTGTTCCTCCAGATAATTCATTGTTCTGTCATCTTAACTCCAACCTACGGCATGGAGAACTGGAAAATTAAATCATCCCTCTATCGGTTAGCCAAGTGACCTGTTGGCTTGTTTACTGCTCTCAGAATGGAAGGTTTTAGGTTTTTGGCTGGCTCATCCTGAAGTTTTGGCATGTTAGAATGTGGTGCAAGATCCGTTTCCTAGGCTCTTTCCCTACATTTGTCTTTTCCCCACTGGTCTTTCCTGGCAGACCTTCAGATTCATGACACTTAAAATGTGCATTCTGCCCACTTTGCAGGGAAATAAAGACAAGTAAAAATACGTAACTAACACCTTCATCCACCAAGGACAACTTGATTCTTACTTTTGGATTGTCCCATTCCATTTGATGCTCTACTGGCTTCTTTCTATTGATAATATACAGATTTATGCTGACTTACCTGGATCCCGAATTACCTTTCCTGCTACATGTACCCTGAGGAACCTTTCCCACTCTGGCTTCTTGTTTCCTATCTAGTCAGAATTGATGCTATTACCACCACGTTCATATTGAATATTCTACCATTGGTCACCTGCCCCGGTCCTACTCTGGATATTGGTGTCTGCTCCTATAAATTCTACAGCAACTTTCCATGGCCCAGTCATCTTATGGAATCCTAGAACAAACCACCATCTACACTGTGTGACTTTGAGCAAGTCATGAACTTTGCTGACTTTATTTTTAATCTGTCAAGCAAACATTGATTCACATCCTACATAATTTATAGAGATATTTACAAATAGGTTTAAAAATAGAAGTAGTAGGAAGCTTACAAGTGGAACTTATGTGGTCATTGTGAAGTAGGACTAATATAGAAAATCACTATGATCCAGATGAAAGAGAAAGATAATTGGGAAATTCTTAACATTTCTTACTTTTACTTATCACAGATTTAGATATTTCAGATAGCTCTGGTGTGGGATTTGGGTTTACCAGCCCAGAGTTGGTGTCCTTTCTTTTTTCCTTTATCCTATTGGTCAGCAAGATGCCTACAGCTTTTGAGTTTGATACCACTCTTTGTGCTATGCCAAGGTCTCAGCTAGAAGGACAGTAGTCATCAGTCTACCAAGGGAGGAGGTTGTTTTAGGGTTCCCATAAACAGAGATCATATATAAGAGCAACAGTTGGAGTTTCATCACCCAGAAAGGTCTCCTGGGCATCATTGTCCTTGTACACATTGGATAACAGTGAACTAAAGCCAGGGTTGACCGTGAGCTGCTGGGACCAGTGAACTAAGAGTACTAAAGAGGACAACATAATCTGTAAGGCTGGGCAGGAGTATCTGCTTTGAGTGCTTCATACCTGTGCCCCTGAAGCAAATAATACAGTATATGTTAATAAAAAAAAAAAAAAGAGAGAGAGAGAGAGAGATTCCTTTCATGGAGGGGTCAAGATCATCCTTTCAGCAGATTTTTATGGGGAGTAGGCAGGGAAGAAAGAAGCCTTCACATATCACAGGGTATAGAGAAACCTGGCCTAATTGGACCTGAAGTTTTCTGTAAATATTTCTGAGCTGACAGAGCTGACAGTCCCAGAATGAACCTTCAGGTTACCCTTTTTGTAAGTGCTTATGCAAGGGACTGCTGACAATGCTTAGCTGGTGGATGCGTGAGTAGAAGGGAAATTGTTAATTGCTTTTAAATAGTATAAAAGTCAAACCAAATATAAGGAAGTATAAAAAACATAAAGTATATCTCTTTTCTATTTCAATTTCTGGTACACTTACCGTAAACAAATTTGAAAATAAAGTAAAAATAAAGTTTAAAAATCATCCATAGTCATACCACTTAAAGCCAACTTCTTTTTCTTTGCATTTATTGTATGATTCTGATCCCACTGTGCATAGAGCTTTGTGTCCTTCTATTCTTCATTTAGCAAAATAAATAGTATTTCCCCAGTTTTATAAGCTCTTTAGCAAATATTTGCAATGCTCACTCACGATGCAATTGTATGACATTATTATAACATATAACTATTCATGTGAAATATTGGTGTTCAACTTTGTTTACTACAGTAGCTAGAACCTATCGCTTTATATGTTTAACCCTTATAATTTATTTTCTGAACTTGGCTTACATAGTTCTGACTTCTTGGGTATGTTTATCTATAAATAGGACATGGAGTTTACTAAGTCATAGAACAGTTTAAGTATGTAACTTGATTACTGAAGTTTCTTGCATTGAAAGACTCTTTTTCCCTTAGGATTAGAAGAATAGTGACAAAGGAATGCAGTGTCATCTATAGAGGACAAGATGAGATGTGGTCTGTTTTAGTAACTTAGACCATTATTTCAATTCTTAATAGTATGCTTATCCTCCTAAAAGTATGAGGAAAGTATATATACCTCAGAACTTTTTTGGAAATACTCTTTTGATCCATGAATATGTACTAAATGTCTACTATATGCCATGCATTTCGAAGCACTTGAGATATGGCAGTGAACAAGGCAAAGATCCCTGACTTCATACAGCTTCAATTCTAGTGGGGAAGACAAGAGACAATAAACAAGTGATTTATATATATTCATATATACACACATGCACATACATTTTATGGTTCAAAGCAATATGTGTTATAAAAACTAATGAAGAGAGGAGTTATGAAGAGGTTTTTGGGGAGCATGCAGTTTTAATACTATGAAGACATGTCATCTGAACAAAGGTTGAAGAAGGCATGTTGTTTTTGATATGAGTAGTTCAATAAAGATGAAAGCCTATGACTAAGAGAAGAAGGAAGAACGAATTGGAAACGTCAAATATAGATGACCCTTCAAAACAATTTTGATGCAAAATTGAACATCAAAAGAAGGCAAGATAAGATTCTGTTTTTTTAAGACAGGAGAAATGACAGCTGTTGGGGATAATCCAGAAAATGGTGAAATTGATGATGAAGGGATGAATCTAGGGAACAAATAGGGGGTTGGTTTGAGCTATGTGCAGCGCCAGGTCATCTATGGTACCAGACTATGTAACATTGTCAATGAATTTGGGTGGCAATGTGGTCTGTGAATAGGTATGGTGGTAGATATAGTTTTTCTCTGATTGCTTTTTTAAATGAAATAATTGGCTAAGAGTAAGGATGACAAGAAGGTGCTATGGATTTGAGTGAAAAAGAGAAGTTGTACAAGAGCCATCTATGAATGTAGAGAATAAGTGGACAAGTGAGCTATGGTATTGTCTATAAGCAGTAAGGATGTGGCCATGATGTAAAATGAGGCCATCTTTCGTGGTTGTGCTTCTACTCCAGGCATGGGTGCTGACATGAAGTAGATGGAAAGTTTGATTTCATCAGGATGTGGTGTTTTCCAAGTGAGAACAATACAGCAATATTTATGCAATGCAAGGAATGGTTAAATTGGTTGATACACAATATAACTGGGAAAGAAGGGGAGAGAGAATAAGGGACAGTAAAGAGGTGGTAGGATCAATGAATCAAAAGTTTCAGTAGGGTTGGAGTTTAAATTCTTCAGGTATGAACTGGAAGGAAAAGGGGTGATGTTCCATTAGTGGTATGCTTGGGGCTGAGATTTCAGGGTGGTTGCTGGCTGCAGTTCTAGGCAATGACAAGGTCTAGAGTGAGTTCAAAGGCAAGGGTGTGCAGGATGTGCTCGTCTTACAAAACACATTTTCTGACAGAGACTTCCCTGACTCTCTCATGGAAGTTCTTGTGCCTCACTTTGCATTTCTATAATTCCCTGTAAATATGCATTATTCATTATTGTCATCAACATTATATGAGGTTGAACCACATGAACTTACCAGTGTTTGACTGCATTTGCCAGTAAAATGGGCAATTTCATGTGGTTCAACTAAATATTTTTCATTAGCCTTAACTTCTTGAGGGTAAGAGCCATAGAGCCATGTTACATTTAACTTTATATTTCTAGTACTTATCATAATGTCACTCATATAATTGGGACTCATTAAATGTTTCTGAATAAATAAATAAAATTCAGTAAATAAGACCCATACACAAAAGTTTGAAGGTATCATATGCTATATTCCATTGGATGGACTTTTTCAACAGCGTATGGGTGGTTTAATGAAAAGACAAGAGTGCTTTCTGGACACATGTCAGCAGCCAGCAAGTAGTGTGATGGCTCCTGTGACTCAGTTAGGACTTGTGTCCCGTCCTTTTGCTTTAGTGGTGATTCTCCTTCATGGGATCTTGCCAGCACCTGGAACTGGTTATAGTCAGTGCTTCTGTGTTGCTTGGGTGCACACATAGGATGGCAGATTAGTGAATGCACAGCAGCAGCAAAGCTCTTTTTTACAGTCATAGGTATAAAACAGATGTCATAAAATGGGGTGCTCTCATTTCTGCTTTTACAGACATTTATTTCATTTCATATTTCTTGGATATAAGACACAGACTTAGACTTATTCAAATATATAAAGGATGTTTTTCAGTACAGTGGATTTGGTTGGTTTCCTCCTCACATCATGGTATACATCCTAACTCCTGGATTCTCCCTGAGGGCCTGAAGGGGACATGGAGCCCCTGAGGACCTGCTATGGGATGGGCAATGATGGGTCCTTCACAGCCACCATCTTGAGAGGCAGAAGAGGGCAGGTAAGCAATATTCAACCCTTCCTCCCCCTATTTTCTTTGACTAAAGGTGGATGAACAGTAGTTTCCATTCCTCGGGATGCAGTACAGATCAGATGGGTTACCACCTAGACAGTGTTTACGAGCGCCTGGTTCTTCTCCATTTGTCACTGAGCAATCACTCTGGATAGGTGTCACCTACTGCTTTGTATATGTTAATTCATTTACTCTTTACTAAATCCTTTTGTCCATTTCACAGGTGACAAAACAGAGCTTAACAAAGTAACTTCCCAAGGTCTTAAAAACCAATTTGTTCTGTCAGCCTTCTTAAAATCCTGCTGTGCATCTTCCATTTTCTAGATAAATTCTTCAATAATCTCGTCTCTGCCCCCTCCACCCCGTCTCCCCTTCTGCTCTTCTATCCACCATACACCTTTGATCTGACAGCACTTTCAAGACTCTAGGAAAATCTTTTCATGTGATCTTCTCTTTACCAATTGGCCATCCTTGTCTAAATCATTTCTACTTGTCCTTTGTAGGTCATTTTGAGCAATGCCTCCTCCAGGAAGCCCTCCTTAACCTAACTGGAAGTCTGACTGTGCACATTCTCCTCTAAGCCCTTGATAACATCATCTCTCATCCTCACATAACATTCATCACAGTCTACTGTGATCACAGGAGTGTAGGGCCAGGTCCCTGACAAGGCTGAAAGGGCTTTAAGGATACAAATCATGCCTTATTTTCTTTGTATGCACAGCTCCCAGCTCTAGGCTGAGCACTAGGCTTGAGAACAAGAAGGGTCTTTTGAAATAAGTGAGTTCACTTATTCACATCCATAACTTAGTAGCTAAATGAACTGGTTCTTTAAGTTCTTAAAATCATAGCTTCATCTGTAAAATGAAGATAGTATCTTCTTTATAAAAATGTTGTAAAGATTAAATAAGAGAATGTATTTAAATGCTTTACTCAAAGCTTGGTGCATAGTAACCACTGAATAAATGGTATTATTGTTATGATTATTACTTTTAAAGTCAGGATTCAAACCAGAGTCTGATTCCAGAATCATCATTCATTCCACTTACTACCCAGAATCCTGCCTTGAAAGCAAGCTAGATGCACAGAAAACACATTCATCAGTAGGGTCTCAAGAGCACAATTTGGACATTATCATGTGAAATTAGACTACTTGTACCTTTTTAAAATTCTAATTATTCAGTTTGAAATGTCCAAAATCCACACTAGAAGTTCTTTTTTTAATTCCTAATAAAATTGTATTATATCTGTCTATATGAAATGGTTATTTTGAATTAAACTGTAGAATATCTGAACTCAATAGTATGTATTAACATAGGCACAATTTAAAAAGTTTAATAACCCAACGTGTGAAATACATGTTATACAAATACATAATACTGTATAATGCTTTATATTTTCCACTAATCTCACAATATACAGAAGGGTTAGAACTCATAGGCATTTCTAATCCTGGCCTTACCTGTCTCCAGGCAAGAGCATTTATGTTGTAATTTTAGCAATATGGGAATGCTTCTTCCCTAAAAAAAATTCACCCTCCCCCCAGTAAATATATAGCTTGTGGAACATCTAAAGCTGAATTATTTAAACTTAACTCTTGGAAGAGAAGACTTTTACTAATTGTTAGTCATTTGCAATTTAAGTGTGAGTGACTTTCAGGTTCCTCCATTAAAATAGGTCACTTTTAGGTAGGGGCCCCTGGAAAAGACAGTTAAGACCCTATGGCCCCAAAAGAGAAAACACAGAAACAAAGGAACAAGTAAATGGCCAAAAGGGCAGCTTGGATTTTATAGGTGACCTTTGTGGTTCCAATTAGGATATCACTTCAACATAATCTTCTAACTATTCTTAGTTTATCCCCGTGGATTCTGGGTCTTTCCACTCCATAGCTCAATTAACCATGTTAAATAATTAGCATTATTAGAAATATAGTTGACCCTTGAACCACATGGGTTTGAACTATGTGGGTCCATTTATACACAGGTTTTTTTCCAATAGATACAGTATAGTACTGTGAGTGTGTTTTCTCTTCCTTATGATTTTCTTAGGGACGTTTTCTTTTCTCTAGTTTACTACTTCATTGTAAGAATACAGAATATAACATACAATATATGTGTTAATTGACTCTTAATGTTACTTGCAAAGCTTCTGGTTAATAGGAGACTATTAGTAGTTAAGTTATGGGGGAATCAAAAGTTATATGCAGATTTTTTACTACATTGAGGCGTTGGTACCCCAAACCCTTGTGTTGTTCCGGGGTCACTGTAATTATAAATAGTATATAAATGTTCTTTTTTTTTTTAGGTTTTATTTATTTATTTGACAGAGAGAGAGAGAGAGAGAGAGATCACAAGTAGGCAGAGAGGCAAGCAGAGAGAGAGGGGGAAGCAGGCTCCCTGCTGAGCAGAGAGCCCAATGTGGGGCTCGATCCCAGGACCCTGAGATCATGACCTGAGCCAAAGGCGGAGGCTTTAACCCACTGCGCCACCCAGGCCCCCCTAAATAGTATATAAATGTTCTTTAAAATAGAGTGAGAAAGCCAATTAAGAAGTGCCCAGACACTCACACTTGCATGCATATTCAAACGTGAGTGTGGACATAGGCACACACACTTCAAACACGTACACAATTGCTTCAGGAGGCTCTTTCACCCTCTTCTGTGATCCACATAGAGACCTCCATCCTCTCTTCCATCCAGGCCGCAGCTCAGACCAGCCCCACAGGAGCTAATCCTGAGCATCGTGCATCGACCATCTCTGGCAGGGCACACAGGAATTCTTCCCTGGCACCCCCACCTCTCAGCACTCTTCTGCAATCCACGGGCATTGGGTCCTATCCCTCTTTCTCCATCTCTCTTTCCCTGACACTCTTCTACTTTCACCCATTGCTGCTTGGTGGGGGAAATGACTCGGGAATAGAGATAACTTCTCTATGTTCAGAGATCCAGACTCTAACAAGCAACTATGTGTATTTTACTGGTGGACCCCTAAAAAACTAACACACCTTGAGGATAAAGATTGAAACTTCTTATCTGGGTATTTTCCACAGCTGCTAGCACACTGTCCCGACCAGGTTATTCTTCAGAAAATGTTTAAGAATTATTTTTGCCCTGAGGGTAGTGCCTATGGGCAACACAGATACTCACAGGACCAGCCCTTGTGATGGCCAGACTGTGAAGAAGAGGGAAGGAGAGCATGGGTCATACTCTAACACAAGTTTTTATTTAAAGAGTACAGAGAGAGGGAGAGGGAAAGAATAGGACTGAGTCGAATCTGATCTAGTTATAAGCAGCATTACCACTTTGTTAAGTTATTTTGTGTTTTATTCCACATCCTCCTAACACAAGTTGATATATATTCTCCAGCACTCAGGTCAAAAATAAGGGTCATTTTTCATACCAAAAAATAGTGTGTTCTGCTTTTCAGTTCCCCAGAGATGACTCCCTGACTCACTTCTACCACTCTAATGTCCTTCAGGCTTGGTATTCAGGAACAGTGCTTTGAATTCACATGAAGACAAGGTGTTCATTTATTGTCCAAAAGCAAAATCTGTGAAATTATGGCCTAGTGGCACAAAGGAAGTAGGATGGCCCTGGAAAGAAAATGGTCAGCTCCCACAGAAGGTGAGACAATGAAGATTCAACATGCTTGTTTTCCCTAATAGTTCCTTTTTGGATGAAGAGACAAAGTTGCTTAACTGGTCTTTATTTGGAATTAAAGTGCTGATTTGTAAGAACCTCTCAATGTGAGACTAATGACATGTTAGAGGTGTATTAATGAACCCATGTACAGGAAGACAAAAAAAGAATCAGGACTAATCAAAATGCCAGCTATTTTAAAATCTTTCCTTGACCATGTAATGACCTTCATAGATATTATGCACCATTACTATTCATGACAATTGTATATTTTTAATTTTCCCAATGTTACAAAACATTAATCATCAGTACCAGCAAATAAGATATTTTTGCCTGAATAGTTTATATAAAATTCTGGCAGTACTAAACTTGCAAATATCATGAAATATGGAAAGAAAGAAAGAAAGAAAGAAAGAAAGAAAGAAAGAAAGAAAGAAGAAAGAAAGAAAGAAAGAAAGAAAGAAAGAAAAAGAAAAATAAAGAAAACTAAAAATAGTCTAGAAAACATTCACTAAATTCTAAATGTCTACAGTTAAATTTGGTATCATAATCAATGTCAGTGAAGAGGCATTTCAAAATCAAAGTAGCTAAATCTTTATCTCTTCCTCTGAGAGCTCATAAAATGTGGTAGTTGAGAGTCAAAGAAATTTGTGGAAAAATAGGATGTTAATACTTGTATGTTCTGAGGGAAAGTAACTGCTTAAGTACAAATAAAATGAGTTGAGATACTTTTGACCTTTTCCCTTTTTGTAGCTTTCCCACTCAGGGTCAAGGGTGATGTATTCAGAAATGACTTTGTGCATTACTTTGAACAAAATTAATGGGGAGTAGGGAAAACATGTACATGTAGCAAAGTGTAGCTTTGGCTGTCTCTATCAAGCAGATGAGTTGGGGATGGGAGGGAGTCATAGTGCTAGAGTGGCCCAAACTGTGGCCCAACAAATGCTTTATTATCAACAAATAATTAACCAATCCAGCTGTCTCTGTGTTTGGCCATAGAAAGTATATTCTTTTCTTTTGCCATGATGCATAGTACTATGGTAATACTTAGGGACAATTGGACCCTGGGTCTGTAGAGAAGTTGCAGCAGGGTCATCCTGAGGATGGAGCAGGAGACTGGCTGGTTGGTGTAGGAATAGGCATCTTGCCTGAGTCTTTAAAGATAAATGTTTCATTTATTCATTGAAAAAAAAAACATCTTAAGCACCTATCAGGTGCCCAACACTTCCCATTATCGTGGATACAGCAGCAAAAGCAAACAAACAAAAAATAAACAGAAGTCTCTGCCTTAAAGCATATAATATGTATAATGATGATAAGTGCTGTGCAGAAGAAAGTAAGCAGAAGTTGGCCCAGGAAGTTATCAATGAAGTGGGGGAATGATGTAAATCTGCCTGAGAAGATGGTATTTAGTGAACTATGTGACAGCTGAGGGGTATGAAGGTGGAGGGATGGAAGACCGGCCTTGCACAGCATGTTCAAGGGCAGCAAGAAGGTCAATATGTCTGAATCCCAAATGAGTGAGGGAATGAAGAGCAGGAATAAGGACCGAAATCCAGTGACACCTGGTGGACCACAACAAAGATGGTCTTGGTTTCAGTGAGACATGGAGCTATTGGAGGGTTTTGAGCAGAGTCATGATCAGATTAATATTTTAAAAGTTTCATTCAGACTAAGTTTTGAGAATAGATGGCAAGAAGGCAAGGGTAGACGTTGAAAGCTTTTGCCTCAATTTTAAGGGAGAGAGGATGGAAGCTTAGACTGTGGGTAGAAGTGGCAAAAGTGGTGGAAAGTCATCTGATTCTGTATATATTTTGAAGGTAGAATCAAGAGATTTCTGGGTGGACTGGATGTGGGATGTGAGAGAAAGTTAAGAATCCAAGATGATATACTATGTTTGGCCTGAGCAACTGGGAGAAATGTCATTGCTTAGTGTGGTAAGAAAGACCTCAGGAAAAAAATAAGGTTTTTTTGGGGGGAGGAATATTAGGATCTGTATTTGGGTATGCTAAGATTGAGATGTTTCTTAGGCCTTCTTTTTTCTCCATGGCATTCCGGTACTTCTTGGCCTCCTTGAGGTTAGTCTGGCTTTGTGGGTAATTCTAGCCTGAAAACGTGAGCATGGTGATATTCATCACTTCCAGGCACAGGCTGTGAACACAGGCTGTGAACACCCAAGCATGATGATCCAGTCTCTTTCCCCATCCTTTTTTTTTTTTTTAAAGATTTTATTTATTTATTTGACAGAGAGAGAGAGATCACAAGTAGGCAGAGAAGCAGGCAGAGAGAGAGGGGGAAGCAGGCTCCCCACTGAGCAGAGAGCCCGATGCGGGGCTCGATCGCAGGACCCCGAGATCATGACCTGAGCCGAAGGCAGAGGCTTTAACCCACTGAGCCACCCAGGTGCCCCTCTTTCCCCATCCTTAAGGACTGCTGGCACTGGAGGGCAGAACCACAAGACAGGAGGAGATTTGGTCTAAAGCCACTTGCCAAGTAGGGATGCTTATTATAGAGCAAGAAATAAGCTTTTGTTGCCTTAAGATTTAGTGGTTTATCTGTTATAGATACCAATATTACACCCGCTAGTGCAGTATCCAGATTGGGATGTAGATGTTTGGGAGTCAGCAGCTGGTAGATGTTTCAGAGTCATGCAAGTGGATGTAATCCCCAAGGGAATGAGTGTGGAATGAAAAGAGAAGACACTCAATGGTGTCTAAGAGGACTCCAATATTTAGTGATATTTAGTGATCATGGAGGTAAGGGATAACCCAGCGTAGAAGCCAGAGAAGGGACAGCCTGGGATGTAAAGGGCAACCAGGAGAGTGTGATATTCAGAAACTGTGTAAAGCAGAATTTCAAGGGGATAAATGAAGTAAGGTAAGGAATGGGCCATTTCATGATACGTGTAGGTACTTTGGATAGAATGAATATAATGCAGTTGTGAAAATTAGGAAACTCTGGCCTTTTTAAAAACAATACCCATTATTTAAGAAGAGAAGAGTCGGGGCACCTGGGTGGCTCAGTGGGTTAAAGCCTCTGCCTTCAGCTCAGGTCATGAT
This sequence comes from Potos flavus, assembly GCA_028534135.1. NCBI lineage: Eukaryota > Metazoa > Chordata > Mammalia > Carnivora > Procyonidae > Potos > Potos flavus. The sequence continues at coordinate 64,135,643 of CM052900.1, read as the reverse complement.
CTCAGGGTCCTGGGATCAAGCCCCACGTCGGGCTCTCTGCTCAGCAGGGAGCCTGCTTCCCCCTCTCCCTCTGCCTGCCTCTCTGCCTACTTGTGATCTCTTTCTCTCTGTCAAATAAATAAAATCTTTAAAAAAAAAAAAAAAAGAAGAGAAGAGTCATATAACTATATATAAAAATATATTGCTCTAAATGATAGCCCAAGGGAAAAAAATCACTTCTCATTTACCACTTGAACCTGGAAGTCTTCTATAAGCCATTTCATTTTTCTTCATTTCTGGACAAGTGGGACCTTGAATAGAAAAGTTGTTTTCATTTGCACTGCATTTTTTGTTTGTTTTGTGTGTGTTATTTTTCATCAAGGGTATGGAGGAAAGATGGATGTTTTAAACTGGGATGAGTGACAAACTGGGATGAGTGACCAAAAAGTGGGGCATGATGACAAACATCAAATCCTTCATCCTATTTGGTTTCCTTCTAAATTACATGAGAGGCGAATAGGTTATGACTTTACAATGATTTCTAAATACATCCATTTTTCTACTTCTGTATGCTTCCCTCCTTTACTGTGCTTTACTTTATGAGTCAGGAAAGTCACTCTGGCAATATTGCTATGATGTCATTAAAACTGTGAGAAGAACGTGTGCCTGTTGTCTCCTCCCCTGTACCATCTCATCTATTGACTTGAATTTTTGTTTATTTTTTTGTTGTATTTATTTATTTATTTTATTTATTTATTTTTTTAAGATTCTATCTATTTATTTGACAGAGAGGAGAGAGATCACAAGTAGGCAGAGAGGCAGGCAGAGAGAGGGGGAAGCAGGCTCCCTGCTGAGCAGAGAGCCCGATGTGGGGCTCGATCCCAGGACTCCGAGATCATGACCTGAGCCGAAGGCAGAGGCCTCAACCCACTGAGCCACCCAGGTGCCCCTTTTTGTTGTATTTAATTCATATGTCTCTCCAGTGTATTTTCTCCTGTTAAAATTGTGTTAAAATTCTTTCAGGTCATCTTTACACTTTTCGAGACTTTTTCAAATCACCTTCTCAGCTTTCCCTCGGTGATCATATTCTTTTCCTTCATATGAGCGAGGAATTCCAGACTTTTTGCCTTTATCTTAAAAATAAGGGCATGGCAATTAACTATGAAGCGTATACACCGAACGCTGAGCTTACCAGTCTGTCAGTATCCAATTAACTGATTAACTGTGGTCTCATGAAACAGTCCTCAAAAACTGCAGGCCCACAGAAAAGCCACTTCACATCTGGTAGACTGTTTCTTAATGACCATTTCAGAAATAAATCTCTCTTTTGTTTTCAAATCATGTTCCTTTAAAGATATTTTTTGATCCAGTTTTTATTATTTTAAAACACATGTTGCGTACTAAATACCGAAGAGCAAGCTGTCAAGTTTTTAACATGTGTTCGGTGAGATATTGGCATGGTCCAAAGTTCTTATACCCGGTGCCATTTACTAATGTCTTATTAATAATTAAAATTAATAATTAAAAAATAAACTAATATCTGTTAGTTTAAAAGATAAAACTCATCTTATTTCCCATGACCTTGGCGCTGGAGAAAACTCTGTTGCTCTCTGTACCTTTCTGCTGCTGGTGGATTCTGACAAGCCTGCTTCAACTGGGCACTATAAGGAGGAAGATGGGATGGTGGGTAAAATGGCAATAATGCCCATCAGTGGTTTCATCCCTTGGTGAAGATTGAATTTGAACAGTAAATGCCAAAGCCAATATGAAAGTTATCAACTCAGGGTTATAGAAGGGCACCGACTCATTACTTTCTCAAAGTCTTCTGTGTTTTATGTTCCATTTCCAACATAATATCAGTGGACAATGGTCCAGGAGCAGGGTTGGTCCTTTCACAAAACCATAATGACTGAATGGATATGCAGGATCGGGGGTCCTCCCTCCTTTGTACTCAGAAACAATAGTGTGCCAAAATAATTCATTTCTCTCTATTCCATCCAACTAAAGTTTATTGATTTCAGATAAAGTGGTGTTAAGCTGTTTCTTCAATTAAATAAAAACTTAAAATTGTAGAACCACAACGGAAATATCTATTATTCCAAAGTTTAAGTTTTGGATCTTGAATAAGGATATTTACATAGCCAAGAGATTCCCCAATAAAAAGGGGTCGTTGGATGTAAGGAGTTCTTACTCTCCTCCTAACCAATATTGATTCTTGTAAGAATTATCAGAGCGAGCTAACATCCTCTTAACCCTGATCTAATTTTTATTAATCTACCATTGAATAATGCTGCATGTATCTTGAGTTATGAAAGTAACTTACTGTCTTACATGATCACGAAACAGATAGTAGTTGCCCTCCTCCAAATTCATATTCAATTCTCATTCTTCATATTCATAAACATCAACCAAAGTTTACAGCATATTCCCATCATACCATCTTGGATTATGCATGGTGAACTAGTCAAGAATGGCAGATACCACGGAAGGCAGAATAATGGCCCTCAAAAGATGTCCACATCCTAGTCCCTGGAACCTGTGAATATGTTGGGCTACAAAGCAAAGGGGATTTACATGGGGGTATTGCATGGAGCACTGGGAGTGGTACATGAACAATGAATCTTGTAACACTGAAAAAATAAAATAAAAGTATTTTGGGAAAAAAAAGGGATTTACTGATGCAGATGGAATTAAGGTTGCTAAGTGTCTGGCTTTAAAGTAGGAGAGTATCCTAGATTATCCATATGGGCCCAGGGTAATCACAAGACTCCTTAAAAAAAGGGAAGGGCGAATTGGGGGAAATCGGACGGGGAGAGGAACCGTGAGAGACTGTGGACTCTGAGCAACAAACTGAAGGTTTTGGAGGGGAAGGGGCAAAGGGTTGGGGGAGCCTGGTGGTGGGTATTGAGGAGGGCACATATTGCATGGAGCACTGGGTGTGGTACATGAACAATGAATCTTGTAACACTGAAAAAATAAAATAAAAATATTTGGGGAAAAAAAGTGGAAGAGGGAGGCAGAGAAAGAAAGTCAGAGGGAGATGGGATTAGAGAAGGATCAGAGAGATGCTGGCTTTGGAGAGGGAGGAATGGGAATGGGACATAAGTCAGGATTCCCTTCCAGAGGAAGCCAGCAAAGACGAGGAAACACATTCTCCTCCAGAGCCTCCAGAAGGGCCACAGCCCTGCTACCACCTTGACTGGAGTCCGGTGAGACCCATTTCTGGCTACTGACCTACAGAACTTAAAGAAAGTTAAGTTGTATTATTGCAAATCACTAAGTTTGTGGTAATGTGTTACAGTAGCAGTGGGAAATTAATACAGAGACTCATTAGACATAGGTGTTCATCACTTTATATACCTATTGGTTGTGTTCATTTTCATCTGAAAGGCATAAAGACCATGATGATGGGCTCTGTGGAAACATTTCAGCCAGTGAGCACTTGAGGTGGTAGCATTTCCCTCCACAGTTTGAGCTTCTGGACTACAATTTTCCTCTGACTTTCTGGATATGAGCGAGTGTGTGGTAACCGGCAAAGGTGAGACATATAGCTCATTGTTTTCCTGTCAAACAGCAGAAGGTCAAAGTCTCTCCACACTTCCTTCTTAAGTAGTGAACTTTGTGCTTCCTGGCAGTATTGCTAATAATTTTCTGTCAATTCTTCTGTGATATTTATGGTATCGGATTATTAAATATCTTCTAGAAGTTAATATTTACTGGAAATAGCTAATATATTTACTTCATCGATTGTATTTCTTCAGTGAAGAGCAGAAAAATTGATCAAAATCCTTACACATACATGCACTATACAATGAAGAAACAGATCAGGAAATAATGAAGATGATTTTCAGTAATTATGAATTTCTGAATAAAGAATATTTTTGAGGTGATGATGCTGAATTTTATTTGTGAGGCATTTGATGGAAAATGTGTGCCTATGGGCATCTGTTATAGCATCTGATGGAAGGCAGAGTGGGAAGAAGGAAGGAAAATGGGGCGTGGGACCAGACAAGCCTGGTTTGAATCCCACACCTACTACTTAACCGTAGACCTTCTGAAAGTCTCTCCAGAGCATAGGGCCTCCGTAGGTCCACCTATGAAATGGGACAGCACAGACCTTACTTCATAGGCTCACCATGGCCTTTCACTCACTCATCACATTAGATCTTCCTGTTCTTTATTCCCCGCACTGATGCGTCCCTCTGCACAGCTGCCTAATGTGACTGAAATCTTCATCTGCATGTGGCTTTGTTTTCCTTATCTCCTTTGGGGACACTACACCCTATTCACTGTCCAGCCCCAGCCCCAGCATTGCTATACACTCTCACTTCCTTCACCTGTCAATCAGATAACTAGTTCCATTTATGTCAGCTTCACTGTCCTTGAGCTACTTTGCCCATTCTCCCTCTGTACCTCCTGAATTCAGCCCCTCACCTGAACTGCCGCCATTGCTTCCTGGCTGACCTCCTTGTCTCCAGTTCTAGCCCCTCTGCTCAGACTTCCCTCTGTCCTGATGAGATCTGTGTAGCAAACACATGACCCTCATGAAAATGCTAGAAGTGTTCCCCTCACCTACAGGGTAAGGGCCTTGGGTGGTTACTCGCTTTTACTCTGCTGTGGTTTGCTCATCTCTAAAATGGAGGTAATGATAATATGCAACCTTATAATATTTTTAAAATTTATTTTTAAGTAGGTAATACATTTCCATGGGTCAAAAGTCAAACCAGTGCAAAAAATCTTACTCCTGCACTTGCTGCACTCAAAGGGTTGCTCCTCTGCTCCAAATGGGCAACAATTTTTATATCTTCTTTGCATCCTTTCAGTTTCTTTTTATGAATAAAATACATACATATACGTGTGTGTGTGTGTGTATATATATATATATATGTTTTTTTAAATTCTCCCTTTCTTACACTAAAAAAGAGACTTGGAGTCAAAAACATTTAGAAAAGGAAAGAAGCTAACTTGTGCAAAAGTACAAGGGGCTAGCCAAATTTAAAATAGCACAGGTATTTATTTATTATTTATTTATTTATTTATTTATTTATTTATTTATTTTCCCAAATACTTTTATTTTATTTTCTCAGTGTTACAAGATTCATTGTTTATGTACCACACCCAGTGCTCCATGCAATACGTGCCCTCCTCAATACCCACCACCAGGC
>CM052900.1:64029276-64129999 GCA_028534135.1 Potos flavus | reverse complement strand
TGAATATATGGACCATATCTTCTTGATCCATTCATCTGTTGAAGGGCATCTTGGCTCTTTCCACAGTTTGGCGATTGTGGCCATTGCTGCTATGAACATTGGGTACATGTGGCCCTTCTTTGTACTGCATCTGCATCTTTGGGGTAGATACTAGCACAGGTATTTAAAACACATACAGTTATCATATTTATCAAGCTCACAGTTTTCTGATCATCAAGAAGAACAGTCAGTTTTGTGCATGATTGGCATATCCATAAAATCCAGAACACCCTTCCAGACATCAGCAATGGAAAAGCCAGAAACAAAATGGCTTCTGTTAGGGTATCAGCAATTTATGGGAATGTTCAAAGGCTCCTTTGTTTGGGGAACTAGAGGGGTGCCTGGTTGGCTCAGTCGGTTAAGCATCTGCCTTGGGCTCAGGTCATGATCCCAGAGTCTGGGACTAGATTCCTGGATTGGTCTCCCTGCTCAGCGGGGAGTCTGCTTCTCCCTCTGTGCCCCTCTCCCTGCTTGTCCTCTCTCTAAGTAAATAAATTTTAAAAGTCTTTATTTGGGGAGCTAGAGCTAGATGAGTTGACTCTGCTTTTTGGTTTGTTGTTTGGGTTGATTTGATTTCAGCATACGATCTGGTTGTTTCTTTTCCTTTGATGGTGGAAGATGCTTGTTCATCATGGCAACAGGGAAACATGTCAGTGTTGCTTCTACACAGTTTTGCTGCTGGAGCAGATACTTTTGTTGCCTAGGCACTATAGATTCTTACCTCACAACTTCTCCTAGTCTTTGGGCTTGGAATTGGTGCAAATGCTCACCCCAGCACTTGTCCTGCTTTTCAGACCCAGGGCACTCAGCAGATAGCTTATCTCAAACCCTGCTCTGCCCCGCCCAGCCCCCCTGGTGAGGAGTAGATGAGTTAATGCCGGAATCCTGAGGGTGATTCCTGGCACGTCATGTGGGCTCGATAATGTGTGTTGTAGTTGCTGTTTATCAGTATGGCCTTGCCCTTCCTGACCTCTCTAGCCTTGTTTCTAAGTATTCCCCTTCTCCATTGTCTTGTACATCATGCCACATTAATATAAAAATATGTCAGGCCTTAGAACATATGACAGTGCCTCATGCTTTATGCCTTTAATTGTGTTGTCCTCTCTTCTTGGACCGCCTCTCTACTATTCTTCCAGCCCTTTTTCTGGTCTCCTCACAGAGGAGCTTTTATTTTTATAGTTTTCCTCATCTCTGCAACACACTGCCTATCACAGTACCAAGCACACTGTAATTTTTTTTAAAATATAACTAACATGGTTATAGGGCCTGGCACAATAGCCTTTCCCAAACATGCCTGCCTTGTAAGGTAATACCGCTGATTAAGAATATGGATGTTTAATCTAATCACAAGTTTCGTTTCTCATGTCAGAAAAATGTCTAAAAAAACGTCTTCTGGATTTCTTGCATAAACCCATCAGCCTAAGATGTCAAGATACCTGGCTTTTATAGGTCAGTTTCTATTTACAGTAAAAGCAGCACTACAAATGGAATTTATATCCACCTACAGGAAGGGTAAAGCTGATTTCTTTGCATCCTGCCCTGAACTCCTTTCAAAGAACAAAAGAATGTGGATTGCACTAGAAAAGTAGGATAGAGATCACATCTATAGCTCTGAGTGTTTAGGGCCTTACATGGTGCTTGGCATACAACAGTTAGTAATGCTCATTGAACATCTAGTTGAACAATTTCTTCAGAAAAAAAAATACAGCAATCATCCTCTGATTTTAGGTTAATTCCTACTACCCTCCCTCTATGACTGACTGGTTTCTTATCATAAGGTGTTAGGCAGTTAATGGGAAAGACTCAAGACTTAGGGCTTTTCTCCAACTCTGTTTTATCAGCTAGTTGGAGTTGTTTACTAATCTAACTAGTCTAAGTGACTAATCTTTCCCAGTTGACAAGATAATCGTATATCAGTTAAAGATAATTCAGGGATTGTTTATTATTCAAGAGGTTTGAGATGGGAAGTGATTTAGCCAGAAACATCTCCCACAGAGTGGCCTGTAACAGGGCATGATTGTCTCCACTAAACATCTCAACAATGTTTGTTTGTCTCAGGCTGTTCTCCAAGATCTCGTTAAGAGAGTTAAGTTCTGGGGTGCCTGGGTGGCTCAGTCCATTAAGAGGCTGCCTTTGGCTCAGGTCATGATCACGGGGTCTGGGGATGGAGCCTGACGTCAGGCACCCTGCTCTGTGGGGGTCTGCTTCTCCCTTTGCGCCTTCCTGACTCCTTCTCTCTCTCTCTCAAATAAATAAATGAAATCTTAAAAAAAAAAAAAAAAAGAATCTTAAGTTCCCCTTCACATGAGAAGATAATCAATGACATGTGACCAAGGGCTAGATTTCTTTCAGTGGTAACAGGAAAGAAAGCAATGTCATTAGTAAACTTCCGAATTTTATACTACATATGCGCGAATGTTAAATAGTATAATTGAAAATAACGAGTAATAGGATGGTGCTGCATTGGCTCAGAATACACTCAAAGATAACATAATATTTTGCACATTGTTATCATCTATATGAGATTTGTCAGGAAACCCAGGAGATGGTGGTCTACTGCAAATAATTAAGAGATTTAAAACCATAATTTCACCTGATGGTTGAAGAGGCTTTTAAGACATTTTTTATGAGAAGCTTAGGTTCTGTAACTCAAAGCTATAATACAAATTGGCTTTGTCAGAAAGCAGTTTTGTATCCAATGTTTTTGTTGCTATGGAGTCAATTTGGCAGATTATGAATAATATAAAAATAATATAAGCTTGAGCTTCCAAAGGCTTGGAACCATGGTTAAGAGCTGCAGCTACCTTACCAATAATGAATGTTGACTCGTTTTTTAAATGTCCAGTTTTGTAATTACAAATTCCTGCCAAAATAATCAAGATTTATGCTTGGCCATTTAATGACTCAAGATGTCTTTTTAAGCACTATACTACATGTTCAGAGTTATGTCAGGAGCCTAGGTCCATGAAGAAAGCATCCTATTCAGAATTTCAGCTTTCTTAATGGCTAGGCCTTTGTCGTGGAAATAAAAGCACCAAAAAACATTAGCACCATTCAAATAGAAATAAAACATTATGCTTGATTAAGCTTTATTATAAGTGCCATTTATAAAAGAAATCACCTGCCTTTGAGTCACTTGTAGATAGGAAAGCACATACCAATGTATACAAATATTTAAGCCAGGGGCACCTGGGTGGCTCATTTGGTTTGGCATCTGCCTTTGGCTCAGGTCATGATACCAGGGTCCTGGGATTGAGCATCGAGTCGGGCTCCCTGCTCAGCAGGGTGTCTGCTTCTCCCCCTGCCTGCTGCTCCCCTGCTCATACTCCCTTTCTATCTCCCTCTCTTTCCCTCAAATAAAAAAAAAACTTAAAAAAAAATAAATATTTAAGCCAAATGGTAAATAAAAAAATAATAAGCAAATATCAGTTATGTGGTGATCCATAAGGCATTTAAATGTTTGGGGATGTAGGACCCGTTTCTAGCAACAAGGGGAAATAGGTTGAGTAATGTAATAGTCCCTCCACACTCTGTGGAATGAAATTCTTAGTATCTGGAAAAATGTGAGATTTTTTTTCTGTCTGTACTCTACAGATAGGAAGTTGAGACTCCCTTCTAAAGCTTGAGATAAGCACACATCCTCTTTCTAAGTTACCTAATAAAGTAAAGCATGGAGATGCAGGTGGCCTGTGACAAAACCCAGGTCTGTATCGTCAGAACCTAAGAACAAATTGTGCGCAGCCGCTAATATTTATCTCTCCTATAGAAAACTTACATTGCATCATTTTTCAAGGAGCTCAGAAGTATATTTTCTATAAATATGGCAGCCTGAGTTGGAAATTAACACTGCAACATAGACAGATTAGGTCCCTTCATGGCTAGAAGGGCCCACAAAAGAACCAGCTCTGCCAGCTCTGCGACCTCTATGCACCAGCCCTCAACCACTGACTCGAGAAAGACACATTTGAATGCAGAGTCCTATACTCCATGCTGTGTCTAGGGACATGGGCTAGGGGCTGGTGTGTGTGAATGCATGTGTGTGCATATGTAGAAAACCCCTCCCCCAGCTAATTCTGATTGTTTCTCAGGTTTTAGAAACACTGCAAGATTTCTAGAAGATTTCTGAAAGAAATCTATTTGATTTGTGGTGGACACCAGATGTTCACAAGGGTTGTCTCTCTAAACCTTTGTAAATGTCCAAATTCCCAAATGTGGACAGGCTTCTGACTTTGATCTGACCTTGTTTCTGTTGAGAGTCATGTGTTTCTTATTCATAAGGCTCACAGCACACCTTGGTATACTTTTCACATTTGTTGACATTTTCTCCTGCTAGACGGCCATTTTATTTATTTATTTTTTCACGAGTAAATAATGGTGAGAGATGATTTCATGAGAATCAGGAGCCAAGGAAGATGGAAGTGGATTGAGCTGTGGAAGTGTTGATAAGTCATCTCATGCCCTGGCCTACTCACTTCTACACGCCAACATCAATCTCAGTGTGTACGAGGCAAATTCGTGCTCAGCCAAATTCTAAACTAATAGGTGTAATTGCCTGATAATTTTCAAATAACCACAGCAGAAATGTTCAATTCAAAATGTTCAATTCAATAAATGCCAGTGGTCTACACTTCTGAGCTAGAAGACGACATACTGCTCCTTGATTGACTCTTACATTTAGGAAACCTAATAACACAGTTAAATATTGGGCTCCTACCCAGGGGCCATCTCAAGTGCATTTGAGTTTGCAGACAGAACCTGGGCACGTGCCCACTTTTGAATATCCTTCCTTTTAGGCACTCTTCATAAAGCTAACCCATGCCCGGAATATCCTATTGGCTTTGAAGGTTATTCTCCCTGACTTGTGTTAGCTGTGTGGTTAACAGGGAGCTGGCCCATGAGCCCTGGCAGATTCCCTCCTGCTGGGGAAAGATGTGTTCTCTTTGTCATTCCTGTAGGTACTGTTTGCTGATACCAACTGAAGAGATGTCATTGTTCTGAAGTTATAAATGTCACACTGTTTCTTTCCCAGAGGATTTGGCTTTATTGCATGGTAGTTGTGGACTTTGCTATGGTTCTGATTTGCTTTGCATTTCTCATTATTGCTCTTTATCCTTTGGAAGCCGGTTTTTAAAAAGTATGATATCCACAGCTCCACTGGCCAGAACTACATAGGCAGCCAAGGACAAATGCCCTGCCAGGACAAGCCTTGGCTCACCCACTGACCTATGGAGGTGCTCTAAAATATGTCTTATCAAGGATTAATAAAAAAAAAGCCTTTAATAGCAGTGATATCTCAGAAGGAAAAACATCATCAGCAATTTTCGTGTGGCCCCCTGGTTTTACTGAAGTTGTAGACATTCTCATGCATATGGGCATACAAATGGAGACAGAGGTATGAGGCATTGGAGGCTTCTAGAAAAATTGCTACAAGGCAGAGAATGTTATTCTTTACATTCATTTCACAAACTACATGGCCTTAGAATTCAGTCCCTCATTGTTTTGACAAAGTCATAGCTGAGGGATGTTCAGTAACCTAGTTGGGTCAGTTATAACAACAAGCTATGCCAATACTGTGTGATCTTGGGCTAACAGCTTAAATTTGGTGCGTCAGTTTCATCAGTAACATGGAAAGTGGTGATATCACCTAATTCACCGAGTTGTTTTGAAGGTTAAAAAAGATACTGAACATCAAGCCTACGGTGCAGTGCCTGTCATATTGCAAACGGTGTTGCCTGTAATAAAAACTATTAGTATTATTACTAAAACAGCTCTCTTGATCCTAGCCAGCACAGGGCTTCTTCTATCCCTCTGCCATGTGTTCTCTTGATAAAATATCCTACCAGAGTTTATGTGCTAAGGTAGAGGATAGAGCCCTACAGCCCTATCAGGAAACCCGTGTTCTAAACCCATGTGGACACTAACTAGTATGTGACCTTAGTAAACTGATCCAGCTACTTTGACTTCCATTTCTTCATCTATAACCTAAGGACCAAGAAATTAAAAAACAAAAAACAAAAAAATCTTTACACACTCTGTCATCTCTAACAGTTCTGGGTCTACCAGTATGAAAATAGCCACCCTCATATACCCTCTCTTGCTTTAATCTATTGGTTATTACCATGGCCCTAACTGCCTCAGTTTCCCCCAAAGAATAATCCAATCCTACTCCTCTAAGTAGCAGAGAGCTTAGAATGTTCACTTATTTGCTTCTTGTTAGTGGAGTGTGGTGCACTAAAGTGGATTTATCTGAGCACTGGGGAAATATGAGTGGTAATGAGACCCCTTTCTTTATTTTCCCTGAAAAATTAGATAAGGGGGAGGAGCTGAAATGTAGCAGAGTGAAATAGAAATCATAGAATCAGAGGCTGGCATCATATAATGGAATATTAGAGTTTGTCAGGAGAAAAAATCCTGACATCAATAGCCTTAAATGCAATTGCTAAACAATATTTGGAATAGCTACCTTAGAAACTCTAAAATAAAACAGGTTAATTTTTATAAGATGATTTTTTTAAAGATTTCATTTATTTATTTATCAGAAAAGAAAGAGAGAGAGTGAAAGAGCACAAGCAGGGGGAGTGGCAGGCAGAGGGAGAAACAGGCTGCCTGCTGAGCAAGGAGCCAACACAGGGCTCAGTCCCAGGGTCCTGGCATCATGACCTGAGCCAAAGGCAGACATTTAACTCAGCCACCCAGGTGCCCTTTTTCTGATTTAAGAATAACTCTGTCCAATGGCAGGAGTAGGAGGATGCTCCACCTCTTTATTCACTCATTCATCACACATTTAGTGAGCGCCTGCTGTATACGGTGCTGATATGTATGACTTCTCAAAATCCTTTCAGTCCTAAGATTCTCCAGTATTAGCAAGAGAGATAGCTTGACCCCGAATAGATCATCTCTCACATTTACAGACTGATTTCCATCTGTGGATTTCTACCAATTAATCACTGCTTTTGTGCTGCACTGCTGATCATTAAAAAATTGTCTAGAGCCAAAAAATTATTGAATTAAAAAATCTGCTTTATTAATCAACTTTTTGAAAAGACTGAGGGAGTTTCCAGCTTTGCATTCAGATCTGCAAATGTCAAAGGCACAGCTAGCTTGAAGTAGGGTATTTATTCTCTACATTTTTCAGTAGAAAATGTGTGAATCTATTTTCGTTGCCTAGGTAATAATACAGCTTTGCTTGGGCTTCCTGGACACACAGCTGTAGTACAGAATGGATTGTAATAAATGGCAAAATGTGGCTGGTATAATGGAATATTGTAGGGAGTCGTTCAGCTTTACCTTTTTTAATTTGTCTTCTGTGCTATTTCTATTTATATCATATTATAATAAAAATTACTAATAACTTACTTAAATACTATCATATTTTCTTTTCAATGAAAATTAGAAATTTTTGAGAAGCTTTATGGAAGAGTTTCTTCCTTTTCTAAGAGAAAGTAGAATTATCCGGTGTTCTCTTAGAAAACCCTGATTATAGTCTTTCTTATTGTGCGGTGATGTTTAAATACAGTGTTATTATAATTATATGCTTAATGAGCTGTATCTTGATGTCAACACATGGATTGAAAACCTTTACATTAGAACCAGTTAAATACTAGTTCTAATGAACTAAATCATGCGAGATTGGGTAGTTGAAGAGATTCATGAGTCAGAAGGTACTTTATAAAGACCATTCATGGCATGACATATTCAGCATTTGCTGATCGTTAATCTGTCAGTGGTCATTGGTATAGGCACAGCTTCGTGGAGAGGTGTGCATGCAAATATACCTATATGTGAATGTGAATTGGATGGATATGCACCTGTTGTATCAAAGTCTTTGGTAAATCTCAGAGAAAGACAATTATCATATGATCACTCTGATATGAAGAATTCTAGAGGCAGGGTGGAGGGTTGTGGGGGGTGGGAGAGAGAAATGAAACAAGAGGGGATCAGGAAGGAGACAAACCATAAGAGACTCCTAAACTCATGAAACAAACCGAGGGGGGCTGGGGGGTAGGGGCGGGTAGGGATAGGGTGGCTGGGTTATGGACATTGAGGAGGGTATGTGCTATGGTAAATGCTGTGAAATGTGTAAGCCTGAGGATCCACAGACATGTACCCTGGGGCAAATAATACATTATGTGTTAATTTAAAAAAAAAAAGTCTTCGGTAAAGAAAATGAATAAGCAGAGGTCATAGCTGTAATGAAGGTGACTTGCCTACTTTATTCAAGAGGTAAGTCATTCCCTGTGACTTCCCACAGAAGGCAATGTGGCCAAAGGAACGTGGAAGTCATTTTTTATTTTTTTAAAGATTTTATATATTTATTTGAGAGAGCACTAGAGAGAGAGGGAGAGAGGAGAGAGAGAAAGAGAGAGGACACAAGCGGGGGGAGGGGCAATGGCAGAGGGAGAAGCAGACTCCACTGAGCAAGGAGCCCACTGTGGGGCTTGATCCAGGGAACCTGAGATCATGACCTGAACTGAAGGCAGATGCTTAACTAATTGAGCCACCCAGGAACCCTGGAAGTCATTTTTTTTTCCATTTTTTCCCCCCAAATACATGGAGCGCTGGGTGTGGTACATAAACAATGAATCTTGTAACACTGAAAAAATAAAAGTATTTGGAAGTCATATTTTTTAAACAACTGTGTAAAAATGTACTGTCTTTGTGTAATTATTTCTCCCTCTCCAGACTTCCTTGTCTACAAAAGAGAGATTTCCACTTTGTTCTCATATGATGAGAAGCTACCTGAAGCAGACCACAACAAACTCACTCGAGAGTAATATTGATGAGTGATGCTGATGTTTGATGTTATCAATGCAAATTGATGGATGAAACTATGGAATAAAAACTTTAAAGTAAATTTGGACTTAGAGTCTGATTGGCAGATCTTCTATGAATAGATCCAAGTACATACTATGTCTGAAAAAAGAATAAATTTGCAATTCCAAGCCAATGGACCAAGTCTTATTTATTATCCTTACTCTGGATTCTGATGTCGTTCTTCTAGTACTTAGGCTTGGTTGTCAAAGGAGCATCTATACTCTCTACATCATTCTTTGTGAGCATTAATTAGGTGGGTTTAAAATTATTGTTTCTTTCTCTTCATATGTCTTGTTCTGACCCTAAACTCTTCAGCAGTGTCATCTCCTGGCACCCCATATGTCTGCTATATGTGGGTCAATGTGATGACCATTCCACAAGCTTTTATACCTGCTTCCCTGTGTGTCTGCATTTTGCATTCCTCCCTTTGCTCATTTTCTCCCTCACCTCCTTCCCTTCTTTTCTTCCCTCCTTTATTTTATCTTAGGAACTATTTTATACTAGGAACACTTGTTAGGGATTTTTATTGAAATGTCTTAATCAAGCTAAGGGCCCACTACTGAGAAGTAGTAGATGTTAGGTAAAGTTTTGTGCAATGAATGAGGAATAGTCTATCTTCATTATAGAACGGTCACCTGGGGAGCAGCATAAAGGTTGGGAAGCAGGTAAGCCTATTAGGAGCCTGCTGCATCCATGCCAGCCAGAGGTGATAAGGACCTGACTCTGGAGATAGAGCAGAAGAGAAACTTGATGAGAGGAAGTTGGGCGATAGAACAAAGAGGACTTGGAGACTGATTTGTTGGGGAAGGGGAGGTGTACATTAAAGCCATGAGGGCAGAGAAGAGATGAGAACTCCCATATTCATTGAGTAATTTAAGTCCAACCAGCTTAAAAGTCCTGTCCTCTCCTCCAGGAATCTTTTTTTTTTTTTTAATCTCCTTCAGATCAAATTAATTACTCCTTTCTCTTGATTTCCATTACTCTATAGTGAATTGAAATTTTTTGGTTTTATTGATTGTAAACATCTAAATGTTATTATTTCTTCGAGCCCGAGGCTATACATGGTTTGCTATTATATCTTCCACATACAGCGTGACCACCGATGGGTCACAAGTCCTCCTCAGATACCTGGGGACCAAAGCCCTATTTAATGTTGTATGTACTGGTTATTTTTATTACATTTTCTTACAAATAAAGATACTTTCCACTTCTGTGAGTTTTTCAGTCTACTGTGCAATGTAAGTCAGAATTCTTGAGTAACCTACAAATATATTTTAATTTTTTGTTAAAAAATGGTATTAGACTTAAGAATTGCAAAGATAGTAGAATGAGTTCCTCTACCTAGAATTCCCTATTGCTAACATTTTATATAACCATGATATATTTATCCAAATTTAAAAATTGATATTAATATAATATAATCATATACTGTGGCACAATAATATAATAAATTGGTATTAACATGGTATAGTATAGTAGTAAAATTAATAGAGTATAATTAATATTTATGTTTATTTATATATAGTATAGTATAATTAATATAGTATAATAGAATAATATAGCATAGTATATAATAATGTATATAATATAGTATAATTATAGTATACCATAATATAGTATAATAATATAGTATAATATACATAATGATTTAATACAATTAATCAATAATTAATGTAATTCCTATTAAGTAAGTTATGAACTTGATTCAGATTTTTTTTAAAAGATTTTACTTATTTGAGAGAGAGAGTGAGTGAGAAAGAGTGCACAAGCTGAGAGAGAGACAAAGGGAGAGGGAGAGATAAAGGGAGAGGGAGAAGCAGACTCCCCGCCGAGCGGGGAGCCTGATGGATGTGGGGCTTGATCTCAGGACCCTGGGATCATGACCTGAACTGAAGGCAGATGCTTAACCAATTGAGCCACCCAGGAACCCCTGATTCAAATTTTCCATGTTTTTCTGCTAATGTTCTTTTTCTATTCTAGGAGCCAATCTAGTATACCACGAATTCCTTTCTTTTTTTCTTAGTCTTCTCCAATTGCTCAAAGTTCTTCCATCCATCTTTGTTTTATGATCTTGATGCTTTTGAATGGTGCTGGCCAGGTGTTTTGTAGAATGTGCCTCACTTTGGCTTTGTCTGATATTTTCTCATGAGTGACCCGAGTTTATGGATTTGGGAAAGAATATCCTGAAGATGTCGCCTTCTTGTCACATTATCTCGAGTATTTGCTATCATTATGTTTTATTACTGGTGATGTTAACCTTGATCTCTTGGTTAAAGTGGCGTCTACCAGGTTTCCTTCTCCATTGTAAGTTATTATTTCCCCTTTGCAAACTATATACCTTATAAACAAGTATTAAGTCCAGCCCATTCTCAAGAGAAAGGGATTTAGCCTTTGCCTCCTGGAGGAAGGAATGTCAAAGAATTTGCAGACATGTGTTAAAACCACTGCAGTTATTAATATTTTGAGGGAGCTAGTTTGAGGTTATGCAAATGTCCTGTTTTTCCTTAAAGTCACTAATTTTAATGTTTATCAATGGATTTTTTTACTTGCAGCAACTATGCCATGGTGATATATGGTCATTTTCTGTTTTTCTAGTTTTTTTATGCATTAATTGATTGGAATTCTTCTGAAAGGAAGACTTGTCCCTTCTCCTCCATTTGCTTATTTATTTCATCTTATTTATATTTGCATAGACTTGGATTTTTATTTTATTCTTTGGGTTAGAATCCATAACTGTCATTGCTTTATTGCTAAAATTGTTCCAGCTTTAGCCATTGGGAACATTTTTTGTTTAGCCTCTGTGTCCTTTTCATATGTCCCATGGCTTGTTGTTTTTTGTGTGTTTGTTTTTGTTTTGTTGTTGTTATTGTTGTTTGGGCAGGGTAGTGGTGGTTACGGGTGTGCACTCTTAGTTTTTGGCACAGCAAGATGCTCTAAATCCGTCTAGTATTTTCTCTGTCCCAGTTCTAAAATTAGCATTTTCTCCAAGGAACCCTAATTCCTTTTACTGGAGAATGTTATTTAGAATCCAGGATCCAGACAAAAGATGTGCTGGTTGCTCCTTGGGGGTCACTGCTTCTAGTCACTTTCAGTAGACAGTTAGGAAATACATATATGTATATTAATGCATGTATATGTATATGTACTTACCTTATATTTCTGTGTCTGTCTGTCTGTCCGTCTATCTATCCATCTATCATCTATGTACCTACCTATTAAAGTAAACATGAGTTCACAGTAATGATTGAGCTCCAATCCAGCATCACAGGGTACATTGTAGCATTCCTCATTGCTTACCTGCAACTTTATTTAAAAGTTGAAACCATAAGTCACATTATATACAATATATTTCCATATTTGTTCAATCCTGTGTATATGCAGATTTGTTTTAGAGTTGGTACAAAGTAGAATGCAGTGTCCGTGTACAATTCTTTTTGTCTTTTGCCTCACAATACCTAGTCAAAACTCTGTTTTCCAAAGTTGCATAGGTCAACAACTTTCTTCTCTATCCTCTTTACTGTGGTTATGTATACACATGTAATACAATTAGACTTACGTGTCACAGGCTGCACTCCATCTTGGATTCTTCCTGCATTTTGGATGACTTTTTTTTTTCATTTAAATGGAGTAAAATGCACTATTTTCAATATATAGCTATGAAAACTTCAGAGTCTATGAATCTACTACCATTGTATCATACATGTTGTTCCATAAATCCCCAAATTCCTTCATGCTTCCTTTTTGTAGTCACTCTAACCTCAACCAGTAACAAGGAATTGCTTTTCTACCTCTATAGTCTTGCCTTTTTCAGAATGTAATATAAATAGAATCATGACAGATACCTGCTTGTGTCTAACTTCTTTCACTTAGAAAAATACATTTAAGATTCATTCCTGTCGGTGCATGAATCAATTGTTCATTCTGTTTTATTGCCAAGCAATATTCATTCATATGAATGGACATACCACAGTTTCCCATTAACTTGCTGAAGTAAGTGTGAGTTGTTTCCAGTTTGGAGCAATTGTGATTAAAGCTGCAATTATTAATAAAGCTGCTAATAGGTTTTTGCATGAACATAAGTTTTCAACTTACTTGGGTAAATACCTAGGTTTTGATGAGTTGCATGATGATGTTCAAGTTTAAGAGTTCTTTATATATTTTGGTAAGGAGTTTTTTTTTATCAAATATGTGATTGGCAAATATTTTCTTCTAGTCTGTGGCTTGTCTTTAATTCTCTTTAACATCCTGTTTGACAGAGCAAAACCTTTAAATTTTGCTAAAGTCCAGTTTATCAATGTATTCTTTTATGGCTCAATCTTATGATGTATTTCCAAAACTCTGCAAAAATGAAGATCATGTATCTTCTCCTGTATTTTCTTCTAGAAGTTTTATAGTTTTATGTTTTCTATTCAATTATAATCTTTATTGAGTTAGTGTTTGCATAAGGTATAGGGTAAGCCTTGAGGGTTTTTTTTTTTTTTTTGCATATGGATATCTAATTTTTTCATTTATGGAAAAGATTTTCATTTCTTCATTGAATTGCATTTGTATCTTTGTCAAAAGTCAATTGACTACATTGGTGCACATCTATTTCTGGGCTCTATTCTGTTCCATAGATCTATGTGTCTATGGTTTTGCCAATACCACAGTTTTGATTACTATAAATTTATAGTGAGTTGTGAAATTGTGTAACGTGAGTCTTTCAACTTTGTTCATTTTTTAAAATATGGTTTGGCTATTCTAAGTCCTTTGCCTTTCTTATTAATTTTAGAATCAGCTTGTCAAGAACTACCAAAAAAATACTTGCTGGGATTTTTGGGGGAGATTGTACAGAAGCTATAGACCAATTTGGAAAAATTGAGATGTTAACAATATTGAATTTCCCAATCCATGAATATGGTATCTCTCTCTGTTTATTCAAAACTAACATTTTCTTAATGAACACTTGTAGTTTTCAACATGTAAATCCTGCACGTATTTTCTTCTCAACTACATTCGTTTTGTTTTGGGCCCACTCCTCGTTGCTGTTGTCAATGGTGTTTTTGATGTTTTTTTTGGGGGGGGGGTGTTTGTTTTGTTTTCAATTTCAATTGCTTTTTGCCAGCATTGGGAATAAGATTTACTTTTGTATATTGACCTTCTATTCTGTGGCCTTGCTAAACTCACTTATTAGTTATAGACTGGTGAAGCCATATGAGGCTGGATTTCTTTTTTGCAGAATTTTAAACTATAATCTCATTTCTTTATTAGATACAGGTTTATTGACATAATCTATTTTTTTCTTGAATGACTTTTGGTAGTTCGTATCTTTCAGGAATTCATCAATTTTACCTAAATTGTCAAATTTAGGAGGATAGGATCATTTGTAATTCCTCGTTATTTTCCTTTTAATGTCTATGGGGTCAATACTGATATTCCCTCTTTCATTTTCAATATTGGTAATTTGTGTTTTCTTTCTTTTTCTTATTCAGTCTGACTAGAGTTTTGACAATTTTATTAATCTTTTCTAAGAAATTACTTTTGGTTTCATTTTTTTTTTTTACTATTTTCAATTCATTGATTTCCATTCTAGGAAAATTTAATAAATAAATGATAAATTTTATTGCCTTTCTTATGCTTGCTTTGGATTTAAATTGATGTTTTTTTCCTCTGATTTCTTTTTGAAGCTTAGGTGAATGATTTGAAAATTTTCTTTTTACTAATGTAAGCATTAATGCTACAAATTTACCTGTAAGTGCTGCTTTAGCTGTGCCCCACAAACTTTGTATGATGTATTCTCATTTTTATTAAATTCAAAATATTTAAAATATCTCCTTGACATTTCCTCTTTGATCCATGGATTATTTTACAAGTGTGCTGTTTAACTTTCAAATGCTTGGGGATTTTCCATACATCTTTTTGTTTGTTTTATGCCCCAGAATATGCACTTGAGGGGAATGTCCATTATGCAGTTGTTGGGTGGAAGGTTCTATATATATCATTTAAATAATGTTGAAAGATAGTGTTACTCAGGTCATCCCTACTTATTTTCTGCCTGCTTGTTCTATCAATTACTGAGAAAGGAGTGAAGTCTCAACTACAGTTGTGGATTTGTTTATTTCCCTTTTCAGTTCTGTTAATAATTTTTGTCTCACATAATTTGAATCTGTTAGGTGTGTATACACTTAGGATGGTTACTCTTTTTTCCCCCATCAGCTTCTTCAAGGAAGCTTCCTTAGGATTCTTATCAAACTTGCCTGAATGTTTGCTAGGTTCATAGAGATGAATCCTATAAGAGACCGCAAATTCTGTTATTCTGCTCCTCGGGGGACTTGACCCCTGCTGATAACCCACACTTAGCCTTTAGTGATTTGTTAAAAACATTTTCATCTTAATCTTCTTACCAGCTTCTGTGGTGTCCAACAGTTGACCCCAGGTAAGCAAAGGCTTGGGTTCTGTTGCTCCCTGTAGATACCTTTCTTTCTCCAGATTTCATTATAATTGGTTGCTCTCCAACCTTAGTTTTCTCATAGGTTTAAGAAAAGTTGTCCATTTGCTGTTCAGTCTTTCACTCCAACTTGCAAAGGTTGGAGTGACAGTCTCCACTCCAAGTTGAAATGAAATACCTCACAAATTTTTTTAGAATTGAAAACCTCACTGATAGAAATTTGTGCTATTTCGCCCTTTGACTTCCTACGTTTCTAGGAATCATGGTCCACTGAAGCTCTTCACTGGAAGAATATTACTTAAATCTTTCTGGACACTTCCAAGCATTGACTTTCACAATGGAAATTGTGTACAGTTGACCCTTGAACAAACACACAGGTCCACTTATATGTGGATTTTTTTTAGTAAATACAGTATAGTATAGTAAATCTATTTTCTCTTCCTATTGACTTAATAACATTTTCTCTTCTCTAGCTTAATTTATTATAAAATATATTATATAATACATATGATATATGAAATATAGATTGATTAACTATCTATGATATTGATAAGACATCTGGTCAACAGTAGGCTATTAGTAGTTAAGTTTGGGGAGTCAAAAATTAAAAGCGAATTTTCAGCTGCATGGGGTGTCGGCACCCCTAACCTCTGCTTTGTTTCAGGGTCAACTGTATTTTTCTGCTGTTCTTTTCTATAGTTATGTGTGTCTGTTCTGTGTATCTGTACAATTACATTGGTGCCTTTTCAGAAACAAACTACTTATAAGTCTCTGTGCCTTGTGGGGGGACTCACTGTTGAGAATGTGTTAAATAAGGGAAATGACAATCTCAAAGAAAATTGTGGTAAACGTCACTCACTTTTACAGTCTCCAAAGCAATATTTCTCTAGCGTTAGCCTTGGCTCTTCTGTCTTCTAATCAGTATGTGTGTTGTGTTTAGGTAATAGAAATCATTTTTCTCCGGAGTATTTTCTGCTTTCGCTTTTTTAGGGTAGATCATTATTAGTCATAGCATGGTAATATTCAATTAAAAAATTACTTAACTCCAAAAAGGTATAAATACCAATATCTTAATATTCAATAACAAATGCCAATCATTAATTATCATTCATCTAATCTTATCATTTAATATGGAGTTTGGAATTGTAAAAAAAATAAAAAATAAGAAACAGGCAGTTTTTGCTCATAAGCTGATCTGGGACATCGTGTTGTTAAGTAGTGACACAAAGCAAATTAATTTTTTAATAGATTGGCTTGATGAAAAAGGATTAGAGAAATAAGAGGATACTGTTTTTACTGCTTGAGGCAATCTCATTTGCAAAACTATTTCAAACCACAGCCCATCTATCACTATGTAAATGATCTAGAATAATTTTTTTCAGTATTGGTATGTTTGGGTTTAGAAATCCCACTTTTACCTTGTGGCACTGAAGCAATAATTCTTAATGAAAAGTCGCCTTTCATTGCTTCATTCTTCCTTTAACTCCCTTATACATCCAGTGTACACACACTTCTTTTCATGCAACTATTTTTCATATCCGCTGGCTTTCTGATGGACACAAACAGAAAAATCACCACAATTTGAATGACCTTTTAATAATTGTTAAGACACTTGAGAAGCTAATGAAAAGCCTTCTTGCTGCCATGCCCACTGGTCTAATATTTAGAGTAATGAGAACAGAATTAGGTGAACTTTTGATGAAAAGCTGTTGCAGATATTTAAGCATTATTTGGAATTCAAGAACTCTCACTCTTTAGGATCTGCTATCACTTTCTGTGGTTAGGTAAAAAGTGCCTGGTTAAAATATGTAGCTCTAGCTAGAGCAGTAGATGCATGATGGCTGTCACTGAAATCATAGTTTATTAAATCATTAATGGATGGTAGATATTTTCCAGAAGAGAGTACAAGAGTTTGATTCCACCGAGAGGTGAATCAACTGTGAACTACCCCGGCATCTTTGTCCACCCCCAGGCCTCAATGCAGCCAAGTCCTGTGAACTTCTTAGGCACAAAAAAGCCGATGGGCTTGATAAAATAACTGAAGCATGAAACTGATCATCAAAAATGGTTGGTGGTTTCTAAATGAGTCATATTTCTTCTTGGGAAGAGCTTCATATTTATATCAGTAAGGGTCTTTCTAAGGTTCCAGATGCTCATGGTACCCCGAAGAGTGTACTAAAAGCAAACTGTAAACTCAGTAATCTCTGTTTCCCCTCCTCACCGGCGATGGACTGTTTCACCTCTCAAAATAATGCAAAAGATCAGTATGAGAACAAACTTGACCCTCATAACAAAAATTGCTGATTTGTGTTTTTCCTAAAGGGCAGAGAAATAATAGTTTAGATTTAAAATCTCTACTCTTCTGAGGTCTGCAGATACATGGACCCCATTTATGTTAACAAAGTACTTAATAAGCCAAAGAGATGACAATACCAGTAAGAGTTTGAAAACAAGATTTGGCTTTCAGAATCCAAATGAGAGTGATCCATCTGAGATAATCAGCTGTAATTCTTTTACACAGTATATATACTTTTTTCACTCTCAAATGTGCTTCATAATGTATCCTGCTTTTCTTGAAGGAAATTACACTTCCTAGATTAAGATAATAATAGTGATGAAATAATAGACTGTTATATTTATAATCAGTAATTACGTAGTCACCAAATAAGTGGCCAGTATCTAGGGAACAAGCAATTATATGAGCTGTGATTACTAAAGAAGTAATTATGATGAAAGATAAACCCCTCTTAGTTGTGCTTTTTTTTTCCTCTTAAGACTGGCATTTATATAACACAGTCCCTAATCCATAGAGGATGTTTGTTTAGGTCTGAGAGAATGTGCATCTGTCATGCACAATTTCATTCAGGAAGACTCGGTGTTCATGGATTTGACGTTCTCAATTTCAGCCTAGTGACTGATGGTTTGAAGGACAGTGGCTTACTGTCACTAGTCTACAGCACAGATTTGAGTCATTTGCTCAAGATTTTTGTGCAGGATTGTAGACTGCCTTGCATGGCACCCTGGTGTCATGACCTGAGGGGTCTCTTGTCTAACGAGAAAAGCTCTGTGGTCCAGGACAAAAAGAAAAATAGCTGATGGAGCTAAGGGAACATAGTTGTCATGGTCTGAACGTGTGCGTCCCCCGCCCCCTAGATGTTGAAATCCTGACTCCAAAGGTGATGGTATTCATCGTTAGGGCCCTTGACAGACGTTTAAGTTATAGGGGGGAGGCCTCACAAATGGGATTAAGTGCTTTATTAAAAAGGCTCTAAAGAGCTCCTCAGCCCATTTGGCCCTGTGAAGACACAGGGAGAAGTCTGCATGCGACTGGGAAGAGAGCCCTCACCCAACAATGCTGGCACCCTGATCTTGGACTTCAGGACTCCAGCACTGGCAGAAACAAATTTCCACTGTATAGAAGCTACCCAGTCTGTGGTATTTTGTTACAGCATCCAGAAGAGACTAAGACATAAACACATGGGAAAACAGAAACTTGGGGGAATTACATACAGAAGAGATTTGATCAAATTTGGAAAACCTCAAAGTTTTCAGAGCATGAGTAGTAAGGGGCTACAGTGACCTTGCTAGACATGGGTAGTGTTTTTTTTAAAGCATCAGGATCTTATTTTAACTGGTATGATGGAACACAAGAATTTTACTTTAGAGATAATAGCATTAAAAACAAAAACAAAACAAAACTCTATTTAGCAAAAATACCTACATTTCAAATAGACCTCAAGATTGTTATTTCCTATCTATCTGTGTTTGGGGGATGTTTTATGTTTTTTTCAGATCCTGGATAATTCTGTGTGTGTATTGGTTCTGCCTGTATACCGAGCGAGATCTATGGTAGGCTCAGAGGAATGGAGTTATGTAAGACCAGATCACCAATTGTTGGAAATACTGTGATGGGTCAAAAGTTGCAGGGAACTCCCATGAAACACATTCAGGAGGTTTATCTCCTTTTTTTGGTAAAACTTTCCTTTCTTTTAAAATTCAAATGAAGTATGAGAACTGCTCTTTGACAACCATGTGAAGATTGAATTTTCTCAATCTGCTGTGAAATTTAAGAGCTTTCTTCAGTGTGTGTATTTTTTTTTGCCTTTTCCAATGATGACAAAATTTGGAACAACTTTTTCCTGGTGCTAATATAATTTTCTTAAAAGTATAAAAATAATTTACTAAAGGAATGCTATTAATTCTGTTTCAGGAATATAGATATTGAAGTAGAACTTGGGTCTCGATTCATAGAAATGTATAGGACTGTATATTTAAGGTATAACTAGAATTAAATTTATAGAACATATCTTGCAACTAACCTTTCACAGTTGTTTAGTACTGCTTCATGAGACATAGTCACATTATTGTTTTAGTCTTGTAGTCTTAACCATGAAATCAGTCTGAGTTAATTTATTCTTAATTTTACTTTATAATGGTAGATATTGAATTTATCAAAAAGATAATTACTTATTTCCCTTAAAAAAGAAAAAAAAATCAACCTCACAACTCTTTGAGACCTTTTAATAGTCCACAGTTTGTCCAAAGTAATGTAATCCTCGGTGATTAAAAGAAGCCAAATTAAAAAAAAGAAGAAGCCAAATAGTAAGAATAAAACCCTGCATTAAAAGTGCACCTTTTTCCAAGATAGTTCAGTAGTTCAACAGATCTGGTTTCATTAATCCTCCAAGTTTAAAGGGGGAGAATATCTTGGGGCACTTGGGTGTCACAGTTGGTTAAGCACTGACTCTTGTTTTCAGCTCAGGTCGTGATCTCAGGGTGGTGAGATACAGCCCCCAGGTCGGGCTCCACGCTCAGTACGTGGAGTCAGCTCAAGATTGTCTGTCCTTCTCCCTCTGCCCCTCCCTGCCTCATGCTCTTTCTCTAAAATAAATAAATAAATCTTTTAATAAAATAAAAGGGGGAGCATTTTTTGAAGTTTTTTTTTTTTTAATACAGATACTGAATTCCTAATATTTCCCAAGTGAGTTGGCATCCATAAAAGAGTATGGAGAAATGCTTAAGCATTGTGGGTCTAGGATCAAACTGCTAGGGTTAAAATCCTTATTCTGCCACTTCCTAAACAGATGACAAGTAAGGGGCAATGCTTAGTGATTATATGAGATGGGCATGTTACTTAACTTTGCTAAGCCTCAGTTTTCCCATCCATAAAATAGCAATAATATTAGTACCTGCTTATGGAGTAGGGAGGTTAAATGAGATGTTTCAAGTTCAAGTCCTTAAAGTAAGTGTTGAATTAATGTCAGTTATTATTTACTTAACATAAGTGTGTGCTAAGTGACACAAATCTCTTCTGGCATCTTTATTGGGAGCTGGAAATCTAAACACACAATTATAATTCAAGGTACAAGTTTAGATGCACAAGACTGGAATCTTGAACTACTCCCTCTGCTCTACTGGGTCCTCGCCTCCCACAATGATGGCTTTAATTGTAATTTTAATGGAATTGTAACTCCTGTCTAATCTATTTTATTTCAGCTTTTTCCCCTCAGAATGAGCATAACTAGATATACACCCTGGTAAAAGAGGCTAGCATAATCTGAAAAAGAGTTTTGCCTGTCAGCTGATGATCTTTTTTAAACTTTTTTTCGAAGATGCAAATGTACTGAGGCTTCTTAAGGAATCTTCTGCCAAATCATAGCTGATGTATTGGTATTTGTATTTGTCAAGACTTGTGTTTCCTGTTTATTGTAAAGTCTTCTTTCTGTCCCCATTTGATTATGATGTAATCTATGCTGAGTTTAAATTTCATATTAGGAGAAGGAGAGACAATCAGAAATGGATATTCATACAATGTGAAAATCCACATGGCAGGCACTTCTCTCATATTTCTTATGTCTTATAGGACTTTGGTTCTGTTAGTCAGAAAGACATTCATGTATCAAGATCAAAATTGAACTCTGGAAAGACTCATGGACCCCTTTGTCCAGTGAGATGAACCTGAAGAAGTGTATTGCTGAGTTAATAAATTCCAAACCTACTTAAAACAGGTTGGCTTTACCTTGTAACTATATTTGGAGGGTTTTGAAATCATTCTTTATGAGACCATGTTTATGAAGGGAGCCTATGAAGGCTTGCCATCTGTGGCTGCTTGTGTGTTTTCCTTTTTCCATGTATTTGGGAGCAGGGGCAGAAAGCTAGAATGGCTGAGTTCAGAGCAAGAAGCCTAACCCTAACCCTTCTTACCAAGTGGAATTTTCTATGCCCAATGATAAGGGGGAAATAATTACTGAGTTTCAAAAACCAACAATAAGAAAAGAGCAATTCCTTGCCAGTAGCCATAGTTATATGACAAAGAAAAGAAATATTTCTTTGCAAAAAGTATGATCTTGAAAAAGCATTTCTTGTTTAATTCAACAATTCTTTATCACAATGTTTCCGAAACTTTTCCTAAATTCTCCCTGACACTTTACAAATCTAGCTTTCTGAGACAGCCACCGAATTGAATGTCCAGGAAATGGGTGTTTGAATTTCTATTTTTAAGAATTCAGCTGATTCTTATGGTCATTTAAGTTTAGGAGATGCTACTATGTAGGCTTAAATAAAAATAAGAGAATCAAAGTGTGTGTGGCAAGGAATAATAATTTTTGAAAAATAACATCTGATATGCTAAAACAGAGGACAGGAGCCTTCAAATATTTTTCCAGTAGGTTGTATTCTGGGCCAACAGCAAAAAAAACTGAACCCAGAATCCAGAGGTACTTAGCTTTATGGAAATATACATGTGATGTACACCCTTGACAAATCTGAGACTTATTTTTGAAGATATTGAAAATGGGGCTTTTTCAGTCTTTAAAACAATATAATACAGGCCTGAGGTCTTTCTCTCTCCCCAGACTCTTCCTCTTATACGGACTAGACCTACTGGTAATTTCAACTTTTTGTTTATTAGCAAAGGGTTTCCACTCTTTACTGAAATTGGTAAGATGGGGCATTGGAATCAAAATCAGCTATTATTTAAATGTCTTCCTCTTACAAAGCCCTAGAGAACTAAGAGGGTTTCTCTGGTCTTTCCCAATTTATAGTAGAGTTTGCCTTAATCAATAGCTCTGTGGGGAAAATCTCCTGTCCTTTAAAGCCCGGGTGAATAGGTAGGATCTCGAAGAAGCTGAGTCTTTTCACGAGTGCCCATGAGTCTTCCATACACTAAGCATTTTGTGCAGATCCCTGACTCTGCTACTAGCTACACCAGGCCCTGTAGGCTTTGCTGTAAATGTGGACTGCTGCTCCTCACTCCCGAATCCTGTGACCATCCTGGAACCAGCTTAAGCATAGTGGCCAGCTTTCTGAACCTTTATCATGTTGGTTCAGTTTATACATACTGATTCAGTCACTTGGTTTTATATGAAACCAGAACTCTGCCATTATACCTTTAGACCTTCTGTTGCCTATGGACCCTCCTTTTACTAAAAATCATGACCTGCTGTCTGTGGATCTGCCCGTTCTTTTCACAAGTATTTGTTAAAAGAGTCCAGTGAGTTTGTGTCCAACTAAATCACTGTTGATGCAGGCATACCTTGTTTTATTGTGGTTCACTTTATTGTACCTCGCAGATACTGCAGTTGTTATCAATTGAAGTTTTGTGCAATCCTCACAGAGAAAGGAAGTCTATCGGTACCATTTTTCCAACAGTGAAGTGAGATTTGTTCACTTTGTGCTTCTGTCTTACATTTTGGTAATGCTCACAATATTTTAAGGTTTTTCATTATTATTATTTTTGTGATCATGATCTGTGACCAGTGATTACAACTCACTGAAAGCTTAGATGATGGTTAGCATTTTTTACCAATAAAATAGTTTTTAAGTAAGGTATGTACATTCTTTTTTTGGACATAATGCTACAGCACACTTAATAGACTACAGTATAGTGTAAACATAACTTTTGCGTGCACTGGGAAGGAAAAAAAATTCATTTGACTATTGCAATATGCACTTTATTGAAGGGGTCATTGGGTGGGAATGGAATTGCAGGATCTCAGGTCTGCCTGGAACTCATGCAACCACTCCATAAACACACATGTGACACTTAGGATTTGGCTATGCTTTTATTTCCAGTTACTTTTCTTTTCTTTTTTCTTTTTTATTTTAAACACAGTTGTTGCAAGGTTCTTGTTTTGACGTCTCAAGATGAAAAGACTCTGAATATATTGGACTTGTTTATAACTGCATTCCCATTTTCCCCCCAAGCCATCAAACTGTGCTGCCTTGAGGTAAATATCTTGATTTATTTATGCTCCTTTTTCTCCTTTTTACCTCCAACTCTTCTGTGGTGATTAATCTTACGGATTTTTTGATTTTTAATTTGCACACATCTTGTTCCCCTTTCATGTTGTCTATGTAGGGTTTCTTTGTTGTTAGCTTACTCTCATCCCTTTTCTCTCCTCATGTCTTCCCATCAACCCTGCATTTTTTCCCTTCCTTTTTCTTACAGAACTGCTAGGTTGGTGACCACACATCTCAGACTCTCTGTGCCCTAACCTCTACCCCATTGGAGGCTTGGTTCTCTTACCACAGCTGCTGCCTGGGGTGACCCAATCCCATTTTGGGCTCCTCAGCCATATTTCTGGGGTCCATGCACCTGTGCCCCCTTTTTGACTTCACTCCACCCCAGGAGCAAGTTACTAGAGTTCTCTCCTGTAGTAACTGCTTGTTTGCAGAAGCAAGAGCCCCCAGGCTAGAAAAGACCTGAAGCAATGCAGAGCCCACCTGTTATTTTCTTAGAAATCCTGGGGTGGGAGGTCCTTTCAGGCCACTGGGGCTTGTACAGAGCTGTGTCCCTTGTTGGCGCTTGGGACTCTGGGTATGAGAAGTATAGACACTGGGCTTCTGATCAGGTATACTGGCCACCCAACCAAACACTCTCCCAAACTTAAATCACAGTGGCCAAGAATGTGAGGCACCTACAGGCTCCTGGCTGGCCCTGCTATGGCCTCTCCTGGCAGCTGGCCCCATCCCAGAGCTCCCTGTTCATGTCCCTCTTGTGGCTACCTTTCAGTCTGTGCCCTAGACACCATGCAGAGCTCACCTTTCTTCAGGATCTGCGCCACTGAGCACCCACCTCTTTCAGAGGAACTAAGCACCAAATGGCAGGTCAGATTTCCTGATGTCTCAGAGAAAGAGTGGTTCCTTAATCCCCACGGATTAATCTGCTTGTTCTGCAGACTGGCAGTTTGATGTCCCCAGCAGCTGCTGAAATGATATGTCATTCTCCCCAGCAGACGTTCCCAGAATATTTTTTGGTCAGCTCCTCATAAACCCTGACAACTATGGGAGGCCAGTCCTCTCTCTCTGGCTGCTTCAGAGAAATGCTCCTTCCCTGAGGAATGACTTAGGTGCTATGTAGGGTCTCATTGCTGACCCACTTAGAGGTCCTCACAAGCAAGGCAACTAATCATCCCTTCTCCTCAGCAAGGAATCAGATTTGAGGTGCCTTAGGCCTACATGTCACAATTATCTGACATCATTCTTTCCTTAGCTACCCCAGGGGCACCAGTCTCTCATACAGAGACTCTCAGAATACTTTAAGGCAGCCATGTTTATAATGCTATAAATGGACCTTCTGAGAAACAGGGTGTCTTTCAGCAAGGTTCATGGGCTCAGGGAGTTTTCAGATCATCTACTTCCTTAGGCACTGTCTTAACACAAATCTACACAGCTCTCTCTTTTACTATCCCCTTTCCAACTTTATAAAAGAAAGACATACCCACTTAGAACACTAATGTGGTTCATAGCCCTGGAGCTCAAACACCTCCCTGGTATCAAGCAAAGAGATAACTCAGTACTGTTGTTGAAAGAAGTCAGTGATACTAATGAGTGTGTACTAAGTATGCCTAACAAATCCTCATAGCCGGTTAGTTGGTTTCCAATTCTTTGCTTTCAACAAAAAGGAAGGAGAATCTAAGGAACTTTTCAGGTGATAGATTTTTTTTTTTTAAGATTTTATTTATTTGACAGAAGGAGAGACAGAGAGAGAGGGAATACAAGCAGGGGGAGTGGGAGAGGAAGAAGCAGGCTTCCTGCTGAGCAGGGAGTACAATGAGGGGCTCCATCCCAGAACCCTGGGATCATGACCTGAGCCAAAGGCAGACGCTTAATGACCGAGCCATCCAGGTGCCCCTGGGTGATAGATTATTAAATATTATATTTCATGACAGATGACTGTGCTTTGGAACGTATAACTTGAAAAGAATACAATAAATTGACTAAATCACTTCTAGGAAATACCTTCCATTCCTAATTAGATTTTCACTAACATCAAAGGGTGTGTCTAGTTTTTGAAATTCTTTTGAGAATGATCTCTCTGAATTTGAGAGGCAGGGTGGGTAGGGAGGGAAAAAATGAAACAAGATGGGATCGGGAGGAAGACAAACCATAAAAGACTCTTAATCTCACAAAACAAATTGAGGATTGCTGGGGGTAGGGGGGTAGGGATAGGGTGGCTGGGTTATGGACATTGGGAGGGTATGTGCTATGGTGAGTGCTGTGAAATGTGTAAGCCTGTTGATTCATAGACCTGTACCCCTGGGGCAAATAATAAATTATATGTTAATAAAAAAAGAATGCAAATAAATCTACGAAGACCACTGTTTAAGACACTGACCATGGTTCTAAAGGAGGCTACCTATGAAAACCACTTTGAGGTATTTTTACATGTTATCAATACCAAAGCTCTGGCCATACCCCCAAACCTGCCTAATCAGATCTTTGGCAATGTGACTTAGGAAGTTAATAAATCTCTCTGAGTGAATCAGCCAAGTGGTTGGCTTGCTGTCCACTGCTTTATGGCACCAAAGGACACAACTAAACTGCCCAGACCTTGTGCAAAACTTCTCTTCTGTAGTTCTTGGAGCTGAGGGTGGTGTCCTTATGCTACCATTTGAGGTATCAGGGAAGCAGCAGGTGAAGTTGAGAGAGAAGTCACTAGTTCTGGAAAGAACTGTGCCTGCATTGGGTTCTGCCACTTGCTGATTATGTGGCCTGAGGCAAAGCATTTCCCATCTCTGGGCCCCAGAAGGCCTTTTTAGGCTGTTCAGAGGACAGTATACTACCTGATACATGGCAATCTTTTAATAAGACATAGTTTTCTCCTACTCTTTCAGAATAAATATAATAACTCCCACATGAAAGTGTGGGGCTTTCATGAAGGATTTGAATCCATGTTTTCAAAGCTTATAATTGAGCATCTTAAAAATATTACAGTGGGGCTCCTGGCTGGCTCAGTCAATAAAGCATGCAACTCTTTTTTTTTTTTTTTTTTAGCATGCAACTCTTGATCTCGGGGTTGTGAGTTCAAGCCCCACATTGGATGTAAAGCTCACTTAAAAAAAAGTGCTTTTTGTTTGTTTGTTTGTTTGTTTTAAAGATTTTTTATTTATTTATTTGACAGAGAGTAGAGAGATCACAAGTAGGCAGAGAGGCAGGCAGAGAGAGAGGGGGAAGCAGGCTCCCTGCTGAGCAGAGAGCCCGATGCGGAGCTCATCCCAGGAGCTTGAGATCATGAACTGAGCCGAAGACAGAGGCTTTAACCCACTGACCCACCCAGGCGCCCCTGTTTGTTTGTTTTTTAAGTGCTTGGGGGAAAAAAAAGGAGCAATTGAATTTGTTGAATAAAAGAATGAATAAGAAAAAAACTGTTAATATCTAGATTTCTATTAAAAAAACGAGAGTGAATTAGAAAGATGAAAAATGAGTTAGAATCTTTAAAACTGCATAAAATGGAAGGAAAGAAGGGTGGTCCTCTCTTTGTTGCTTCCCAGGCATGCACACAATGAATGTTATGGATTGGACTCCAGAAAGAGAGTTAGTCAGAACCCATTAGAGTCAATAGAAGGCTTGTAGGCTGCCTCATTCACCGCCATTCCTGGTGTAGTTGATGGAAGCGAGATAAGTAACTAGTAACATGGCTCTGAATAAAGAGAAAATGTATGGAGGGAAAAACAATCTGTATTCCCTTTTTATCATCTGTTTGTTATGGTTGTCAATGGGGAGAACCCTAGGCCTGGCGGTTTACACTATGGTTTCAGGTGCTGTGATGATGCCACCGATGCTTTAGGGTAATAAAGTTGAAGACCACCACAATTCTTGATGATACAGTTCAATCATTGTCTCAATCATCTTCATATACTTATAATCTGATTTTCTTTTGCTTTGTGACTCTTTTAATGGGGTGTATCCTCCATCTTCCTATTAGGTAATACATTGTTATTGTATTAATAACATTCGGTAAGAAGTATCCCTGACCACAACAACCACTGATGGGCTTCTTGTAAAAGTTGGATTTTTGTTACTTTCTGGGCCAAAGGTATTCATTTTGTGATAATTTGAATGTAATTATCTCCTTATGAGCTTTATATTTGAAACTTCTAAATGGAATCTCTCTAACACTAAAGCACTGGTTTTGGGTAAATTTTTAAAAATGAAGTTTTATGACTAAGATCCCTGATTAAAAGTGGACAGAAGTAAGAAATTTCACTAAAGCTCTGTCAAATTTTATGGTGGTGTTAAGAATCCTGAGACTTTCAAAATACATAAATGCTCAACTTAAGGTGTTTTTCTGAAAAATCAAAGGTCTTGCCTAATTGCAATATCAGGCCTTTGTACTTATGTTTTTTTGTGAAATATTAGAACATCACTCTCGTGGCTGCCATTGATCCTAATAGAGTAGCCAAAAACTGAAGGGTAAAAATACCTATACATATCGACTAGGTTGATGACTGAGATATGCTAGCCTGTGTTGATGACTGAGATGTGCTATCCTGTATTATAGGGATTTTATCAGAGTAATGACTAGTCATGACAATGATGTTAACTCTCATCTGCTGTACCCGGATAATTTGCAGTTTGGTGTCAAGTCAAAAACGCAGCTTCCTGGGGTACCTGTATAGCTCAATTGGTTAAGCATCGAACTCTGGTTTTGGCTCAGGTTGTGATCTCAGGGTTGTGAGATTGAGCCCAGCATCAGGCTCCACGCTGGGCGTGGGACCTGCTTAAGGTTCTCTCTCTTCCTTTCCCTCTGTCCCTCCCCACCCTGTGCACTCTCTCTCTCTCTGAAAAACAAAAAACAAAACAAAACAAAACAAAAAAACAAAACCACAGCTTCTTGAACATAAGTGATGTTTTCATGGAGTATAGTATAGGTGATCAAAAACCAATAAAAATAGTAAAATAACAGCTTAAAACTGATAAAGAGGATTAAATTATTGAGGGTCAAGGTCAAGAAAAATTATAAATATAACTTATAAATATATAAATATTTTATGCATATTGTATAGAAACACATATTATATAAATATATATTTATGTAGATACCACCCATATGGGTACCTTCATGTAAATTAAGAAGTGAATTTCACTTTTGAATACACTTGTCATCAATTAGAAAATTGAAGTAAAATACTGGTTTTGTTAGAAAAGTTATACTCTTATTTTAGAAATGACAGAAAAATATATGTATCATAAATTTGTTGTAATAAATAATCATTATAGTGTGAATGGCTTGCCTACTGTTGTATACCATGCAAACTGATAAATGTAGGTGGTCCAGAGCCATTTTATGACATTAGGATAAATATAACAAACACATCTCAACCCTCTCTTTTGTGTGGTGAGAGAGATTATGTATCCAGATGTCAACAAAAGATACAATCTGACCTTAAATTTAACAAATTGATAGTCTAACTTTTGGACCAGCTATAAACAATTGGAAAGAGTGTGTAAAGCAATTTTAAAAAAATGAAGGAAGTATTCAGCTCACATACAAGAAGCTATTAAAAACTTATCTCAATATAGGCAACAAGATTAAGGCAATAAATGTGTTCGTAGTACTGCTTCTTACATATTAATGTAGCATTGTAAAATGTCCATTATAGAAGTAGGGGTAATGACACAATGACAGAAGGTCAAAGATATTTCCCAAAACTACAGTGGGCTGGGTTAGACTTTGGTTTTAAAAAACAATAATAAGGTAAAAGAAGAGAAGATAAAATCAGCAATTCACCTATTCACAGATTGCAAAACTACAAAACTCCCTTTATATAATTTCAAATTATACTTAGGGACAGGAGATAATATATCTAAAGTGCTTAGCACTATGTCTACTTCATGGTAAAAACAAAATAATTGTCAGTTATCACCATCAATTCATCATGCTTTCCTTTTATCTGAAATATCCATTAATAATAACTTACAGGGGTGCCTGGGTGGCTCAACTGGTTAAACGTCTACCTTTGGCTCAGGTCGTGATCACAGGGTCCTGGGATCCAGCAGCCAGATGCACTCTCTGCGCAGCAGGGAGCCTGCTTCTCACTCTCCCTCTGCCCTCCCCCCTGCTCATGCTCTCCTTTGCTCTCTCTCTCTCTCTTTCTCTCAAATAAATAAATAAAATATTTAATTTGATGGTCTCGACAATATGCCAACTCTGATCATAGCTATGTACCACTGACATTGGAGAAATAGACAAACTCTAACCTCTAATTAGATCAATGGCTGATTTAGTGTTGAATTTCATATAAAGCAGTTATATAATAACGTTAACCACTAATGTATATCCCAGGCTTACTACGTGACAAGTATTGCATGCACTAAGCACATTCTTGAATTCTCTCAGTATCCTTCTGAGGTAGATGCTATCATCTTCATCTTTAGATGAAGGTACTGAAGGTTGCAGTGGTTGCTTTCCTGAAGTCATGGAGCTGGCTGGTTATAGAACATATCAAACATACTGACCAATTCCAGAATCTTCAACTCCTAACAACCTCACTTATATCAATTCACCTCCATTAGACAATGCCATGTAGATAAACCTGAACCCTATTTATATGTCCAAGAAGAGATGGTGAGGAGAAAGGTCGACAGGGAAATTATTACAAATACAGTATAATATTCAGAAATTTGGTAGACATTTTAGGCAATCCTGAAGTTTATATTTGATCTCTTTGCCAACAAAGCAAATATAAAAATGGTATCAGTAAAATGTTTTTCGAAATAGAAGTGATCATAGCTTTTTCAAGTATTTTAGAAATGAGTTAAAAATCCAAACATCTAATTATTGAATCACTACATTGTATACCTGAAAGCAACATAAAATGGCATGTTAATTATACTTCAATAAAAAAAGAAATTTTAAAAAATCTTTAAAAATCAAATTTGGATTTGTAATATGTTTTGACTTATTAGTAGTGTGTTTTAGTGTAATGTTTTACTATTGAAGAAATGAAAGCCTTTCTTTTTTTTGAAAGCCTTTTATTTAATTAGAGTTACAAAGGAGAGAAGCCACTTGCTGCATGATTGGCTCTACATCAGAGTCTACACCTCCTTGACTTCTGGCGCCAACAGAAATGACAATGTTTTTAATGTTTTAATAATGCCTAAACAGGTTAAACATAAGGTAACGAAGCAAGACAAACTAAATGTTTGTAAACACAGTATTGAGTTGAGTCATAGTTAGCAGTGTGGACTAGCCAAATCTGACTGAAATATCCTTTTAATTTATGTTAACCAATAATGAGGTATGACTTATTTGAGTAGCATTTCCTTTCAGAAGATCATATGAATCTCTTCAGGGATTTTGTTATTGCTATTGTTGTTTGCTGATTTTTTTTTTTTTTTTAAGAATAAGGATTGGCTCCCACACAGATAATGAAACAACTGTGAATCTAAAAGTAAATCAAGTGAATAAAGTTGACTTTGTATCTCCTAGTTGAAAGTCTTAAAGAAATCAAGATTAATTAGTACTTGGGCTTTGCTGTGTCTATCTGAGAGCCTAGGACAAAGCAGGCAAATAAAAGGCACTCAAAAATACTTGTGGCTGCAGTTGAATTGAGGAGACAATGCATCTGAAAAATTGTCATGTCAGTGGGTCATCTCTGTGCCAACAATTGGTATGGTGACAGAGCCCATGCTGTTATAATGCAAACTTAGTTTAACCTCAACAGTAAGGAGAATACTATACTACATTTATACATACCTATCCTCTCTGAACCCCAGAGTTATTTAAAATATGGAATTTTTCTCCTAGAATGTCTGGGAAAATTGAGACCCAGAGACTTTTTGCAGTTCCTTGGGAAGCACAGAGATGCTGTGCAGTAGGCAGCCTCCCCCTTTTCCCAGCTTCATCTCATCCTATCTGTAGGAGAGCCGGCAAGGCAGACAGCTATGGGGAGCTTTGTAACCATGAGATGGAAGGAATGAAGCTTTAGATCTGATTCAGGAATTTTCCACTGTTCTGTGAAATGAGGGATGACTGCATGACCAAATCACAAGTCAATGCTCTGATGGTTCTGGAGAGGGACTGAGATTGCCCATTGAGTTTTTATGGCCTCTTGCTGCCTACATTGGTCGAGCATTTATAGGAAGAGACGACTTCCAGTCAACATATTGTTGTCCAAATGAGACCTCTATTTTTGTTGTTTGGGAAATGTGTTATTAAATCAGATGACCTCTTAATATTAAAAAGGAACATCATTCTTCAGCTGCTAAAACTGAGACATCATTTCCTTATTTATAAAATGGAGGTTTTGCTATTCATTTTGCTCAGTATTACCTGCATTTAAGAATAGTAACTGCTCGAGAACTTTTCTCACTTAGGCAGACAGTGTGAAGAGAAAGGAATGGGTGCCAACAGCTATTCAGATTCTAATAAGGACAAAATCCTAACGAGGGAATTAGTTCCAAATTTGAAGGGTACTCAATAGCTTGGACTTGCCTTTTATAATCTAGTGAATATATAATCAGCCAGGGGCATGTGGGACATGAGGTTCGATATGTCATTACAGCCAGTTGGCTCCAGGCCTTATGAGAAGGGAAATGATTTATAAACCAGAGTGGGATGGTTACCGAGGAAGGTGGGGACTTGCTCTAAGAGGTTTCTAGGAAAGAGCTAACCAGTGTCTTTTCTTGATGGGAGTAATACCCTGAAAAGATACCTCTTTAAGGGTTCCCTTGCCAGACTTTGAATGAATCTCCAGTACCTCCCAAATGATTCCAGTCCAACAATTACCATTCAAGATTTATCAGTGTTGTGATCCTAAGCCTCTCATGCACATTCTGTTTACTGCTCAATATTTTACTTACCAGTGAGGCTCTCTAAGCGTGACTCCCCAACATTTTATTATCACAGCTCATGTGGAAATGACCCCTCAGCCATCAAGTCCCCATCCAGGGATCTCGGCTTACCTGTAATCCTTTCTAGGTATAAGAGTGCCTCCAGGGGCGCCTGGGTGGCTCAGTGGGTTAAAGCCTCTGCCTTCCGCTCGGGTCGTGATCTCAGGGTCCTGGGATCGGGCCCACATCAGGCTCTCTGCTCAGTGGGGAGCCTGCTTCCCCCTCTCTCTCTGCCTGCCTCTCTGCCTACTTGTGATCTCTCTCTCTGTCAAATAAATAAATAAAATCTTTAAAAAAAAAGTGCCTCCATTGAGGTAAGATCTAATTCTGCTTCTAAGCAAAAGACAGACTTAAATGTACCATCATGATCAAGATTTAAAGAAGGAAATGAGACCCTCTCTAAATTCAGATGCAAAAATTATTTTTTACGAGGTCCAGTAGAGCAGCCACTGGAGATGGCAATTTCCCAAATCATTGCAGTCTGCAGAACAGCTCTGCCTGCTCACCCACCCGGACCTTTAGGAGAGCCTTTGAATCCAGCCACAGCTGGCAGGTTATCCTGAAGTTGCAGACATTTGAGATGACTGATGAGCCCACTTCACTGAATGCTTGTTCCATGTGTAGCAAAGTTCAAACAATTTCAGGCTCAGCAAAATATGGGGCGAGGAGCTTGGTGTAGAATAGCTACCAGGGTGTTTGATAGAATGACAGGCATGTAGTGTGCACGTCACAGTTGGCAGCAGCTGTGACTCATTGTCTGTAATAATACAGCAGACATGAACACCTGCCAACCACTGCCCCTGTTTCCAAAAGCTATAACTTGGCTTTGGACTAATTCCACGCTGTCCTTCCCTTCCCTGCCTCCCCTGCCAACCAAACTGTATCTCAGCACGCCTCATGTCTGTGTTTACTGAGGAAAGGGGACATGAAGGTGGGATGAAAATAACATAGCATTAATTAATGATCATCAATTACCAATAGTGCACCTCGTGACTGGGAGCCATTTTCTATGTCTCTCCAAATGCCCAGATGATAAAAATTTCTCCAGAATGGTTACCTTACATATGGAGAGACTCTGTCTTAGACCCACTGATCGAAGTTGTTAGGATAGGTTTGGTAGTCCGTATGGGTAATAGGTTTTTCAAGGCTATTCTTCTCAGGGAAGTTAGAGTAAGTGTACCTCTGAAGAACCTATTCTCAGTCTTGGCTGGAGATAGATCACCTGGGGAACTGGAAAAATCCCAATGTTCAGGCCATCCCCAGACTTGTTAACCCATAATCTTTGATGATGGGACCCAGGCATTGGTAACTGCCCATGTAATCTGAATATGTGGCCAAGATTGAGAACCACCAAACTGGATAGGATGGCTCATAAAGGAGTTTCTGGCTGTCAGGAAAATCTGTGTCTTAACAAGCACTCATTTCACATTTGTATATAGATCACTTCACTGTAAGCTCTGGGGCCTTATTTTAAGTGATAAAAAAAAAGTTCCTTCCCTTTCTGGAGCCTTTGATTTGCTGGAAGTGATATGTACAAGAAGTGAATTCACAGTTCTTAAGCAACAAATCACAATGAGCGATGGTATTTAAAAATGAATATAGCCATCTGAAAGAACCGAGAGTAGAGAAAGATCAGAATCTGGAGTGGGTAAAGAGGGGATGATAACTGGAAAGTATATTTTGAGCTAGAATTTCAAGTGTACAACTACTCAATCCTGAGAGTACTTTATAAAAATGTAAAAGTTATTTTCTATGCTTTCTTCCTTTCTAATAGTATCAGAGATGACAAAATGGAATGTAAGAATGATCAGTAATATAGGTTAATGTTTTCAAAGGTAAATATCTTCCGAGAAAACTTCCCATAGGGCCACAGTGGAGGTGGGTTGGAAGGCTGGTTGGGTGGACACTGGGGATCAACATTTCCTGGGGTCACATGTGTTCAGTGTAACTCAATTTCCTCGTCACCCTAACTAGCTGTGAAGGCAGTTCTCTAAAAGGCTTTCCAGAAGTATTCTGATTAATACCCACATGACCAGAAAAGTGAAGAACACCCACTTGATTCTTTGCTTTCTTATATTTACTAAAACACAAACAGCCAAATAACAGCAACAACAACGAAGTTTCTTATTTTGAATAAAGGAGGTGACTTTTAGCCCAGTCTTTTTGTGGTTATGTTTTATCTTTTAAGAAACCGAAAGCTCTCCTGCCTAGCTGACCACATTTCAACATTTTCATGTCATAAAACATACACATTGCACGTCAGGTGGTTTTATTTTGTTTTATACTTAGATTATTTGACATGCACTTGTTATATAATTAGATTCAAACTCAGAAGCAGGGAATGTTCCTTCCACTCTATTTTCATGCTGAAAGCCTCAACAAGACTTATATGTTCAATGAACAAAGGCACTTAGGATGTCGGCAAACTGGAAATAGCAAATTCAAGAAAGAGGAGCACAGGGTTATCCTGGGCAAAGAATGTGTGCTCCAACTTCTTTTGAAAAATTAATTAGTGGCAAATTTGACCAAGAGAAATGTCCTTTCTATTGCAAATTAGGGCATTCAGTATTTTAAGGAAGGGTTAAATCCGCAATAAATTTTCTGTGTTTGATAAAACATCACATGCTAAAATTCAAGGAAGTGATTTGTCTCTGGGGAATCTCATGATGAGAACCTTATGTGACATGTCCTCTTAGGGTACACATATAAATAGAATATGAAGGATGTGAAATTTCCTTTGTCCACAACACATAACAAGAATTTGGGGTTTTTTTGTTCATATGTATTTACCAAATGTCTGCTATGAGCGAGAAATGAGAGTAGGGACAACCTTACAACTATGAGAAAGAAAAATTCTAGCCCCTGAAAAAGAGAGAAACTGCCAAACAAACTGCAAATATTGTCACAAAAGAAGCTGGATTGTCCTCCCAAGTAGGCATTTGATTTTTTTGGACATATTTATGATGTTTGGAAAAAGGTCTCTTTCTGCTGAAAAATGCATTTTGGAGACCACTTCTTTGCATGGTCAGGAGTGAAGATTTAAATTGGAAGTGGTGAGGGAAATTCCATATAATTATTGCAGAAAGAAGGTAAATTATAATAAGAAACCAAGGCTTAGCACGCGGATCATTTCTGTAGGAGGGGAGCTGGAGCTGGTCTTGTCCAACAGAGTAACTGGCATATATTAGAATGCCATCCAGGCCCATGGGAATAAGTTTGCTTAATCAAGAGAAATCCAGCTATCTGAATCCTATGAACCTCATGGCATTTCAACTAAGAATAGAGTCTTGGAAGAAAGATTTCACACTCCCCAAATTCCAAAGCCGTGCTGAAGTTTGTCATTCTTTTCTGAAAGTGCCCTGAACAAGGGAGGGGAGGCCGGGCTATAAATAAGTTGGTGCTTTGCTACCCTCATTCTTGACTATCCCTGACTCAGTACTAAGGATGGCATCTTTCTGCAGATTTTAAGTGTGCTAGTTATAATTTAGCATGCAACATACAGAGCTCTTCACGGCCAGGTAGGCAGGGTGGGATTGTGGCTGCGCACTAGACCTCAGTCAGGTCACATGCCTGACACCCCTATTGTTCCCACTGGGCCATTTGTGAGGGACCTCAGGACAAATGGAGATCTCTCTGCCCTTCCCCTCCCTTATTTGAGTCTGCTCTCCTTCGAGATGCTGGTAAATCTCACATTCTCTGTCCCTGGACTTTTCTCCAGTCATTTTCCCTGCCCTAATTATTCCAAGAACTTGGTTCCCCAGATTAAATCACACTGTGTTTGTATGGAGGTTTCTCTTATGTGACATCTTGTCAACCCCATTACATTTTGAGTTCTGCTGTAGCAGGTATAATTATCTCCATCCTTCCTCCTCCATCTATGACTCCCTCCATTCTCCCGCAAAAAAAAAATAAATAAAAATAAAAATAATAAAAAAAAAAAATTCATGCCCCTCCCCCCACACGCAGTGGCTCTGCCCCTGTGGAATGCTAAATAAATAGGTACTTAATCCCTGCTCCCTGCTCCTCTTCTCATAAAGTGGTTCAAGCCACACAAGAAAAGAAAACTAGGTAGAAGAGAAGAGGAGGATGAAACATCCAATTTTACGTCAGCAGTGTGATTAGATCTGAGCAAACCAGTGCGGTCAGTCCCAGAGTGTAGACCCTATCCTGGCTCCATCCTTGCCTGGGCCTCGAGTTTCTCTGGCCCTCGCCCTTCTTCCTCAACTCCCCTTATATAAACTGCTTTGGAAAAAGATGCCACAAATGTATTACTACGATGTTGGACCCACAACTTCCTGTTGCCTTCCCATTTGAACAGTGATTTAAACCAATGGTCTATAGAGATCCCAAACTATGTTGTTTTAGTTGAAGGAACTCAAGTTCACGGAACCAGACCAGCTTGTTCTTGCACACACCAAGTTGTAGAGATGTGATGGAGATTCCTCATATTAATTTTTTTTTCAAAAACACTACTTACCCACTCACGAAAATACCTTTAAGCAAAAGGAGAAAATTTCTAACTACAGTGTTTCCTTTTTTCTTTTTTTTAGTTTAAATTCAATAGCTAACATATAGTACATCATTAGTTTTTGATTTAGTGTTCAATGATTTGTTAGTTGCATATAACTAACTACACTTTTTAGATTTATTTTAGGATTAAGTAGCAGTGAAGTTGCATGT
The DNA here is from genome assembly GCA_028534135.1 of Potos flavus. Taxonomy (NCBI): domain Eukaryota; kingdom Metazoa; phylum Chordata; class Mammalia; order Carnivora; family Procyonidae; genus Potos; species Potos flavus. The sequence goes on along the minus strand of CM052900.1, from coordinate 64,092,921 downwards.
TGCTATGGTTGGTTTTCTCTTGTGAAAGTCACCTTAAAACCCTTTAGTACGTGCGTAAACCCCTCACTGCATCCCCTCACAAGCCTGTGCTGATATATGTGAATATGCAAGCTGTCTTTTTTCAATCCCCTTGCTAATAAGTAACATGAACCTTCCAGTGGACAGATGCACATCACAGATTTGATGTCAAGGAAAAGAAGAAAATTCTTATTGATAGCCTGTAACTTGGCACTGTCATTGGTTTTAACGTGTTTTTCCCTTTTTCCTCTCACATTTCTAATTAATATCTTCTAAACAGATCCACTCTTGTCTCACAGGCAACGAGCTTTGTAGTCAAGGCCCTGTGGTTACAAGCTGGATGACCTCAGGAAGTCAGCCAGCTCCACTGAGATGCAGTGCTAACATTACCCGAATGCATATAAGTGAATGTGCTAGATCAGACAGCGGTGGGGCCATCATCTTGATTATAAATAGTATTTATCAGCTCCACTCCCTTTCACTTAGAGTATTTTTGGTTTGGGAGAGGGGTTCTCCAGACACCTATAAGAGAGAGAAAGTAGCAGGAAAAGAAAGCAGTGTTTATGCATGTTTTTGTCCACCCCATTACCTAATGCTTCCTAGGGGCAGGCACTGAGTTCAGTGCTTTGCATGTATTAGCACACTTGATCCTCAAAACCACCTTAGGCATTGCTATCATCAGCCCCATTTTGCAGATAAGTAGGCTGAGCACAGAGAGTTAGTTGGTCTACTAGTTATTTAGGGTATGATGCTAGCAAGTGGCCTATCTGGCATTTGAACACACACAGTCTGCTTTGAGAGTCTGTGTTCTTAAAATCTACCCTGTGCAGCCTCCACCTGATCCCGTTAAAAACATCTTTGTTAAGGTAGGTTTGAAAGGATGAGGGATAACAATCCCAACTGGAGAGTGTGCAAAGTTCTCTTGCATGCCTGCTACAGTGTGCTCAGCAGACATGCTGCTGGGGAAAGCCAGGTTTATTACAGAAAGTCCAAATCCTGCTTACAGATGACGCACCTGGTACCTGTTGCAGGATGCAGCTGCTGCTTCTGCTCTGCAGGCCAGGAAATGGTTCTTCACCACACAGGTTCACCACACAGGCCAGGCTCCTTGGGACCACACCCAACACCCAGAGGTGACCCTCCCCAGAGGGAGCCAGTGAGTGGCTTGGGTTCTGGTAGCCCTTTCCAGTATGGCTAAGATGGCAAGGTCAATATGAAAACCTGTGTCTTTTTCTGATTTTAAGCCCACATTTTTTGTAGGCACAAGTCCAAGTGTTTTGGACCCAAGAGTACAGAATCTTTGGTAGCACCTGTTTTTGTACATCTGGTTATGGAAAGATCCACTGATTTGCTACGAAACGTTGAACAATGAACTCCTGTTGGACACCAGGCCAACAAACACAGATTTCATCTATTCTAGTGTCTTGTGTCTTTACTCTCTCCATCCTTATGCTCTGGTCTTATGTTGGCATTTTCTTTGACAAATTTGCCACACATAAGTGTAATCAAGATTAACTACTGTGGTAAATTTAAGTCTTTCTGTATGACAATTGTCAGAGCTTTTGCATATTTTTCATCTCTCTCCCATGAATAAAATGGCAGATTGGTAAGTAATTATAGGAAGAAAAACTGGAAATGTTTGAGACTTCAAATTGGGTTCTTAAATTATTAACTCGTCAGAGACAACATCATTAGAAGGTCCTAAAACACCAAACATCATCCACAGTGTGTCTACATTTATTTATTCTGAAGCTTTAAATATTAACCATTTTGTTATTTTTATATCTACTTTGAAGAAGAAGAAAATTTGCTTGTCCCTCCCCAAATTGGATTTGGGCTTGAAGATTAGTTAATCAGGTTCTAAGCCAAGTACTTTGTCAAAATAAACATTACCCAGATCAAGATCTGGTATATAACCCCCCTGACAGGTACCTGCCAGGAATGTCTCAAGGTGGGAAGGGAGTATTAGCACTTCCTATCCAAGTTGGCCCTTTACCATAGTATGTTACTATATTGATTTCAATTTTGTTTTTGTTTTGTTTATTTCAATTTTTAAAATAATTCTGTCTCTTTTAATAATTATCAGACAGACTATTTTATTGGATAATTTGATGTGAAAGAATTTGGGCATTAGTTCTCTCCCTCTAAAAGTGTTTGTGGTTATATGTCAATTGCATCTCAACAAAGCTAGAAAAAAAGGTTGTGCTTCCTCTTCCACTGAGGTCAGATAATGCTGTTTAGAATTGTGTCTGAAGTCTGTCACGCTTGATCAAATATTAACCTATTGGTTTCAGTTATAAACAAGGAAAGATAGTTCCCTACAAACATTCCTCATTGCCATGCTGTTTGGGCCTTAAAAATCCAGAGTCTGATGTGGACACTCTTCATATAATTCAGACAGACGTAAATCTCATTAAAGCAATGTTTTGGAAGTGTCATGCATTTCTGTTTTTTTCTTTTCTTTTCTTTCTCAGCAACAGACTTTTGATCAAATTATTTGATGGTGCTCAGCCAGTTTTTATTATTTATTTATTTGAGAGCATGAGAGAGGAAAAGAACATGGTGGGGAGGGGCAGTAGGAGAGGGGGAGGGGAATCAGACTCCCTGCTGAGTGGGGAGCCCTGGGTAGAGCTGATCTCAGGACCCTGAGGCCATGACTCCAGCAGAAATCAGGAGTCAGACACTCAACTGACTGAGCCACCCAAGAGCCCCTCACCCAGTTTTTACATCAGCTTATTGCAATAACTGAAGCAGGTCATTTACTAAAGATTATCAAAACACCAAAATGTAATTTGCTGAAAATGATTGCACACCCTAGGATAAGGATAATTTACCGTTTATTATACTTTAAGTAAGTAGAAATGTACACACAGAACACTAACAACAATCCAGTAGACTTAGGCTAGGAAATTTCTAGTTCTTTCTCAGTAGAAATGGATGAAAACTTTTCAAGTTCTGCTGATTCTTTTCTGGGTTCTTACTCAATTTCTGGCCCCCAAGTCTGAGTGCTGATTTTATCATGTTCTTATTCCAGAGTCTTCGTTACTGTTAGAAAAGAGGTGTTTATCTTTGCATCTTTCTGGTAGTCATTATCAAGTGATTCCTTTGAGATTTGCTCTTCGTCTTACTCTGCATAATGCTGGCTCCTGCCACGCTACCACCCTGAGTGTCTGCTGTGTGTTTGCTTGGCCTTGAAGTTCTTCCTGATCCAGGTCCTAGTCCTTGTTAAGTGTCTGTCAGTCTTCTGTATCCTCTGATATGCTCTCTTCTTTCCTAACTTTGTGTATTTCACATGATGTGGCAATGAAGGGATTGCCAATGAAGGCATTTTAAACACACCTTGGTGGAGTCACTTCCTGATGGTGGTCCAAACTGATTATAGTTTATCTATTCCTCCAACTCTTACCTTTCACTCAGTAGTGAAATCAAGCCACCAGACTTCCCATGGGACCAATGTTGAACATTTTCCCTGGCTACAGACTCTTTTTTGTGCAAGCTGCCATTATGCATGTATTTGCTGAGTTGGTAAGTAGAGTTGAATCAATAAATGCTTATTTTCAATACAGAAATGCCTCAGAAAAATAAAATAGAAAATTAAGTGATTAAAAATAATAGTTTTTACAAAAGTTTCATAGCATGTTGCAATTAGAGATACTATACTGCAAATATATCAAAGACGATATTTTTTCTAAGGTCATCCAAGGCCATGATGTTGCCTTAACTTCATAATTTTTACAATGCTTAACATTGTGTTTTGTACTTAAAGTTACTTAATAAATGCTTACTTCGTGGAATATTTTATTTATGTTTCCTAGCCTAATATCTTGACTACAGTAAGCATTTGATAAATGCTGACGAAGAATAAATAAGTGAATGAAAAAATTAATTTGTCATGAATGCTTAGCTGTCATTGATTGTATTCATACAAGCACATAGACATTACCAGAATATATTGAGGCATGATGGTTTTTCAATTTAAAATGCCATAGTATCGGGGCACCTGGGTGTCTCAGTCGTTAAGCGTCTGCCTTCGGCTCAGGTCATGAACCCAGGGTCCTGGGATCAAGCCCCGCATCGGGCTCCTTGCTTGGTGGGAAGCTTGCTTCTCCCTCTCCCATCCCCTCTGCTTGTGTTCCCCTCTCTCATTGTGTTTCTCTCTGTCAAATAAAATATTAAAAATAAAATAAAATAAAATAAAATAAAATAAAATAAAATAAAATAAAATGCCATAGTATCATTTAGGCAAGTCCCTCAGTCTCACTGAACTTGATGTTTTGCATCCTGTAATGTCTATGGTAATCTGTTGTATAATTCTCAGGTCCAAGGAGTGCAGTGGGCAGGGTTTCACTGTCCCTGACATTCCCTATTTATCTGTAGGTAGTTGGGTGGAGGAGTAAGGGGGAGGAGAACTACCTTTCCATTTCACTCTGTAAAGGAGATTCGTGTTTGCATCTAGGACTACTAGCAAAACAGTGCATCATTTCTTGAACAAGTTTATCTTTCTCGATGTCAGAGGGAATTTTGATTTATCAAATGCATGTTTTAGAGCTGTACACAAAAGAAGAAAATATACCAGAAATTATTTCTCCAGGCTATGTTTCTTTAACAAAAAAAGATTGTAAACTGTGATTCTACTGTCAGTTAATATTTCTTATATTGTAAATTCTAACATCTTTATCATATGCCTCTTAAACTGATTCAAGTTTAGAGTACACTATAAAAACAACTCAGGCTGCGTTTATTTGTTTTTCTCTTAAGCTTCATTCAACTCATGAGGGTATTCCATCCACAGGGATAGATCTTCCTACTGTTCCTATATATCCCACCACATTGGAGGGAACACTTTACGGTTTACTATTGAGGCTGTAACTTGCCCAAACACTTATGAACGATATAATTTAACCTGGCCCAATGAAGATCCTCATATACCATAATCAGGCTTTCTTTGGAATTAAGCAAAATTATTTCAATCTTAAATTTTGTTTTCAAAGAATTAAAAAAGGAATGCCCACTAATTTATTATATGATATTAAAACTAGAAAATAATCAGTATGAAAAAGAAAAATTACTCACTAATCTCATTCATGGGTACAGATGTAAAATTAGTGCACAAAATACTAGCAAACTGAATCCAACCACAATCAAATTGGATTAATCTTAAGAATGAAAGAATAATTTACCCTTAAGAAATCTGCAAATGTAATTCACCATAATAAATACAGAGGTTAGAAACTACGATCTTATTAGATGCAGATCTGCTTAAGATTCTCACTCTCCCTGTCCCTCTGGCCCCCCTTAAAGAAGCATTTCCTTTAAAATGAAGAATAAAGCAAAAATGTCAACTAATGTTCATTTTATTCAGGATTGCTTTTGAGGTATTGATTAATGAAATAAAATAAGAAAAATAATTATTTGGATTGAAAAGGTAGAAACCAAACTCTTTTCTTGCAAATGGCATGATTGCCTACATTGGAAATTATCTTCCTTCTCCTCCTCCCAAAAATAAACATTTACAGAAGAATCTAAACATAAACTACTAAAGAAAAAAATATATACAGCAAAAATAAGCAAGACCTTCGTGGAAAAATTGTGTAAGTTGTGGGAAGTTTTTAAAGGGGGAACTAATTAAGTGAAGATATATACCATATTCATGACTAGGAAGATTAAAAATCATGGATTATAAATTCCTCACAAATTGATCTCTATAGATTGATCAAGGAAAATCAAATCAAAATCCATAGAGCACTTTCACAGGAACTCAACAAGGTGATCCTAAAATAGTACAGAAGGATAGAGGGGCAAACATAGCCAAAACTTTCCTGAAGAATTAAGAAGGCACATACTCTACCTGATATCAAGACTTACAATAAAGCTATGTAATTAGGTTTATGGTGTTGGTGCCGGGACAGAAGAATAGATTTTGGACCTGAATTGAGAGCCTGGAACCAGACCTACATATTTGTGGTCACTCGATTATGCTACAGGTAGCATTGTAAATACCCATGGAAAACTAACAACTTAATAAATGGTGCTAAAAATTGATTTAGCACTTTCCAAAGTTAAAATTGGATCCTACCTAATGCCGTACCATAAAAAAATAATTCCATAAGGATTAAAGACTTAATATGAAAGGCATACCTTTTAGAGGTTTTTATAAGGGAATATCTTTATGAACTCAGGGTAAGGAAATATTTTTTTAAACAAGACAATAAAAAGTGTTAGCCATAAAAGGTTGATGGATTTTAAACAAGGCAATAAAAAGTGTTAGCCATAAAAGTTTGATGAGGTTGACAACATTAAAATTAGACATTTCTGTTAATAAAATTACCATAAAGATAATGGGAGAACAAGACTCGCTCTAGAATAAGGTATTTTCCATACAAAGAAACAAGAAAGCATTAGAATTGCAAATAAATAAATGTCTTTGGCAAAAAAGTATTCAAAAGAACTATGAACAAAAGACATTTGTAGGCCTTTTACAGAAAAGGTAAATTAATGGTTAATAAACAGATGAAAATATGCTGAACTCTATTAGTAATCTGCAAAATCTAAAATAAAACTATAAAATGATGCCATTTTATAACATCTGGATTGATGAAAATTAAGAAATCCGGTAATAGCAAGCACTGGGGGATATTTGAAGTCCTAAAACCTGCTACATATTGCCAATGGAAGTGTAAATTGGTATCACCATCTTAGAAAATAATTTGACATTATCTCAAAAAAGTGAACTTGTGAATATTCTCTGGCCTAGTCATTTCTTTCCTGAGTGAATAACTTAGAAATACTCTTACAGTTTTGTGGTATTTTTAAATGATGGAATATTACTCAGAAACAAAAATGAATCATCTACAACTATAAACAAATGAGTTGTAGATACAAGCCAGTTGCAGAAATCTATATAAACATGATACTTTTTTTAACATAGAAATCAAATTACATAGGGCAAAATCAGGTAGTACGGATAGATGGATGGATGGATGGATGGAAGGATGGATGGATGGATGGAAGGAAGGATGGATGGATAGACATATGATAGATATGTAGATAAAAATATAAGTAATATAGTCTCAGAAGACTGTTTTGCAATGACAATGAAATCGGAAACACAAACCTTAAGATAGTAGGTACCTCTGGTAGGGGGGAAAATTAATGAGAACAGAGATAAATGCACAAGACTTAGCTCTATTTAGCAAAAAAAGAAAAACATAAAAAACAACATAATAGGTGATATTTTCTAGCTGTTCCTCATTCATTTCACTATATGTTTTTTAAAGCTTTCTCTTTCAAAAGGTAATAGGAGATGTAAAGGAGGGACTATGAGCCAGCACTCAACAAATGCTCCCATTTACTTCTCACGAGATTCCGTAAGCTACATACTGCATTACTTATTCTAGAGATGAGAAAACTAAAGCCAAGAAAGTATACAGTTGACCCTTGCACAACATAGGGTTTAGGGGAGCCAAATTTTCACACAGTCAAAAATCTCCGTAGAACTTTTGACTTCCCCTAAAATACAACTACTCTCAGGATACTGTTGACCAGCCTTACCACTAACAGTCGATTCACACATATGTTGATTTTACATGTATTATATACTGTATTCTCACAATAAAGTAAGCTAGAGAAAAGAAAATGCTATGAAGAAAATCATAAGGAAGAGAAAATATATTTACAGAATTGTAGTATATTTATTTAAAAAATCACACTTAAGTGGACATGTTTTGTTCAGGGGTCAACTGTGATTATCTGTACGATGTCACATAGTTCTAAAATAGCAGAGCTCAGTATGGAATTCACATGTGCTTTATGAAGAGCCATTTTTGTAGCAAGTGATTCAATTATATCATGTGATATGTAATTATTATCCTTTAAAACCAAAGGACATTTTCCCTGGGAAGAGGAGGACTTTCAATTTGCTTTAATCAAGAAACTAAACTTTTTATAAAACATAGTATGAAGTAAGATGACCTAAATGTTAAGTAGGAGTTATCCACATATTGAAATAGACTGGCACACCACCCTATACATATATGTGTGCTGCATAGATTTTGAGTAGTAAAAATAACAAAAATCACCACCAGAATTAAATTTAAAGGGTAAAGTCTCATATCAAAATCGTTGCAACCAATACCTGTTAAGTTATAAGAAATAGAAAGATTTCACATCTCTTTTGAAAACGGATTTTAAAATGCTCTCAATATTTGTGGGTCCATAGATCTCGCTTTTCTTCATGATATAACCCTTTGTATAGAACATTTCAGTTTTTAGTGACAAGGCACCTTTACAGCAAGTTATCATATTCTTTGAAGTATGTATATATTTGAACAAACGATAGGTAATGATTCCAACAATTTTTGAGATGTTGTTACATTTCTGTGAAAAGGAGCATCCCTCTCATCTTGTTTAGTCATTACTTGCTTTATTGAGGAGCCCTTAGTGTTCTGCAGGAATCGTTCTCACATCTGAGACACAAGAGCAGGCATTCCAAACATGTCCAAGTTCAGAAAGATATTTAATAGTCTTAGAGACAGTGAGATCCATCTGATATCAAATTCTAGAAGAAGTGCTTTTTTTTTTTTTTCTTTAGAGGCCTTAATTCTGGCATGAACCCTGCAGACAAGGAGCATCCTGGATGCTTCTCAGAGCTTGGACTTCTGTAAGCCATTCCCCAAGCAATAAGGTGCTCAGTTCCCATTATCGTTAAGTAATTACAGGAAAAAGCAGTACTATCTAAGGTACCTGTCAAAAGCATTGTTGTTTGCTGGGTGCTTAAGTAGTAAATGATGGCTGATTCATTCATGGTCATGCCATGGATCTTTATTCTTTTCCCATTCAGAACTGGTTCTTCCCACTTCACTCTGGATGTTTACAGTTCATGCTGAGAGTAGCAATTCATTCTTGGCAAGGCTCCCCCATGGGCTTGGATTATATAGCTCCTGCGTAGCTGGGCTCTGCACAGGAGGGCAGGCTAGCATGGAGTGGTGGAGGTGGGCCTTAATGGTCTGTTAAAGCTTTCTCAAAACAGATCTGCTCACCCAGGGGCTCTGAAAACTAAAATATTGCGGTCATTTTGGCTGGATTCTGAAAAGGGGTTGTATGTCTCTGCATAATGAATGATGCTCTCTCCTCAGTCAATTTCTGATAAATCCAGAAAATACCCAGACCTCAGCCTTGCAAACCACACCCCTTCTCAGAGCCAACGAGCTGCGTATTGAATCCCACTGGAATAAATACTTTTTAAAAGACCAAACCTGAGGCTTAGAGGTGTGTAAGCTATTCCATCAACTTTTACTTTCGTGTAACCTTCACTAATTCTTTTGCTTTGGTGACAAGAGCATAGAAATAGAGTTAAACTTTATGTATATTCTCTTTTACGGAAGCTTTAAGGAAAGAGAAGAATTGGATTTCCTTTTTTATTCCTCTTACGCATTTTTTTTTATGTGTTTACCTGAGATCCCTACAAGATCATAAGCTCCCAAAGGCTGGGAGTATATTTTCTTTTTTCTATTCTTCTCACATTGCACCATGGCTGGCACATGGTTGGCACTTAATATGTGTGTTATGAAAGAAGAGCTTAATGAATCGATTTATGACCTTGTTGCAGTCTTATAGTAACTCCTTAAAGTAGTTCCCTTTAAGCGTCCTAATAATTATAGAAACTAGAATCTTAAAGTTAACATGCAAGCAACAAAGAGACATTGCTAAAATTAAGAAATCTCAAAAAATGACTGGGAACTTGTTTTCTAATAAAATGCTGGAGTACGTGCCCTTAGCAAATCCACTGATTGCTTAAATAGGAAGTCCTAGAAAATTGTCTGAATATATGCATCTAATTTTACATCGATCATTCCCTCCAGATGACTGAGTTCTTAATTTGCTAGATCAAACATTTCTGACAGCCTTGAAAACTACAGATCTCGAATCTTGGCTTGTATATACAAATGAATAGAATAAACTAGAAATTAAGTGTAACAAAGGCAAAAATTCTGAAGTGTTCAGTTGTATGCCACAAGCCAAAGGAAACACATGTGTCTTCTTGGACATTAAATATCCCATACAAATGCTGCAATGCCAGTGAAATTGATTGTAAGTGTTTAATTTTCTTGAGATGGAAAACAAATTTTATAGTATGCTGAAAGGATTCAGCATTGCCTGTTGCCCTAGCACCAGCTAGCTTTATGGCCTGAAACCTATAGCTTCTGAGCCAATACCCATCAAGACCAACTCTTGGGGAAATGGTGAAGGTCCTGGTATGATTGGAAAGAGCTCCATGGACCCACATGGCTTCCACACTAGAATCTTCTAGTGGATTATGCACACTTTTACTCCTAAACCCTGGACAATTCAGTTTGGTTCTGATTGCTTCCAGATCTCTCCATCTCTTTTTCCCCAAGACTCAAGACCTCTATCCGCTACTCCCAGTATCTGGTTCTAGCCTTACCACTTACTAACTGGTTGATCTTGAGCTACTTAATCTCAATTTTAATCTTTAATCATAATCTTAAAATGAAGATATCAATTTATAGGCCTGTTAAAAGGATTAAATGTAAAGTACTTTATACAGTGCCTTATATATAGCACACTCTACATCTATGGTAGATACTACTGCTACTAATAGTCCAATATGGACAGACCTATACCTAGAGTCCATCTTCAGTTATCACCTCTGACAAGACATACCTATTGTTCCTTCTATACCCTCATTAGCTCAAATATTTTGAGTATCATTGCCAGCCAAGATTAGATTAGATGAGCTGGCTTTTGAACACCTGGATTTGCAAAGTTGGCCAACCAACATGAAGCCCAGCCTTGTTGGTTGGAGTCTTTTTGTTTTTTTCTTACTTTCCTTCCTCGTCAACCTATGAATAAAACACCACACAATGATAGCAGGTAAGTGACAATGTGTTTTACGAACCTGGGTTGCAGGTGAATTTTTTCAATCTAACTTCCATGCAAGTGTGGTAGTAATTTACCATGCCATACAAAGGCATAAAAGAACAATAATGACCATCTCTGGCTCCGAGTAACCCAATGAGACAATCTCCTTTGTTCTGCAAAAGCCCACAGGGTTCATTCCTTCTGCTTAGCAGCCCCTCTAAGTCTTCTGGCAAATAGTGTATGGTAGTTTCTCTGCCCTACACTCTGAAGGCCCTGGTTTGCTGCCCTGATGTTCCTGATGGCCAAAACCAAGGCGGGCATCACCTCAGGTTTATATTTCCTTAGAGAAATTGCTTTTTTAAAATTTGTAGTGTTCACAGTACTTCTCAGTGACCCTTTTTCCGTTGTTGTTCACATTCTCTGACTGAGCTCTGGAAATTCTCTCTCTAGGCAGCCATAACTTTCCTCACCAGCTTCCCCAATGGTGCTGGTGTGCAGTGGGGAGAAGGTGCTCTCCTTGAGTGCTGTTTTTATTGTCCTAGTTCCTTTTTAGACATGTTCACCATTTTACAGCCTCTTCTCCAGGAACAGGCTCTTCTCTGTCTGCTGAGATTTGGGGTAATACCAATGGCCATAAACTGACTCATGCATCCATCACCTGTAGCCTTCAGCTTCATGGAGTATGTTGGACCCACCTCTGTCTTGCCAGATAGAGGATGGGACACTAAGCAGATTCTTTATTCTTTTCTTGTTGAATGTAGAATGAATGGATTCTTCTCACCAAGAGTTAACCTGTGCCAGAAAGCTGAATCTGTGGACACTGTTTTTTTCCTATCTCTGGGAGAGTTCCTTGCCTACTCTAGGAACTCTGAGATGATGGGGGCATCCTTGTTCCAGCTGCCCATCCTTGCTTAAAGTTTTTGTCTTCATACTGATGGTTGTAGCCTGTGGAATCATTGCCTTCTCAGAATGTTTCTCTCTCTCTCTCTTAAGATTCATTCATTTATTTATTTGAGAGAGAGAGAGAGAGAGAAAGAGAGAGAGAAAGGGTATGCAGAGGAAGAAGGAGAAGGAAGAGAGAATCTTGAGCAGACTCCCTACTGAGTTCAGAGCCCCATGTGGGGCTTGATTTCACAACACTGAGATCATTACCTGAGCCAAAACCAAGAGTCGGAAGCTTAACTGACAGAACCACCCAAGTGCCGCTCAGAATGTTTCTTTAAGTCATGTTTTTCAAACTCCTTTGACCCTATAGAAACAAGTTTCATTCAACATTCTTCTTTACTATGGACGATGCTCTTTGATATTTTCTGTTCTACTCTACTCTTTTCCACCCTTTAAAAATAATGGCCACAACCCACTACATTGATTTTTTTTTAACCCATGAATACGTCAAAACCCACAGTTTGAAAAATACTGTAATAAGAACTTATTCATGGAGAGCTATTGACATTCTGCCGTGGTCTCTTTAGTGAGGGCACTTATGTCCACCTCATAGAGACTTCCCTGATCACCGAATGCCGAATAGGTCATTGATAATACTTTTTGTCATAGAACTTTGTTATTTCCCTTCATAACATTTGTAGCAATCTGTATGTATGCTGTCCCCTTGTTTATGTCCCGATTTCTATCTCCTTAAAATGAAAATCCACAAAGGCTGAAGTTGATCTTGTCATCACTATTCTTTCCACACAAAGTCCCTAGCACAGCTTAGCTGAATTGTTGAATTAATGAATGGAATCTTCACTACATGCATATATATAAGGAAGTCTGGTTTTGGGGGGCATTTTGATTCTTTGTCCATTTCACTTACTTGAGTCTGGCTAATTATTACTATTTTTTTAAGGAGGGAACTTCTTTTCATTTGAGGACTATAAGTTGATTCATGCCATAGAAAGAGCAGAAGCCAAGGAGCTTCAGGGATCAAGGCAGTGGATATAGGGGACTGTTTTTTAAGGGCAACATCATGACGGTAAATCATCTTTACTCACTGTTCAAATTCCTAGAAAAGAGCATCTGATTGGCTGAACTTGTATCTCATGTCCTTGTCTTGTGCAGGAGAGGACAGAGCACTTTCTGGAGGGTGATATTGCATACAATGCAATGATGCTGTATACTTAGTTACTCAAAGAAAAACTGATGCTCTTACCAGAGATAAGACTATATGGGCAAAGCCAATAAGGTCCATTGTGCACATGTTTTTATGACTGACATTCTTGACAGAATTAACAATGATAGCCGGGTGTCAGATGGTGGCCAAGGACCTAAGATAATATTTCTTAGTCTTTTAAATCCTTTACTTCTTCAAATATCCCTATAACTAATAGCTCTCCCATGGAGAACTTCTGTTGTACTGTGATTTTGTATTTGTTTTATTATTAATCCATTTACTGAAAAAGTATTTAAGATGCCATATTGAGTTTAGTAATAAATGAAGCACTTTGGAAATTTATAAGGTAAAAATGGGACACGGTACTACCCTTTAGAAATTTATAGTCCAAAAGGGAGTCAGGACATTTGACATGTTAAGTAAGTGATGTAGTATAGGATTGTATCAAAATTTGTAACATAAATGATGACATTTATTCTATTTTGCATTTCTGGAAAGTAACTAAAATTCTTCCAAGTGATTTCTGGAAAGTAGCTGAAGTTCTTCTAAATTCTTTGAAGTAGTTAGAATGAAAAATATAGTTGTTTTCGTTCACTTTAAACCTCCTTGGACAGTTGTTTGAGTTATTAATTTATTTAATATAGGGATAAGGGAGAGAAAGACATTCAGGGTAGAGACTAGATTTCTGTTGTGGGCATTTGGACAGGTATTGTGACCTTCTATTGGAAGGTAACAGACTTTGCAGTGTGAGGAGAGATAGTGGGACATGGTGTGGGACATGATAAAGTTAAGCTGCTTGATCTTCCACTATGCTTCTCTTTACTCCTGTGAAGAATGCATGTCTGTCAGTAGAAAAAGAAAGAAATCAAAAGAGAGAGAGATAACTCTGAAAGAAATGGTTGAACTAGCAGAAAAAATTATTTAGCTCATTTGCACTTACTTAGTGAAACAGAAAGACCCCCATTAACTGAATCCAATTTAGCAAACCTTAGAAGAAAGAATGTGAGTAAAGTTCAAATAAACGATATGGATAATCATATTTGTGTCTTGAAAGTATGTTTATCTTTCTCTATGAAAATATATACAAATTTCATAATGTCAGTTCTAGAATTTCCAAACTAATATATTGGGATAGAAAATGAAAAGGAAAAATATTTGGCCATTGTGTAATCTATGGGACTGACTCAATGATTTTGTCATATAACTAAGTTTAGTCTCAACTGTGTCATTTCCTTTTAATTATTCTTGATGCTTCACAATTGGTTGGGGCTACAAAATCCTTTAAAAATAGGACTTTCCAAACTATTCTGCATGGATCCCTAGTTTCATGAGAATTTAATGTTCAATATAGGGGGTACGGGGGAGAAGGGGCCAGGAAAGTACTGGGGCAAACAAATACACATGTTTACTTCTGAAGAGCATTTGAGAGTCACCAAGGTCGGAAGTAGTTCTACTTCTGAAACTTATTTAACAACCTTTCCTTTTCTCTTTTTCTACAGAGAGTCAAAGGTTTATCATTGTGTATAAACATTTAGTAAACGCTAGATTACATTATCTAAATATAGCTTTGTGGTATTTTCTTATTCTACAGAAACATTGTTTTTCTTTTTTCTTTTTTTTTTTTTTTTGAAACATTGTTTTTCAAGTAATGGCATTTACCATCTATGATTGCAAAAGCCCTGAAGGGGCTATCAAGCCACTTAAAAAAAAATAAGAATGAGGTGTTTTCTGATACCAATGAACTATTATTTATGATATTAAGATCGAAACACATCCTGATTATGATATAAGATATCATCCTAGTGATTTTTTTTTAAAGATTTTATTTATTTATTAGAGAAAGAGAGCATGAGAGCGAGAGAGCAAACATGAACACAGGGGAGGGGCAGAGATAGAGAGAGGGAGAAGCAGGCTCCCTGCTCAGGAGCCCTATGTGGGGTTCAATCCCAAGACCATGGATTCATGACCTGGGCCGAAGGCAGACGCTTAACTGACTGAACCACCTAGGCGCCCCCACCCTAGTGAATTAAATGTGATAATATAACACTTACTAGTACGTTATGAATATTTAGAATACAACATGTTTAAAACTTACTGTACCCCTCTCCCTTGTTGTTGAGCTTTCCCTGTGCTTCCTTAATCTATACACGGAGTACCTCTGTCTCATTTAGGATGTATGCAACATAAAATGCTGCTGCGTGGGTGTGCATATTCCACATTTCACAAGCTTGCATGACTCTTACCTTCTTGTTTGGCTATTTTTTTATTTTGATAGGGTATAGTGTGTTTCAATTCAGAATTTACATTTTTTAAAGACAATGATTAATTCTACAAGTCAAACAGTTATTTACAGAGAGGCCCATAAATCATATGGCACAATTGTAATATTAGACTTTAAATGGCATAGATTATGAAATGAACTATATGGTGTTCTCTGCCGCTTAGCATTGTTTGTATTTCTTATAGAGTAAATGGGATCATTGTTATCATTGACCCCATTATGGTGAATTGGAACAAATGATACTCCATGCTTGAAATGTCTATGGGACAATTCTCTTCCTATGGAGACAGATGGCGGGTTTAGCAATGACCCACAATACTAGCCCCTAGACTCTTGTTTTCCTTTTGGTCATATCCCACCAGAGCCAAAGGCTGAACTATGCATAAAACCATCACATGAATATATGCACATCAAATTTGTTCCAGCATAGTGACTGGTTGTTTTGAATAAATGACATTTCCCTGTGTAGTGCTGACAGTTGTTGTTGTTCTAACTCCAGAGTTAGAAAAAGGCACCAACCAGGAAGTGAAACTGGACACTCCATAGGGAATATATTGTTTTAATGTCTCAAGTGTTTTAGTCTATTTTCTTTTTTAAAGTAAGGAAGTTTGTTTTGCTTTGTAAGAGGTGAGGCAAAACTAGAGGCATTTAGTATTCAGAGTTGTCAGGGGTGGAGAAGCCCAAAGTCCTAGGACCCATGTCTCCATATGATCCAGATAACTCTGCCCTCAGTCACGGCTACCTACTCTGCATCCACCATGACCATGGTCCACTAAAGCTAAAACAATCAAGAGAGTAACACTAAAAAAAGAGTTATTCAAAATACAGCCAATAACCTCAACATACCCTGATGGGATGGGTCAGTATCATCTTTATATGCAAAGTTGAGCAAAATATACTTTATTCAACAATTCATGAAATGAGACAGGAAAAGCAGGAAATGTGCTTTAAGGAACTTCAAAATTAGGGCAAGAGTATAAATCTTTCCTCAGATCTACAGGAACCAAACATTAATTCATGAAAAAGAGAAAATGCACACCCAGTAGGGTAACTGAGCATAGAAATTAGGCTGAAGAAGAAATTTTTTTAAGTGTGAAATTGCAAGAATGACAAAGAAGGGCTTTCACATAGCCCGTGATCTATGAAATGATTGCCTACTCACAGAATAAAGCTTTTTTACTCCAAGTGTCAGGAAGAATGGCACCTGTGCTAAAGGTAGGGAAGGAGGGATGCATCCCACTGGGTGAAAGATATGTCTTCCCAACTCATTTTTTAAAAGATGCCTTCTAGATTCCTTCCTTTTCCTCAAAACTCCCAGTGTTCAATAAATCATCCAGGATGAACTGTCCTACTTCCTAAACAGCTCCCACCTCTACCTTTCTCACAGTGCCTACTGCCACTGCATTAGTTCAGCCTCCCATCATTCTTGCCTGGACTACCAAAGTCTACCTTTGAACAGATCTCCGCCTCCCATCTCCTTTTCAATGCATCTCAGCAGAAGACTTCTACTGCTGACGGAGTGATCTTTCTAAAACACAAATGTGATTTTCATCCTGTAATTCAGAATCCTTTATTGGTGACTGATCCCCTTCAAGAGAAAAATGAAAAAAATGAAAAAAAATGAAAAGAAAAATAAAAATGAACTTGAGCAAGACATGAGGATTTTTATCACCTTGCCCCTCCAGTCTGGCTGCTTTGTAAAATGCACCCCCATATACCTGGCTCACTCTTACTTATCTTTGCATACTCTTGGGAACAGCTCATTTAAGAGGTCTTTCTGGAATAGTCCAACACCATCCACCCTCCCGGGGTGTGGCAGGAGCCCTCCACCTTCTGCTAGACCACCCTGTACATCACTTTCTCAGGGCATTTATCATGTGTATCATGACTGTCTATTTTCTTAGCTGTGTCCTTCTCTAGACCATGAGCGACTCCGCCATTTGAGAGACTTCAACTAGTTGCTGATATTATTATACATTAATGATGTAATGGTCTCACTATACAGTGCACAAAGACTTAAGAATTTTCATTTATTCAACATACCTAACTTCTAGACCATGATTCCATTCAATAAATAACCACAGAGGGACCAAGGCAGGTCCAGTATTGGTGGTGTTGCCCCCATTTGCTTGCTTCACCTCAAAATGACGCTACATAGTAAGGTGTATCATTCCTTTCTCAGATGAGGAAAAGGAGGTCTTCATCTGGACTGAGGTCCCAGAGTCAGTGCAACAACCAGGTCTGAGTCCAAACTCACCCTCTCCACGTCCTCCCCCCTACTTATCAGTTTTATTAAGAAATAATTGACACATGTCACTGTAGAGGTTCAAGGTGTACAGCATGATGATGTGAGTTACATACATATATTGTGAAATGATGACCACAATAGTTGCTTAGCTAACATCCATCTTCTAATACAGATACAATAAAAAGAAAAGAAAGAAGAAAAGAAAAAAAATATTTCTTCTTATGGTGACTTCTTAGGATTTACTCTCCTAACAACTTTTCTGTATATTATACAACAGTGTTAACTGTAATCAACATACTGTATATCATGTCCCAGATACTATTTATTTTATAAGTGGAAGGTTTGTGGCTTTTGAGCACCTTCTTCCCCTTCCTTCCACTCCCTACCTCCCACCTCTGGTAACCACAAATCTGATATCCTTTCCTATGCATTTAGTTGTTGTCATTTTAGGATTCCACCTATAAGTGAGACCACACAGTATGTGTCTTTCTCTGTCTGACTTATTTCACATAGCATAATGACTTCAAGGTCCATCCATATTGTCAAAATGTATCGCTTAGCATGAAGTCTTCAAAGTTCATCCATATCATCAAAAATGGTAGTATTTCCTCATTTTTAAGGCTGAATAACATTCCATTGTATATACTATGTATATTACATATATATATACACATATTACACACACATACATATATACACATACATACACACATCATAACTTCTTTATCCATCCGTCCACTGATGGACACTTAGGTTGCTTCCATCTATTAGCTATGGTAAATAATGTTGCAATGAATAAGGTGGCATATATTGTTTTGACATAGTGTTTTCATTTCCTTCGGATAAAACCCAGAAGTGGAATTGCGGGATTATGTGGTCGTTCTAGTTCTAATTTTTTGAGGATACCCCATCTGTTTTCCATAGTAGCTGCACCAATTTGCATTCCCACCAACAATGCACAAGGGTTCCCTTTCCAGCACATCCATGCCAGCATTTGTTATCTCTTGATTTGTGATGATGGCTATTCTAATAGTCATGAAGTGATATCTCCCTATAGTTTTGATTTGCATTTCCCTAACGACTAGTGATGTTGGGCTTCTTTTCATATACAGGTTGGCCTTTCACATACAGGCATACCTCAGAGATATTGCAGGTTCGGTTCCAGACCAACACAGTAAAGTGAATATTGCAATAAAGGGAGTCCAGTGTATTTTTTGGTTTCCTAGTGTGTGTAAAAGTTATGTTAATATTATACTGTAGTCTATTAAATGTTCAATGATATTATGTCTAAAAACAATGTATATACTTTAATTTAAAAATACTTTAGTGCTAAAAATGTTAACCATCATCTGAACTTTCAGTGAGTGGTAATCCTTTTGCTGGTGGAGGGTCTTGCATCATTCATGACTGCCGACTGATCAGGATTGTGATTTCTGAAGTTTGAGGTGGCTGTGGCAATTTCTTTAAATATGACAACAATGAAGTTTGCTTCATCAATTGCCTCTTCTTTTCATGAATGAGTTCTCTATAGCATGTGATGCTGTTTGACAACATTTTAGTCACAGTAGAACTTCTTTCAAAATTAGAGTCGATCCTCTCAAACCTTGTTGATGCTTTATCAAATAAATTCATGTAACAGTCTAAATCCCTGATTGTCATTTCAACTATCTTCACAGCATCTTCATCAGAAGTAGATCCCATCAGAAGAAACGACTTTCTTTGCTCATCCATAACAAGCAACTCCTCATCTACTAAATTTTATTATGAGATTATACCAATTCAGTCACATCTTCAGGCTCCACTTCTAACTCTAGATTTCTTGCTATTTCCACGCCATCTGCAGTTACTTCCGCTACTGATCTTGGACCCCTCAAAGTCATCAGTGACTGTTGGGATCAACTTCTTCTAAACTCCTATTAATGTTGATAGTTTGTCTTCTTCCCATGAATCGGAA
The DNA here is from genome assembly GCA_028534135.1 of Potos flavus. Taxonomy (NCBI): domain Eukaryota; kingdom Metazoa; phylum Chordata; class Mammalia; order Carnivora; family Procyonidae; genus Potos; species Potos flavus. The sequence goes on along the minus strand of CM052900.1, from coordinate 64,073,429 downwards.
ATGTTCTTCATTTAGTATGGTGAATCCTTCAGAAGATTCTCAATTTACTTTGCCCAGATCCTTCAGAGGAATCACTGTATATGGCAGCTATGGCCTTACAAAATGTATTTCTTAAATCATAAGACTTGAAAGTTGGAATTACTCCTTGATCCATGGGTTGCAGAATGTGCATGAATCTCGCTGTATATGTCTATCAGAGCTCTCAGGTACCAGGTGAATTGTCCATAAGCAGTAATATTTTGAAAGTAATATTTTGGTTACAATTTGCTTGAAATGTCTTTTCCATCCGTATTCTCTCAGTCTATGGGTGTATAAGGCTAAAGCAAGTCTGTAGTGGGCAGAATATCATTGTTTTTTTTTTTTTTAATTATTTATTAATTTGTCAGAGAGAAAGGGAGAAAGCAAGCAGAGGGAGAAGCAAGCAGAGGCAGAAGTAGGCTCCCTGCTGAGTGAGGAGCCTGATGCTGAACTTGAACTCAGGACCCTGGGATCATGACCTGAGCTGAAGGCAGATGCTTAACTGACTGAGCAACCCAGGCATCCCTGGATCTTAATTTTTTTAACCCATTAGGCTCTTCTATGTATTTTGATTGGAAAATTTAATCTGTTTATGTTTAAAGTAATTATCAAAAGGTAAGGACTTCTTATTGTCATTTTGTTAATTATTTTCTAGTTTTGTAGATCCATTGTTCCCTTTTTTTAATCCTGCTGTCTTTTTTGTGTGTTTTGATGACTTTTTGTATCATTATGCTTTGACTTCTTTATCATTTTTTTTATTTAATTACTATAAGCTTTTCTCTTATGGCTATCATGAGGCTTACATAAAACATCTTAAAATTATAACACCCTGTTTTAAGCTGATAACAACTTAACTTCAATAGAATTTGAAAATTGTACATTTCTACTTCTCCTTCTATATTTTAGGTTATTGTTGTTACAGTATACATATTTTTATATATTGTGTAGCTAATAAGAGTTGATTATAGTTATGTTTTTTTTTACTATGTTTATTTTTTTAAAGTTTTTCATCTAGAGTTGCAAGTGAATTATACACCACTATCATGGAATTACAGAATCTAACTTTGACTATGTGTTTATTATTACCAATGAGTTTTACACTACCTTTTTATGTTTTTATGATGTTAATTAACATTCTTTTACTTACACTCAAAGAATTCCCTTCAGCATTTCTTGTAAACTCTGCCTGGTGGTAATGAACACTTTTAGCTTTTTGTTTGTTCATTCAAGAGTCCTTGTGTACACATTTGAGTAATGGGGCTCCTCTTCCAGACTCTCTGGTTTGCTTTGACAGAGACAGATCTTCACCAGTCAACTTAATCTGTGTTTCTGGGTGTATTTGCTGGTAATGTACCAGGGCAGGTGGTGCCTACTATTATGGTCTATTTTTGGTTGAGGCAACTGTTTGAGTTCTGAGGTTGGGGATGGAGGATATGCTACTGGCTGAGAACAGTTGGATAGAACTGCTGGCTTCTTTCCTATTCAAGTGAAGCTGTAGGATTCACTCTGTGGTTGCCTGAATTCTTTGTCCAGGTTTACTAGATGAATAAGCCTGGGTACTATATTCAGTAGTAGATGGGGATATGAATTAGTTTCCCTGATTTGGTAGAGCAGCAGGATGAGATCTATGGCATGTAAAACTTGTAGGGGAATCAGGCACTGAATTCCCTGATCAGGTGAGGCTACCAGTCTTGCTCTACAGGTGGGGGAATCCAAGGGCTGTGCTTTCTGTTCAAGTGCCACTATATGTAGGGCTGTAGAATGGGCTCTACAACTTCTTTTGTGCTCTGGTTAAGTTCCCTGGTCAAACAGGCTGAAGGCTATGTTCAGCAATGAGCGGAGCTATGAATTAGTTTTCCTGCCTGGGCACAGTGGGAGAAACAGCTCTAAAGCTGGTAAAGCTTTTTGTTGTTGTTGTCTTAACTCAAGGCAACCTACACCCCAGGTTCCCTGGCCAAACAAGTCTACGGGTTTTGCTCTTCAAACTATTGGCTCTGCCTGCCTTTCTCAGCTCAAACACCACCATGCCACAGCTTTCTGATGTTTTCTCCAGGCCTTCTGGTCAGATGGGGCATGGGAACCATCTGTATCTTACTAAGTCTTAGCCTCCTTGCCTGGGTGGGGAGGGGAGGCACTGCGCTAGGCTACTTTCAGTTTCCCAAACAGGGTCTCCATTTGGGAGGGACAGGGAGCTATCCTCAGCCTTGGCTATGAATTAATCCTCCTGCCTGTGCATAGCACTGGAACATTCCATGCCAGGTACTGGCTGTGCTGTGAGGGGAATCAGTTCTGCTCACCCACTTCTCTGCTTGTATGCCACTGGGCTTCACAGTTTCCAGGTATTTCTGGTCAGATGAGGGTAGAAAACACTCTCCACAGTGGTGGGGCAGTGATTCAGCACCCTGCCTGAGCATGGACAAACTGGGCTCTAGGGCTGGCAAACCTCACTTGCGAATCTGAATCAGGCAGAAGAGCATCCCATTGAGTTGCCTGGTCCGAGTGCACTGGTAACTTGGTTATGCAGATGAGCAAAACTGCTGGTTGGAATTACTACGTGGGTATTGCAAGTGTGAACTTGGTCTGCCAACATTTGCATGCTTGTTGTTGCAAACCGCTCCCCGTGTCTCCATCACAGTCATAGTCTCAAGATGGCAGGCAGAATCGTCTGAGATCCCCATGGGGCAAAATCAAAGTAGCGGCTCCCACAAAGCAACCCACAGTGCTGAGGTGGGGGGTTGTCTCCTCTGGGTTCTCTTCTCCCACTGCAGGAAACAGAAGCTCTGGGGAGATTCTCCGGGTGGTGATGCACTGGCTTGGGAGAAGGGCAATGTGGTCAACATGTAGCCACCTCTCTTATCTTATAGTGCGGTCTGTTTGGTCCCGGGGATGCAAGGGGTACCTCAGCCTCCCCCACATCCTCCCATGTGCTAAAATTCTTTCAGTGGTGTCTTGTTCATAATTAAATGTTAGTTGTTCTTGTGAGGAGGAGCAAAGTCAGGATGGTGATGCCACCATCTTATTGACCTTTCTCCACTTTTGATGCAGAATAATAATGTCTCTTCCTTAAGCTAGAGAAACAAAATTAGTTGCCTGAATCAATGGGCCTAGAAAGGGCTCTGGCTGAGCTGCCTGACACACGGTTACAATGGGATTTCTGCACAAACAGCCCAAGAACTCTGAGGAGACAGGCAGGAGGAAGAGAGGGTGCAAGGGCAGGACAAGGGCCGAAGGCCTATCAGCCTGCAATCTGTGCCATCCAGGCATCCTCGTGCTGTGTGGCATGGTCAGAACATGCAACCCAGATTCGTTGTCCTATGCATGCCTGTCATTGGTTCTGTATCCACCACATAATGCCATTATTGGCTTTAGCACCCCTGCCATATGGGAACAGAGAATCGAAGATGGAAGACCAAAACCATACATAGCTTTGAATATAGCAAATCTTACAACACACTCATTCACTACAATTTGCTATAAATACTCAATATCAGAAAGAGCCACTTAAGAAAAACAATTCTTCATCTAAAGAAGATGAACCTATAGGAAATGGTAACTTTTAAGAAACTCACATTTTAATGTAAAGTTGTTTGCGAAAGTATTTTATTTATTTTATATTATTTATTTAACTTACTACCAGCATTCTCATTGCTCAAAAGCCTTGGGCACATGTGTGAAATATAAATGGAATAATTAAACCCAATAGTCAAATCTCCACAAAGGAAAAAAAAAAATCAATGCAATGCTATTGTTTACAATTTAATTGGACAAATCACTTAAAACATGTAGCAAATTAAAGAATTTAATAAGGCTTTCATGCTAATCTCCAAAATGAGGAAATTGACTCTTATTGTAGACCCCCTACTGTTATTTCTTGTATAGTAACACCATATCTGTATTTCGCATAATCTACCGTAGTTTTAATTATTTTCTTTTTTTTAAAGATTTATTTATTTACTTTAGAGAGAGTGAGCACATGCAAGTGAGTTAGGGGAGGGGGAGAGAAATCCTCAGACTCCCCACTGAGCACACATTTCAAATGCAGGGCTCAATCCCAGGACCCCAAGATCATGACCTGGGCTGAAATCAAGAGTCAGACACACAACTGACTGAGAAACCCAGGTGCCCCTGTAATTATTTTCCTTCTTTTCATTTTGGGTGTGGTGTTAAATATTTGTTGAAATGTCTAAATGAATGCGTGTGTGTGTGTGTGTATAGAATATGTATATATGTGTATGTGTGTATGTATATTTGTATACACACACACACATTTCTGTCTCTAAATTGTGATTTTGGATCCAGAAATTTATTAAAAGAAAAGGTTGGGCAACAGACATGAAAAAATGCTCCACATCACAGGGAAATACAAATCAAAACCACAATGAGATACCACCTCACACCAGTGAGAATGGCTAAAATTAACAAGTCAGGAAACAACAAATGTTGGCGAGAATGCAGAGAAAGCAGAACCCTCTTACACCGTTGGTGGGAATGCAAGCTGGTATAGCCACTGTGGAAAAACAGTACGTTCCTCAATAAGTAGGTTCCTCAAGAAGTTAAAAATAGAACTACCCTATGACCCAGCAATTGCACTACTAGGTATTTACTCCAAAGATACAGAGGTAGTGACCTTAAGGGGCACCTGCACTCCAATGTTTATAGCAGCAATGTCCACAATAGCCAAACTGTGGAAAGATCCGAGATGTCCATCAACAGATGAATGGATAAAGGAGATGTGGTATATGTATGCAACAGACTATTACTCAGCCATCAGAAAGGATGAATACTTACCATTTACATCGATGTGGATAGAACTGGAGGGTGTTATGCTTAGCGAAATAAGTCAATCAGAGAAAGACAATTATCATATGGTTTCACTCATATGTGGAATATAAGAAACAACACAGAGGATCATAGGGGAAGGAGGGAAAACTCAATGATAAGTCATCAGAGAAGGAGAAAAACCATGAGACTCTTGACTGTAGGAAAAAAAACTGGGGGTTTCTGGAGAAGAAGGGAGGTGTGTGGGGGGATGGGGTAATTGGGTGACGGACATTAAGGAGGGCATGTGATGTGATGAGAGCTGGGTGTTATACACAACTAATAAATTATTGAACACCACATCTGAAACTAACGATGTACTATACATTGGCTGACTGAATTTAAATTAAAAAAAAAAAGAAAGAAAAAAGAAAAAGAAAAGGTTGTCTCTAAATACTCTGATCGTGGGTCTCCCTTCTGTTTGGCTGATGTTTGATTAAAGAAGAATCACTTCAAAAAAAAAAAAAAACAACAACAAGAAGAATCACTTCACTTTAGTCAGCAATTTCTGCATCTTACCATTAAAGCACTTTTCTTCCTAAAGAACTGAATAAAATTTTTTTGAAGGAGTAGAACAGCAGCTTCTGTCCTGACAGGAAGCATGCTATCAGATGTCAGTTGCCAGGTTCCCAAACTAAGCCTACCTGCCCTGGATTCTCCTGGTCCTTCCTTAAATCTGTTCTGCCTGTAATGTAGGCAGCAATGGAAGCCTGCCCTATACTTTGAAAGAGTTGGCACTTTGCATTCACTGTCCCTGTTTTATTGATTTCAGCTCAGCAGTCTGACCAACGCTTCTGGGCAGCCCACAGGTTGTGAGCGAAAGAGCAAAGGAAAGGAAAGAGGGAGCAGGGAAACACAGAGCGATGAAGATGAAGTGTACCCTTGGCTTTGAGCTCTCTTCTTCCTTGGAATCTGATGGATTCCTTGAGTTGTTTCTGCCTTCTCCATGCCTACATTGCAGGCTTGGACTTATTTGGAGTGTAGTCCAGGACCAGAAGCAGACAGACTAAGTGCTCAATAAATGGGTGGATGGATGGATAGATGAAAAGAAGAGAAGGGAGGAAGGAGGTAGGAAGAAATTGAACACTATTTCTCTCACACTGAAACACACTTTTCTGCCCGGGTTTCCTCTCTCTCCAGCCAATCTTCTCGGTCTCTCTCTGTCATTATCTGCATATCCTTCTCTCCAGCCGTTGGTACTCTGTGTGTCTCTATTTTCCATTCTTGTGACTACTACATTTTTGTGGGCTTCCCATAGGATTCCCCTGGCCTCCCTATAGAATCTGGGTCCTGCGTTGCCAAATTCCAATCGAACATTCTCCATAATGCATCTACCGTATCCTCAAACCAAATGTAGCTATTGCCATATTAATAGGTTTTTTGTTTTTGTTTTTTCACCCCTAACTTCTCCAGGTCCCTATATATATCATTATCCTTTTGTGTACCTGGGCTTGAAATCTCATAGTCATCTTTGCCTGCTGTCTCCTTTTTGCCTGGTTCTGTTTGTCTTGTCCTTTGCTGTGCGTCCCCTCACCCCCAGCCCGCAGCTCACTCTTTCCTCTTACTCTGTGCTCATTGTGTAGCAGTTGTTTTCTAAGCAGGCTTCCTGACTCCATTTTCTTCCCACTAAAGTTGATACTATCCACTGAAGAACAATTAATTTTCCCAAATTACTTCTCTGTTCATGTTACTCTCTGATTTAAAAATCTCCAGTGACTCGTTATGGCTTAAGGCAGTGGTTTCCCAGAATTTTAGATATGATAGAGCAGTAAATAAAGCAATTAGAAAAAAATCAAAACTAGAAAAAAATTCAGGGGGGGAAATCTCTCCTTTTATATATCCTAGTAAAGTCATTTTAAAAATCACTGTTTGTGGTGGCCATCATTACATTTAGGAAAAGCTGTTTTAATCCTAAAAAGGGGCAAAGTAGTTTGTGGGATAATGTTTGCCTAATAAGCTACCTGCTTTGGGGTTTTATTGTGGAATTTTATTAATGTAAAACTTATGCCATATTAGATATCATGGAGAGATCTTACTGTCTTAACATATTCTTATTGTAATCTAAATCTCAATAAAAGTGACCATATTTAACTGAAAAAAAAAAAAGTGGGAATGACCATCTAGGAAAAGAAGACAACCTTTTGAACAGGAAATAGCACTTTTATGAAAATCTCACACCCTTGGTCACCTTCATCTCCTATTCTTTGGACTGGTGGTCACATGGGCCCTGCAACAGCAGGTACTATCCAGCCCCATAGAGCCTCTGTGCTCCCATTGGCAGCTACCCAGTCTGATCATGTCTGAGCCTTATCCATTTTACCTGAAAGGCATATGACATGCTGCCTGATCACTTTAAGTCTGCTTCCTCCTCTTTAAAATGGAGACTTTGAAATTGATGATAATGAGGTTTCTTCCAGTCCTAAAGTCTATATTGTTGATTGATTGATTTACCTAATCAAAGGTAATAGCTGTATTCATTAACTCTGGTTTTCTGTGTACATAAACTTAAATTAAAATGTTGAGGATTATAGGCAAGGATTTTCCCATCAGAGGATGAAGGATAAATCAAAGTGTAAAACTGAAACTCTTCTTTATTCACACCTGGTTAGCTTGACATCTGTAAATTGGGAAAGCAGGGAACATCATGAGTGAAATGGGACAGGATGATGAAAATACTCATTTAATACACATCAGTTTAGCGTGAGGGGAAAAATAAAATGAAACCATCATTGATATAATAAGAGAATATATACCCTACCATTTCATTTAGCTATGAAAGAACCATTAATTTAACTCACACTGTTATTAATCCTTTTGATTTGGCTTTGTTTACGCTCCCATTCTGACCGAAACAGAGTTCAAACTGAGGTAGCTATGACCAAAAAAAGAGGAGGGTGATCAATCAATCCATATTTTTAGGCAGAGGTATTATGAAGCTTGTGATTCCTACTCTTGGCAGAAGAATGCTATCTCATGAGTCTATTTCATATACTTTCAGTGCTATCCAGGAAGACTCAAATGAAAAATGAGTGCAGACAAACATGGACACAGGGTCTGCACCTGCAGAACACAAGTACTTATAAACCCTATAAATTCCACCCCAACTGATCTATTTTGAAAGATTCCCTACCATTCCATGTATGTAAGGAGCAGGTTTTTGAGCTTGAAATGCGTAACTGCAATATTATCACATGTGGATTTCCAAGCCCGAGGGCCAATTATCACTTCAGATCCATTTAGTGTAATGGAGAGTTCCACAAATACTTCTTTGATATTGACATAAGAATTAAACTGATGGATGGATTCATAAAAGAAAGATATTTTGTCCTTTCCAGTTTTATGTCTCCGGGACAAAGGCATTGTTGGTTCAAAACTGAACCCCATTTCAAACTCATCATTCCTGACTGCAGATCACATCTTACCTCTTTAAAGTTGTTTCCTATTATGCTGTGCATCCAAGTCCCCTGGCTCTTGTGGCTGAAAGGAGGGACCCCTGGATAGCTCTCTCCAAATGCGGAAGTGGAATTCTCACTTTTGGTGTGGGCGGGCACTGTGTTGGTCATTAGTGATGCTTGACCGAGTGTCAGGAAGAGACCATTAGCTGAAAGCACTGCTGGGAAGAGGCCATTAGCACCAAGCTGCCAGCAATGGTTTGGAATGTGGAGCATGCTATATGTTCACAGCCTGGAAATTGTACATCTCTCAATATCTTGCAGATGGCTTGGAAAGCAGCAAAGATGAGTCATATTCTACAATCACTTTGATACTTTATCCCTGAAATGCCAAAAAAACAGAAGAGAAATGAAAATTGTGGTCAGGCTCCCCATACATTAGGTATACATGGAGCTTGTTTAGAAACACTGGATGAATGATCAAATGTTGTTATCTTTATGAACATATAGAGAATCATATGTAAGCTTGATTTTCCCCACATAATAGGATTCTGTTAAATGCAAACCCATACTTTAAAAATTATTCAGGAGCTAAATAAAAAATTAACCGTAATAGTGATGTATCAAAATGTTAGGATGCTTGCTTTCCATGGTCTTAAAAGAGCATCTCTTTATTATTTTTTAAGATTTTATTTATTTATTTGAGAGAGAGAGCATGAGGGGGGAGAGGGTCAGAGGGGGAAGCAGACTCCCCCCTGAGCAAGGAGCCTAATGTGGGCTCAATCCTAGAACTCCAGGACGATGACCTGAGCCAAAGGTAGTCCTTTAACCAATTTAGCCACCCAAGTGCCCCCAGAGAACATATCTTTAGTCCTCTGTGTTTCCCATCTCATTTTTAGGCATTTTCAATGAGGAGGTAAGAGATCGTATTAGTCAGGGTTCTCTCAAGAACAGAACAAATAAAAAAAAAAAAAGAAACAGAAAAAATAAGAACAAAATATATGAAGAAATTTTAGTATGAGGAACTGGCTTATGTGATTATGGAGGTTGAGAAATCCCACAATCTGCTGTTCTGCAAGCTGGACACCTAGGACAGCCAGTGATATTGTTCGATCCTGAGTTTAAAGACCTGCTCTGAGTCCAGGGGAATCAGTGGTGTAAATCCCAATCCAAGAGCAGAAGACCAATGTCTCAGCTCATATAGGCAAACAGAAAGCAAAAAGGAGCATATATCTCCTTTCTCCATCTTTTTGTTCTATTTAGGCCCTAAATGGATTAGATGGTGCCTACCCATGTTGGGGAGGGCAAACCACTTTACTGAAGGTACTGATTCAAATGACGATCTCATCTAAAACACCCCCACAGGCACACCCAGAAATCATGTTTAACCTGGGTACCTATAGGCCCAGTCCACTTGACACATAAATTCGTGTCACCAGCATCTACCAGTGTGTGTCCGTGAGCTACCCACAGTCTGTCATGGGCCTGGTGCTCTCTGCTTTGTGCATCAAGATCTCTCCCACTTTCTGCATTCTAGTTCTATGTGATCCTTTGTCTCCTACAGAACTCTCTGTGCCTGCATTTTTTAAGCTGTGTTTGTCTCTCTTTGCTGCCCACAGTGAGTGGAGCATGGACAAGAAGGAGAGACAGTGCATCTGTAAGAGAAGAAGTGGATATGGAAGGCTGGGAGACTAGTTTGGGAAAAGTTCTGTTCATGGGTTGGTTTTTACTCCATGTTTTGATTCAGACAACTCATTGTAAATTAAAGTCACTCAGTTGGAAAGGGAGATCCATTATAAGGGGGAAGCTATAACATCCAGCCCCAGAAAGGCAGGAAATGGAGTGTGTTCATTGACCTCAGCAGTGGTAGCTCATATAGTTTTCTTCCATGTTCCACCATGAATGAAATTTATCTAGATTCCTTCATGTCTAGTGGTTTCTGTCCTGCTACTCAGTCACTTATTCCATTCCAAATTCCCCAGGGAGAATCTGATCCAGCTCACCCTTTGTTTCATTAGGCCAAAGTTACTGGCCAGGTTGTGGATGGCTCCTTTCCAGTGAAGGGCAGTGCTTGGCCAGTCAGCTGTGCTGGGACAAAGGTGTGGCCTCATGCCTGCACTCACACTGCAGCCTCTAGAAAGAAGTCGATTATTTGAGAAGTCTGGGCATGCAGAGCACATGTAATTACATAACCCAGAGCCATGATACCTGCCACAGTGGGGTAGACCAGATTTCCTAGTCACAGAGCTTATTGGCGGGGGAGGGGAATGCCTCCAAAGTGTGCAACTGCCTGAGCTGGGTCTTTAAGAGAAAATGGCAAAATTGGGAAATTTGGCACATTTTCATGGGTTTTTTCCACATATGCTTTAGCCCCTTGTTTCTTTAACCCCATTAAAATACTCTCCTTTAATATTGGGCTAAGAAAATGCAATAAGCTTATACCTGTTGCAAACACACTGAATAAACCATGAAAAAATTCAGGAGCAGAAGACAGTATTTCAGAGTTTGTGATTATTACATTTGTGGACTTGGAGATGAAAGACAAACATTAGATAGGAAAAACTATACTAAATGGGAAATGCTGAAAACATATGTCAGAGCCAGGAGGAGCTTACGGGTGTGTACCAGAGCCAATGCCATTATCAATCCCCTGAAGTCTGAATTAATACAGCGAGGGATTTAGGAAACTGTGGTCAAGGATAATATTAGCAAAATGTAATTTGCATGGACCAGGAATGGAGAAGACTTCATTATCAATATAGATGCAGCCTTCAATTTCACAGTGGTGTAATTTTAACAGCTCCTAGGTGCTGAAAATGCTGTCAGGCTTTTGCCTAACCTATAGATTTGAATATTGTTCAAATCTAGGTCGGATTTGTGGAATAACATTTTTCTTTTCCATCCTTGTCCACTCATAGCTGTCTTGGAAATACTTTTCCTTAAAAACAAACGTGAATTTTGAACAAAGTGGTTAATAAAAACAGAAGAGGCATAGATTTTCCATTTACCCCAAATTAAATACCTTTGAGGCTAAGTCTGAAGACTGCCTCTGAACGTAAATGTTTTCAGTCTGAACCAGACATTTCTAAATGTCTTCTGCTGGAATCACTCCACATTACACATATCACAAAACCTTATTACTTCCAAATTCAAACTCTTGTTAAAATTTGTATCACTCCAGTAGTTTTATATCAGTAGGAACACTGGTGATGTTGAGTGATTTTAAGGTAATTGAAGCATATTTATTTTAACAGGCATTGTAATCTGGCAGCCAGTGAAGCAAATACAGGAGTATTGTAGCAAATGGGGATATTGAATGACTTATCACCAAGACTGCAATAATCAAATGAATTAAAGACACACAGTGGAAACCAGGTATGATGGCTATGAGGAACCTCTCAGGACACCCACACATCCCTTTGGCTCTGGAGGCAGCATAACATAGTGATTAGGAACATGGATTGTGGACCCAGACTGCTTGGCTTTGCACTTACCACCAGTTGTCCTTGAGCAAGGGCAAGGGCTTTCATGGCTGTATTGGTTTCCTGTGGCTTCCATGATGAATTTTATAAGCTGGGTAGCGTAAAACAAGAGAAATTTATTTTCTCACGGTTCAAAGGGCTAAAAGTCTGAAATAAGGAGTTAATGGGATAGGGTTGGTTCCTTCTGGAGGCTCTGAGGGAAAACCCACTGATTGCCTCTATCCTAGCTCACGGTGGTGGCCTGTGTTCCTTGGCCTGCCCTTGCATCTCCCCAGTCTCTGCCCCCATCTTCACAGGGCCCTACCCTAATCCTCTCTTCTCCATCCTCCCTTCAGTTCATATCAGCCAAGACCCCATTTCCAAATCAGGTGACCTTCTGAGGTTCCTGGTGGAAATGAATTCGGGGAAGGGAGTCACACTTCAACCCAGTACAGTTGCCTCAACTATAAAGTGTGGCTGCTAAGAATGTCTGCCTCATAGGTTGTTGTAATGGAGGTAGAGTGCTTAGAACAGTACTTTGTACCTGGTAAGCAGTGTGTATGTTTAGCTCTTCATTGGAGTCGTGAGTAAAAAGATCACACTGAACTAAATAAACATAAGTTCATTTTTATTTGTCATAGAATCATTTGCAGGTACATTTATAAGAACATCACCTTTCCCCACAACACCAAGTATCTCTCTCCCTCCTTTCTCCTTTCTTTAAAAACTGTCCATATTAAAAAAAAGAAAAGAAAAGAAAAGAAACAAAAAGAAAAGAAAGGAAAAGGAAAGAAAGGAACCTGAATGCAAACTCTGGCATGAAACGCTGCCATAGCAATAGGAAGGGGAAAGAAAGCCAAACCAGTCCACGGCCTGATCCTGGGTGATAGAGGACAAAGAATCCATCGAAAAAGCACATGGCAGCTGGTTGCCAACTTACAAACTGGCAAGCCTGGCTGGGCCTAGATAACCAACTCACTTTAATTAAATCGCCTCTGATTGAGCTTCTGGCTATGACTTTTCATACTGAGTCTGACTCTGCGGCAAGGCAGCTCAAGCTCTTTGGCATAAAATCCTGGTCATCTGACTGTATTTCAAACCCCAAAGCTTGTCTCACGGCAGGCCCATTTGGGTGGTATAGGCATCAGACCTGGTTTGGGCCGATTGTAAAGCATAGATGCTACCTATCTATATGTCCAGGGTGGCCTCTGTGGCACAAGATCAGTCGGGGTGTATACAAGGTGTGGAGGGGTATAAAGGCCCGGGCAAGCTACAAGGAAAGATGGGACCATGGTGCTTTGTTGTCTTTCTCTTTCTTCCTTTTGTATGGGAAATATTGAGAAAGTGGGGCCCTATGAGACTGCATGCAGACCCCCAGTGACCCTGATTTCCAGTGGTTTCTGGCCTTGTGTCTCTCAGTTTACATGATGAGCACTTCATATTAGCCATGTGTACACTTCCTATATCCCCTGAGATCATTTATTCAACCTGACTCCAGTGCCATCCAGATGAGGCTGGAGTTCCAAAAGCAGATGTGAAAAGAATCCCCTGAGCCACTGATCCAGAAGAAAGATAACCAAGTGGGCGGCACATGGAGGAGGCCTTGGGTGGACTCCCTATGAATACAGGTTTCATGACTAACAAATCTAATTCTCACGCTGTGGATGACCAGCACTTATTTTGGTTAAAATCAGTGCAGTGTCCTGGATGGACCGGTGATTCCCACCTGCCTTCCATCCTTCTCTCCATCTTTCCCCATCTGGCTCCAGTTCCTCCACACCCCAGCTGCTCATCATCCTCTGAACAGTAGGCGTTTTCTCCTTATTAATCTTTGTATCTATCCTTCTCCACTTCCCACCTGGACAACTTCTATTGATCTTTAAAGCACAGGTAAGGCCAGGTTTTCATGGAGCAGAGTGTTGTGGGGAAACCAGGCCAACAGCTAACCATCTCTCTGCCCATCTCTCTCTCTTTCCAATGCTGTTTTCAGTCATGGTACTGCCTGGTGTTGGTCTTCAGAACCCCGTGGCCCCCTACCACCTGTGTATTGTTGAACAGGGTAGAGAATGTATCCTCTCCTCCTGTCTGCTCTGCTTACACTTCTTGCTTCAAGGTCTAGTTCAAATATCACTCAGATTTGAAGTGGTCAACTCTCCAAGGCAGAGGTGTTTTTAACTTCTTCTCTGAGTCCACAGTGCTTTATAGAAAACTTTGTACCCATTTCTCTCTCCTTCACTGATCTGAGTTCCTTAGATGAAGGAACAGAGACTATATCTCAAACACTTTCATATTTTGCTCATTAGCATAAAGTGGATGATCAGTATAAGGCTCAGAGAGAATGAACATTGTATAATGCATATTATATTTGTTAATTCATTTTATCCAGGTGGAGGATGTCAAAATCTTGTCAATATTAAGTGTGAAAGAAATAATCCTTTTCTCTTCTATGACTCCACCTGATTTATGTAACTGACCCTGTCATGCTTCTGGGCTGGTAGAAAATTAATCTGTCACACTCTGTGTGGCCTTCTTCTCAATCCCCATGGTAGTACCCATTTCTAGCTCTTAGGTATCACCAGAGTGCTGGACTTGGGGGGATGGGGACCTCTGCTACTGGGTAACTGTTTGACATAGAATCTGTTTAATCTTTCCTTTCCATGGTTTGAAGTATCCTTCCATGTCCAACAGACTCTTTTGCTCATGGCCATCCTCTGGACATCAAATCTTGCAGTGGTATGGGTTCTGTCTGCCTCTCCTACTATGAGGTCCTATTTTCTCCCCAGAAGGCTGTAAGAAACCAGCCCTAATGTCATGACCTTGGCTGTTAGAAGTCTCCTTTTCTTCCCCCAACCCCAGAAGAAATATTTTTTAGTGTTGGCTGAGGGTGGGAAGAGGAGGTTGACAACCTCACTTTCCTGCTGCTTTTGCAAGATACCTCTTTTTCCTACCAAAGAATCCTTTTTTTGTTATTTTTGCTTCCTCCCCAAGTCCTCCAAGTTCTAAAGAATTAAGATTTTTTGGGAAAAAAAAAGACTTGGTCACAAATTTCCTCTGAAGCAATGATATTATGAACTAGCGTGATTTTTGGGAGCAAAGATGAAAATGAGAATTAATCAGTAGGCAGAGCAACCCCCAAATCAGTAGCTTAAATAAATAGAAGTTTCTATCTCTCTTTCCTAAAATAACTCAAAAATAAGTAGGTTACCCAGCTAGATGTACAGTTGTGCACTAAGAGCTCAATGGTACCATCCAGAAACTATGGCTTCCATCTTTGGGTCCAAGACTAGGCTATCTTCTAGCCAGCAGGGAGAAGGAAGCAGAATTCAGGGTAAACATGGCTAAGGTGATGATCTGGATTTACACACACCACCTCTGCTCATTCCCTTTGTCTTGAACTGAATATAGCCGCTCCTAGTTTCATGACAGGCAAGGCATGGCCAAGAGCTGGCTACCATGAGCTTAACTAAAACCTCTGTGGAAGATGTGATTCTATTATTAAAAGGAGAAGTAGTGGGACGCCTGGGTGGCTCAGTTGGTTGAGCAGCTGCCTTCGGCTCAGGTCACGATCTCAGGGTCCTGCGAGTCCCGCATCGGGCTCCTTGCCTGCTTCTCCCTCTGCCTCTGCCTGCCACTCTGCCTGCTTGTGCTCTCTCTCTCTCTCTGACAAATAAATAAATAAAATCTTTAAAAAAAAAAAAAAGAAGTAGAGAATTAATATGAGTCCAGTCAGCGGTCTGCCTCACTCAAGAAAAAAATAAAAACAACTTAAATTAAAACCTCAAATATTGTCCAATTATGTTGGCAACAAAGCTGTTCTGATTGCATTTTAAAGGTGAATAAGTGAGATTCAGAGAACATGAATAATTTATCTAGGGTCATACAAGTAGCAAATAAGTAAATGGTAGAGTTAAGACCCAATCCTAAATCTGTTTGACTTCAAAACCTATATGTTTCCCTATACTCTACTAATTATTGATGCATTTGGTGAATAAATTTTAAGATTATCTTTCCAATGTCCATGGTTAACCAGCACCTTTTATTTTTTTCATATTAATCTATATGAAAAGTATAATCATTTGACCTCTGTTTTAATGTTTTTTGTTCTTTACAATTATATAATTTATTGTTATGGCAATGTATGAAATATCAATTGATTCTCAGGATACTAAAGCTTGAAAAACATTGTTAGCTTCACTGCTCCGTGTTAGGTAGAGATGTCATGAATTCATGTCACTTGATACACAAAGTGTCTTGTTGTTTGGTCATGGGTGATAGCTCAAATTGTGTTCAGAAGAAAAGGAAGGCAACAGATCAATATCAATAAACCCTATGCTCTGCCATATGATGCTTTTTTTATATGCAAAAGACATACTGCCTGCAGCCCAGAGCAATTTAGAAATGCCTCTCGCTCTTTGAAAGCAAGCAGCAACCAACCCCCAAGAATTGGAGCGTGTCTCCGAGCTTTGCTCCCTGCACTGCCCTTGCTCTTCTCCTGCTCTGCCTTCTGGTTTCCCTGTGCTCCCGTACCTCCCTTGGCCTCTACATGTGGACATTCTGCTAATAACATTCTGCCCTGAAACTCTTCTCATGCTGAGTGTTCTCTTTTAGAAACCCATCTATTCCCATTTCTTCAATAATT
The DNA here is from genome assembly GCA_028534135.1 of Potos flavus. NCBI lineage: Eukaryota > Metazoa > Chordata > Mammalia > Carnivora > Procyonidae > Potos > Potos flavus. The sequence continues at coordinate 64,057,101 of CM052900.1, read as the reverse complement.
TGAAAATTTTCCAAATTTATATATCCAACCATGATTCTTACTGGCATATTATAATAATGACACCATATGTCATTAGAGAAATGAAAATTAAAACAATAATGAGATACCACTATGCACCTATTAGAATGGCCAAAATCCAGAACACAGACACCACCAAATGCTGTGGGGGGAGGGATGAATAAGAGGATTTTTAAGGCAGTGGTTCTATTCTGCATGATATCATAATGGTGGATACATGTCATTATACATTTGTCCAAACTCACAGAATGTCTAACACCAAAAGTGAACCATGCAGTAAACTAATGGACATTTGGTAATTATAATGTGTCAATGTACTCATTAGTTGTAACAAATGTTGATAATAGGGGAGGCTCTACATGTGTGGGCCCAGGCAGTACATGAGAAATCTCTGTGCCTTCCCCTCAACGTTGCTGTGAACCTAAAACTGCTGTAGAAAAATAAATATTGGGGCACCTGGGTAGCTCAGTTGGTTAAGCATCTGCCTTCAGCTCAGGTCATGATCCCAGGGTCTTGGGATGGAGTCCCGCCTCAGACTCCTTGCTCAGCGGGGAGTCTGCTTCTCCCTTTGCCTGCCACTCCTCCTGCTTGTGCTCTCTCTCTCTCTCTCTCTCTCTGTCAAATAAATAAATACAATCTTTAAAACATTTAAAAAAAAAAAAAAAGAAAATCTTAGCAAAATGAGAAGGGGAAGGAAAGATAATGGACGCCAAAGGTAACATTCAAATACGAAGTAGTGTACATGTTCTCTGATACATAAAGAATGTATTTAAAGACTTGGAGCTGAAGGGCTTTATCACCTAGGATGATGATGATGGGACAGTTGACAGCATCCCAAGAACGACATGTACCTGGCATGGCAGATGGATAAGAAAGATCCAGTTTTGGGTGGCTGTTTACTTCGGGTGGTTTAAAGGCTGGAAAGGCTAAACCTGGGATGGGGGAAATGAAAAATAAGGGTTAAACAACAAGAGTGAACATGATTAAATGGAATGGTAGGTTAAAACTTTAGGTGTCTGGGAATTATTTGAACCTCCCATACTAAGCAGGGTGATAGCAAAAAATAAACCCTTATTTTCCCAACGGGGAAACTGAACCCCAGACAAGGGAATTAGCTTCAAGACTCTGGAAGCTAATGGTTTAAAAAGAGCAACAGCAATTAAAGAAAAAAACAAACTTTTTATAAATAAATCGTCATTTCACAAGACAACACACTAACTTTTGTTTATGACCACAACATTTACTAAGACTCATGGAGCTTAAAAATGAAACAATAATTGAGTTATATGCAGTGAGGAAAGCAATTTCAATTTGAGGGAATTTTTTTTTTATTTCCACTGTTATGCTATAGTTTATTTGATAGGTAAGCCATTGTACAAACCACTAGAAGGAAACTGGTTGGTCCTCTAATAACAGACAATGTTACCTGCCAGTCAGACTGACTCTTAGCCAACAGGGACCAAGCATTCAGCCCATTTTAAGGATGAAGTCTTCTAAACTGCTGTGCTTATATCTACTTAAAGAAAAGGAATTTATTCAAAAGTGGTGTATTTGACTTTGGTTTAGCCTCAAGCAATGAGTGTCCAGTAGGTTTTGATTGTCCAGTGGATTTGGGCTCTTAGCTCATCATGTTTTTGCCACCGGAACTCCCATTCATTCTTTCTTTCAACAAGAATGTATTGAGTACCTAGTCATTCCTGTTTATATTTCCTTGTATATCCGCATATCTTCCGTTTGTATATTCCTTGTGCGTCCCTGCCTGCATGGAGCTTACACACCAGTCCATCCTCCTTCCCTGGGTCTCTCTGACCTGTGCCCCAACATTCCCACTCAGTGGCTGTTTTTCCTGCCTTGGAGCTGCCTCAGTTGTCCTTGCACTGCTGCTGTTCTTCCTTCTTTCAAACTTGCATGAGAACTTTAACTATGAGTGAACGGAGTTCTTTCTCTTAAGCCCTCAAATGCTAGCCTTTATCTTCACTGCAATCCCTTCAGCCCAGGAATACAATTCCTTCAGGGACTGGCCTAGAGATTCCCAGGAAAGCCAGTGTCCCTGGTGTGTATTTTGTTTCCCACCTAAGGGGGATTTCTGACCCTCTCAGAGGTTCGGTTGACTTTATACTCTCTTCTTTTCAAAACTTAATAACAGAATTTTGGAGTCGTGATCATTCAGCCAAGGGCTCCATTACTTCTCATATTTCGCTGAAGGAACTTGATGAAAATCCCTCTCCATGCCACCTACCTGATACTTCAGGGTTCCAAAGGTAGATTTTAATCAAAGGAGATAATGTTTATAAAGTACTTAATATCTGACATATAGTAGATACTTAATAAATGATAGCTATTATAGCTAATATGTAATTATGATAACTAGTATGTAGATTAAACTGTAAAGATGATCCTAATTTCCTAGCTGTGTATAACAACAATGGTAATGCTGACAACAATAGTAAATTATGGCTATAAATGTATTTCCAAATCTTTAAGTCCTAAACTTTAGTTATCTTTTCTTAAAATTTTAGTAATTAAAAAAATAGATTCTCTTAAAAAAAAACTATATTCTGTACTCCTTAGTGCCAAATATAAGTACCAAAAGATGAAAGCAACTGCCATTCATTCAGTTATTCTCTTATTAAACACTTGCCTTGTTCTTTCTTTCTTTCAACTTGATCCCATCTGAATCTCCTTTCAGTCCCCCATAGGGTTCTGTAGCTTTGCTCCTGTCCTGATTGGCATGCATGTCTTCAGAGACCCCACTTGGGAGTAGAAGTCAACATCGGCACTTCCCTGATGTCCTTCTACTGTGTATAATGTCATGAATACAAAGGATCCGGGGGAGGGGGGCAGCCTGCAGGAGCTTTGTCCCAGTTCCATCCCTACTGTGTCAGCATTGATTGTCTTCTGAGTCTTAGAAGGAGATAGGCTGACCTCAGGACTGGGTAAATCATCTGTGAGAGAGGAAATGAGATGAGACATTTAACAAGACAGTGTTAGAAGAAGTGCAGTCTAGATTCTTAGTCACTTGGACAGTTGATTGCAAAAAGGAATGGGATCTTTGAGTAAATAAAAATGTTTTAAACATTCATTAATAACAAAAGAAATACAAATAGAATTATTGATGAGATGCCATTATCACTTTCAAAATGGTAATAATTTAAAAAAATAATAACTCAAAACCTTGGTGAGCATGCAGGGGGAGGAACATGTGCTTACATTGCGTCAAGACTCCAAAATGGTCCCAGGGTTCTAGAGGATGGTTGGCAGTGAGCAGCACATGCGTGCAATCTTAGTTCTAAGAATTTATTCTATGGATATTATAAAAAATGTATTCGAAAGATTTCTATATAAAGGTATCCATTACTTGAGGAAAATCATAATGAGTGTCATAGTCATCTCAGCTGCCATAACACAATGCCACACCCTGTTGGTTTAAACAACAGACATTTATTTCTCATAGTTCTAGAGGCTGAAAAGTCCATGATCCAGCAAGGTAGGTTTCATTTTGAGGCCTCTTCTCTTGACATGTTGGCAGCAGCCATCTTGCTGTGTGATCACATGATCTCTTTTTTGTGCATTCACAAAGAGAGAGCAAGCTCTCCGGTGTCTCGTAAGGACACTCATCCCATCATGGGCACTCCACCCTCATGACCTCATCTAACCTTAATGACTTCCCAAAGGCCTCATATCCAAATACCATCATATATATTAAAAAAAAAAAGTATAGAAACAGAGTTCAAACACTTTGGGAGCTGAATGAAAGATATTGGACACTGCATTAGTCCACCAGGGCTGCTGTAATAAAATACCACACCCTGTGTCGCTTAAACAACAGACATTTCTTTCTCAGAGTTCTGGAGGCTGGGAAGTCCAAGATCAAGGTGCAGATGATTTTATTCCTGATGAGGACTTTCTTCCTGGCTTGTAGATGGCCACTTTCTTGCACCATCACATGGCCTTCCCTCTGCGCGTGCATGCGCGCAACCACACACACACACACACACACACACACACACACACACACACAGAGCTCTCCTTTAAGGACATGAATCCTATCAGATCCTATCAGAGGCCCCATTCTTATGACCTCATTTAACCTTAATTACCTCCTAGAGACTCCATCTCTCAATATAACAACATTGGGAGCTAACACTTCAACATACAAATTTTGAGGGGACACAAATATTTAGTCCAGAGCCTTCCATCCCTGACCCTCCAAAATTCTTCTCACATGCAAAATACATTCATTCCATCACAACATCCCCTTGCTCCAAATTTTAAGACATTTCAACAAGAAGTCCCAAGTCCAAAGACTCATCGAAATATCTCTAAGTCAGATATGCATGAGGCTTGAGGTATGATTCATCCTGGTGGTGAATTCCTCTCCAGCTGTGAACCTGTGAAAACAGATAGCTGTGGTGCTTCCAGAATATGATGGATCAGGCAGAGGATAGACATTCCCATTCCAGAAGGGAGAAGTAGGAAAGAAGGAAAGGGTTCAAACCACAGTCCAACACTGAGCAAAGTAAATTCCATTAGATCTTGAGGCTGGAGAATAATCCTCTTTGGTCCCATCCTCTGCCTTCCAGGCTCCCCCAGCTCTCTGGGAAGGCTCTGCCCATGCAGGTCTCATTATTATAATCAATGAACCCACACTGACATAATCATAGGGCTTATATTAAGGGTCACATTTACTGATAATTAGCTTTTTAAATTTTTTTTTTATTTTTTATTTATTTTTCTCAACACTCACCTCCCCCCATAGCCTTTTCTTTTCTTTTATTTTTTCAGCATTCTAAGATTCATTGTTCATGCACCACACCCAGTGCTCCATGCAATACGTAATTAGCTTTTTTTTGTTTAAAGATTTTGTTTAAAGATTTTATTTATTTGAGAGAGAGCACACGACTGGGGGAGAGGAGTAGAGGGAGAGGGAGAAGTAGACTCCTTGCTGAGCAGGGAGTCTGACACAGGGCTCGATCTCAGGACCTGGAGGTCATGACCTGAGCCAAGAGCAGACTCTTAACTGACTGAGTCACCCAGGTGCTCTTACATTCTGTAGCTTTGACAAATTTATAACATGTATCACCATTATGGTCTCATACAGAGTAATTTCAATGCCGTAAATATTCCCTATGTTCCACCTATTTATTCCACCTCTCCACAAACCACCAATGACCACTGCTCTCTATATAGTCTCTAGTTTTGCCTTTCAGAACATCATATTGTTGGAATTGTACAATATGTAGCCTTTTCAGATAGACTTTTTTCACCTAGTAATATACATTTAAGTGACCTCCTTGTCTTTTCATTGGTTGCTTCCAAGTTTTGGCAATTATGAATAGAGCTGCTATAATTATCCACATGCAGGTTCTTGCATGGACAAACATTTTAAATCCATGTGGATAAATACTGAGGAGTTTGATTGCTGGGTTGTATGTTAATAGTATGTTTGGCTTTGTAAGAAACCACTAGACTGTCTTCCAGAGTGGGTACACCATTTTTCCTTCCTGCCAGCAGTGAACGGGAGCTCCTGATGCTCAATAGGCACATGTTAATGGCAATTCTGTAAGGGTTGAGAATGTTGTAGGCAGAAACCAGGTCCTGAAGTCAAAAAACCCAAGTTCTAGTCATACATCTGCCACAAGGACAACTCTAGGAGGAGGGTGATTGCAGGCTTTCTTGAACACATAGTGGTGAGAAGTGAGACATGCATGTAAATGCATGCACTGTGCCTGCCACACACATGATAAACAGTAAACATTATAACAATAATTATTACATACGCATTTGCATCCATGAACTTTTGGGAAAAGATAAGTAATGGCTGTAAACTTAATATTAAATATTCTGATTCCTATCTTACCTTTGTGGGTATTTTATAATTAAAAAAAAAAAAACCTCTATGACCCTGCCATTGCACTACTGGGTATTTACCCCAAAGATGCAGATGCAGTACAAAGAAGAGCCACATGTACCCCAGTGTTCATAGCAGCAATGGCCACAATCGCCAAACTGTGGAAAGAGCCAAGATGCCCTTCAATAGACGAATGGACCAAGATATGGTCCATATATACAATGGAATATTATGCCTCTATCAGAAAGGATGAATACTCAACTTTTGTTTCAACATGGACGGGACTGGAAGAGATCATGCTGAGTGAATTAAGTCAAGCAGAGAGAGTCAATTATCATATGGTTTCACTTATGGGTGGAGCATAAGGAAAAACATGGAGACATTGTGAGAAGGAAAGGAAGGGTGAATTGGGGGAAATCAGAGGGGGAGTTGAACCATGAGAGACTGTGGACTCTGAGCAACAAACTGAAGGTTTTGAAGGGGAGGGGAGTGGGGAGTTGGGCGAGCCTGGTGGTGGGTATTGAGGAGGGCATGTATTGCATGGAGCACTGGGTGTGGTACAAGAACAATGAATCTTGGAACACTGAAAAAATAAAATAAAAGTAATTGGGGAAAAAAACCCTCATATTCATTTTGGAGTAAGGAAAAAACTCTTTTATACTAAAAAAAAAAAAAAAATCCTACAGTGCTGTACAGCAACTTAAAATAAATGATTCACATGTCTCCCAGCTAATTAATCCTGGCTCTCACTTGTTCTTGAGCTCACTGATTGCACCTCTCAGCTTTTTTGGCTGGCCCCATTTCTCCTGCCCTTGATGCCTGTATGGCATTTCTGCTTGGTAGTTGAGCAGGCACAACACATTTACCAGCTCCGAAACAGAGCTCTTGAATTTTCACAGAGACCTATTGCCCCAGGAGTGCCCCCCTTTCAGGGAGGGACTGATGATCCCTGCCAGAGTGGACTGAGAGTTACCATGTCCTCCTCTGGCTCCACTTTTGCTTTCATATGGCACACCCACCCTGTCATCAACTCCAGTTAGCTCGATCTTAGCAATGCCCCACTCAGCCTCTTCTCACTGTCTTGACTTCAAACACTCAAGTCCAAGTCACCATCTTATGTCATCTGGACCACTTGTGCTGTGACTGGTCTTCCTGCCCAACTATCTTTTCTCTACACTATAGCTAGAGTATTCCTATTCAAGCGAGATCATTTTCTCTGTGCTCAAAACCAACTACTGGGGAGGAAAACATAAAACCACATCCCAATGGCTTCCCATCTGAAATGTGAATTTCCCAAATGACATGCAGAGTTCTTAAAGGCTTGCACAATCCTCTCAGCCTTCCGTGCAACCAGCCTCTGACAGCTCCCATTACTCTGGCCCTCCCTCATGGTTCTCCAGCCTTGTGGTACACTGTATTCTCTGTACCAGTGTGCTGGGAATGCGTGAGTTTTCCTAGAAAGCTCTTACTCCAAATGGCTTACTCCTTTACGTTCTCTAGTGTCCACTCAGCTCTCATCTTTGCTGATCATCCTATCTAAAATAATGTACATGTGAGCTTGCATGTACATGTACATGCACATACACACACATACACACACCCCAGACCCTTTGACCCCTATCTTTTTTCCCCCTTTGGTAGCCTCTACCTTTTATATTTTTATTTGGGGAATTATACCAATTTTGTTCATTGTTGTGTCCCAAGCACCTGATAGTATCTGGCACATACTGTTGAAGTGAAGACACAAAGGAGGGCCTGCAGGAGGACTCAGATCCAGGTTGGTATGGAGGAGAATCTTCTGATGTTCAGTAGCAATGGACACAATCTGAGGCAGGTCATTAGGGAAACACAGAGGGCAAGGGGAAGTGGGAGAAGAGAATATGGTGTGGTTTTCCCAGGATGTCAAAGGCAGAACATAATATAGGGAAAGGGATGAAAGAATATCCTGGTCCCATCTATTTGTAGTCAGTTGTACTTGCAGACAGACCAAATGGACTGATCGGCTCTTGACTTTGTGGCTTCTAGAACAGAAGGTTTCTTCATCCTAATCCCTTGAAAGGATTTCTTCTATCCACCAGATATATAATTAATATTGGATATGTAAATTTTCCTCTCTTCTTCAAACTGGGATGTATAAAGCAAATTCCTCCAACAACCATTGAAACTAATAAGCATTCTGGGGTGTTTCTGGGCCTCAGGAAGACCTCGTTGAACTTTGAGTCCAGATTGGAGAGATTTGGATTTCATTTTCAACTTCAATAGTGACTCAGAGCCTGGTTCTTTGAATCAGTCACTCAATCTTTTAGCTCCAAGCTTCTTCATTTGCAACATAAGAATGAGAACTGCCACATCCACCACTCAGGGCACCATGGGGATTCCTCTTTACTCACTGTGTTCTTGATTTCTGGGAGGACATTCCCTAGGATGAGCTGAGCACAGGCCTGCAGAAGGAGAGTTAAGACATCTTCCGGTCTGGAGAGAATTGCATGAAGTCCAAGTCAAGAGGCTAAGGTTAAGGCAAGGGCATTGTTTGGAGACCAAGGTCAAGAAAAATCGCTTGAGTATTGCTATTGTCTTTTTCCTCCTTCCCTTCCCCTCACCAATATTTTTAAGTTGAAGAGGAGAAATGGGGTTAATATGAATAACAAGGGAGTTCTGAAAGTGAAAACACGCCTCCAAGTGGCAAATGAAGCCTGAGGTTCATCGAGTGGTTATTGTAAATGGGAAGATGGAGGGGCTGTGGGCTAGAAGCTTTCCTGGAATTACTTGGGAGTGTGACCCTTTTCCTGCCACTTCCCAAACTGCTTGACCCCAAACTTACCCTGGGACTCTTCACAAGATTTTTATCTAATGATGGATTTCATAACACCCATTTTGAAAGTATTTTTCCAAGCATTATTAACTCTTTTGACTTTCAAAATTCCTTACTTAGAATGAAAAACATTATTGCTATCATTTTTCTGATGAAGAAATCATGTGTGAGAAATTAAATGTCCTCCTTGGACTCATACAGCCCACAGGTGATAGAGTCAAGTAGAACCCTGGATCCTCCAACTCTAAGTCCCCTATTCCTTAACATCACCTGACTAACTAACCATTCAAGGAGATGGTGCTGGAACTCCTCAGTCTCCTTTATGACTCCATTCGCCTTGCCTTCTCTGCCAGATGAAAGATCTGGCCTCTCTGCAGTTCCCAATTACAAGCACAGTGCTTTTCCCTTTCTCTTGTGAGCCACAGAGCTCTACTGGGCTACTCTGAGGAACCAGAATGGGACTACTTACATTGTTTTCTTTCTTCTTACTTACCCCTGCTAAAGATCCAATGGAGAGAGCCTGGAAGTCTCTTCCTGGGACACTTGTCATCCTTCACATGAAGCCCAGTTTCTAATAATGCTTTTAATCTTTCCTTTTCTTGGCATGCAATGCTATATGTGCTTTCTGAAGAGCTGATTCATCCCCACCAAAGAGCATTCATTCTCTGTTCTGTAATTTAATTACTGTCATTCGACATTCATACATATGTGTGATTGCTGCTACTAGCATTATAGCTCAGGATTAGCAGACATGTCAGCCAAGTTTGAAAGTCAAATTGCATTACACACAGCTTTTGCCTCCATGTCTCTCATTGAGTGATGAATATTTTATTGTATATCAAAATAATATATAACAATAAATGTGCCTTGTGTTTATACAGAGCCCTTTCACTTCACAAATACTCATATATTTACTCTGCTTCATTTATTTTCAGGGGTTTTTGGCATGCTTCATAGGGTCACCTGCATGTAAATAATTTAAATGTTTTCATAAAGTAGATATATGTATCAGCATATTTTTAAATTTAATATTCCTTCACATAGGCTAAACTTTTATTTCCTTTTTTTCTCTACTTTTTCCAGACTCACTTCTATCTCTGTTAATTTGAAATACATATAAAATGCTACAATGACCAAGGTAGGCAGGCTGTAATTTCAGAATAGGTGCCCTTGAACAATGTTATCCCATACTGACTTGTGTGCCATTCCTTTCCATATGCCACTTTATGATCATGTCCCAGAGGAGACATAAAGATAGGCCTTCTGGGACCTGGAATTGGCAAAGGAAGGTAGTATTTTTAAGGTATAGTTAAGGCACTAAGGCATAATAGCAAAGTGATCTGCTCTGTTAATTATGTCTGAAATCACTACTTAGTACCATTCCTGAATCATAAGCACACACTAAAGTTTGGTTAAATACAAATCTGAAACACTTTGCTGGTCACCATTGGTCTAAAACTTCTCTCTTGTTATGTGAGTCCTACCCAGTATTGAAGGCCTTTCTCCACTTCTATCTTCACCACCTTATCCTTCCCAGATTCCTTTAATGCAACTTGTTTCTCTCAATGTAGTCATTTCATTCACAATCTTTGTTAATTGCTAAGTGTGGTTCTTAAGTCATTGTCAAAACAGGCAATACCTCCATTTGGTTATAATTAAATGAAACTAACTCAAACTAACTAAAGGGGCAAGTCATACAACTTAAGAATGTGAATATGGTCAATATTCCTGAAGAGCTAAATCTGAAACTGGGAAGTCATTAGAGATAAAGCAATGATTCTTTCTCTCTTTGCCCCTTTTGCTAGAACCTAATGGGATTTTGTGCCTTTTTTTTTTTTTTTTTTTTTTTGTTGTTGTTGTTGTTGTTGTTGTTGTTGTTGTTGTCATTCATGGAAACATCATTGTTCTCTCTATAGACTGGCTTTGTCCCCTCAAGTTAGACATAGTCAAGATGGTTGCCTCAGCCTTACTTTATGTGACCTTCCAGTTGAATCTCTGAATACCTAGTTCTCATGATTGTCCCCATTCACCCAGTGGGCTGACTCCATTCCTGGACTAAGTGCATGATGCTGGTCATGTGGCTTATGTATTGATAATTTCAAATTGCCATTTGAGTTTTAAGCTTTGGGACTTCCTTCATAATAGGTCTTGTTCTTTCCAACTGTCTGGCATCTCCATCACACTAAACATCAGTTGAAGATGCACCAGAAAATGTCCACAGAGACCTATAAAAAGGTGAAATAGACTTAATGTGTCAACTCTTGTGATACTTATTTTATATCCATATTGACTACTTTTGTTTGTCCATGGAATTACACATCATTAAAGAGAACCATTTGACTTGAGATAATCTAATATACAAGAATGTGAGTGGGAAACTAAACCATTTTAGTAACTAAGGAAAATTACTTATTAATTCTTTGTATTTCCTGGATCAGGGAAATTATCTGAAAGGTTAACTTTCTTTTTTCTAACATTATCAAGTGGCATGATGCTTTTCTTATCCATTAAAATCTGAATAGCATTAAGTTAATATACATTTTCAAGGTCATTTTAAATTTTCATAGTTCTTTTAGAGAAAGTATCTTTAGTTTCTGATGGTTTGACTAGAGAGTTATTATGGATATTTTAAAAGTGTGAACATTAGAGACAACTTAAGGATAACTACATGTGAATCAAAGAACCCACTTTTTTTTTTCATAAAGAATGCAGCACGTTGGTTTCCACACATAAAACCAAAATTATCTCTCTTCCAACAATAACGTGACAGAATGACTCACATATATTGTAAAGAAATCCATAGATCCCGGGGAATGTCTACAAAAACAGGTCATCTGACTCTCCCTTTTTTATTTGCTTTTTCACACTCTGGCTCTGGATGCCCTGATTCTGTATCTTTGGATGGCTAATTTAGAGCTTCATAAGAGACTTTTCTCTAAGACCACTGGATGAGTGCCCTAACTCCTGTGAAGATACCTAGACTCACCTTGCATGAGCCTGACCCAGAATCATCATCTCAGTTCCTTAGTACATCCTTCCTGGTTCTACTAGCTATGGATTCTCCTAAATTAAAAAGATTTTTAATAGGTATAATTCCACCATTTTTACTTTCTAATATCTAAATACATCCTTTGGCTTCTGATCATACTGTTTGAAATAGCAAAAATGTAGTATCAACAACAAGTGTTAATTTTAGGATGTTCAATTAAAATAGAAATGAAGACAGGACTTAGTACATACAAGGTGACCCATGATAATAAATGATCTTTTCCCTTAAGACAATGCAAAGCTTGTTATTGGGCACTGTGACAGCAAATTGGTATTATGTCACTTTCTGTGGTCATCATAATACATTCTTAATTCTGGGAGAACAATAAATTCATAGATTCCACAATATTTATTGAGAAGACTGGCAGTTTTAAGGATCCAACAGAGAACCAGATATACCCTCAAGCAGCTAGAGGAATTAGAATAAGAATAGACACAGGTACAGTTACAAGTATAGGTATAGGTGTAGGTATAGGTATGGTCCATTTCTTTTACTGGCTCCCACCAATGCCATCATTTTCTGGTGTTATCAAGACCTCTGGAAATAATCCGCATTCATTTCAGGTCAAGATAAATGGAGTCAGAGACAGTTTTCAGCTGCTGAATATTAAAGAGGATGTTGAATTTCAAATTGTGTTTAAGTAGCAACTGACTCTGCTGCAAGGTTTTATATGGAGTGTTGTCTTCATTGCCACTCTCAACCTGTTAACTCTCTTTAGACATTAAATAACATTGAATGAGATCAGTAGTCATGGAGCTAGGAAAGAAAAGGGTCCTATAGACCCATATGGCTTTGAAAAATAGTAAGTGGCTATTTCTTATTGATGATTTAAAAGCTTGATGATTTGAAAACAAAATCCACAAAATGAGTTTAAAAAATCAAGATCTAAATCTCTAAACCATGAAGGAAGTCCATTAACCTTTATTTGATTTTAATACAGTAGCCTAAGGAGATCAGAATGAGCATGAACTCATTGTTCTAACACGATGGATTTATACCATTTATTACATAGATGGTAGGGAAGCACACTTTTTTGGTAACTGTCATGTTAGTTTTTACTGAGTTTATTGTTATAGCAACAATTAAAGTACCAGGAAATTAATATTCAACATCCTGTTTTTTGTTTTTATTTTCAGACTGACCATTAAGGAAAACAAAGGCCAGCATGGTTCTATAATATTTGTTCTCAGGCATTGTCTAAACTACATCTTTTCCAAGAGTTTTCTCTCAAAGATTTATGATGAACTTTAATGCAGGCAGCAAGCACTTTTTATTCAGAGAAGATCAAGGCCAGGAGTGGAGGGGTTACTGTCTTTGTGACACAGTGTTGTGTTTGGCTAGGATCTCTCAAAGGTCATCTTATGTTCTCATATGCACCTTGTCTTTCTTTTACCATTTTTCCTTGGTCTTATCTTTCTCTTCAACAAGAGAAAGTGCTTCCTGCAGTGAAGTTGTTAAATTGATACAGATTACATTTTTCATTTGAGTCTTTCTTCCTTCTGTGTCATGTTAAAAGAGAGGGGGAGGGAAAGGGGAAGGAGATGAGGTGTGATTTCTCTGCTCTCACAGACTCTCTTCCTTTCCAAATATGAAAAATTATTATTCTCTTGCACAGTGCCTGGAAGAATGGGTCTGAACAAATTTTAAACACACTAGAACGACTTGTTCCAACCAAATAATCAGTGCGTTTAATCCTGTCACCTTTGGTATACTCCTCTCCATTACACACAATTGTCATGGATTAGGTGTTTAGCAGTTCAACGAGTACAGGACAAAGTACAAACTTTAAGTGCTTTTCTTTTTCCAGGCAAAATCTATAAATGCCCCCTTTTCAATGCCTTGCCGAATAATCTCATGGGACAAGTGATTTCTTTCCAAAATAGAAAAGAATGCTCACGCTTTGATAAAGATAACATTGGTAGCAGAAAAGACAGTCTTTCCCTGGTGCTGCAGCTCAGATTATGCTAGAAACTGGAGAAGAGGTGTGCCAAATTTGTCTCCATGAGCCTGAGAATCCCATGCTAACTGAAATCAGCCACTCATCCTGCCTCCCAGTGCCCTGTCCCTCATCGGACCCCATGCTGTTGTCCCTGCCCCAGGAAGTGAAGCCCAGGCTCCAAGAGATTTCCCACAACCTTCATATTCTCTACTAGCCAGGGTCATACACAAAAGCCAAGCTGAGCTTCTGGGTGCCATGAAAGAACCAGCATTGCCACATCCAGTTTGTAAAATTTAAGCCAAAACCAAGCACAGCTATTTAGTTTTTAATTATTCTGCACAACTTGCTTGAGCATAAATGTGACATTTCTATTAGGTACCCGCACGTCTCCACTATTGCATTCATGAGCTCTTCAGAGAAAACTTCGATCTGGGCATGTTTTCTCTTCTCGTTCTGGATAGTGAAGCATCTGTGTTTTGAAATCTGGTAAGACCTGGTTTTAAATTTTTCTAACTTAAACAAGTTATTTTACTTCTCAGAGTAAGAACTGAAGAGAAAATATATGAAGTACCTATAACAGTGTCTGCTACATAATGAGCATTTAATGAATGCAGCATTTTGCAAATGATCTATCATTCATTAACTGCCACCATCATTTCCTCCACATTTCCTAGCATATATTCCAACAATTTTTGTTTTTACCAAATTACCAACTTAATAATTAAATACTTCATTGTAAACATTGTGAGGGCAGAAACTGAGTCTTTATTTTTGGATTCTCAGCAGTGACAGTGTTGTTTAAGCACAAAGAAAGCAATCAGTACATACTCAGTGATAGAAAAATGACTAAATTTGAAGTGTGGAGTTTAGTAAAAGTAATTTATTAGTTGATAATAATTATAATATACACAACTATATATGTATAAGATGCATAATTAAACATTAAAGTAAAACACTAAGCAAAACCTCCATGAATAGGAGATTCTGACCTTAAGAAATGAAGGAGTGGTTTTGATTTTAAGCATGTGAAATCATGAATTATGTGAGCTGGGATAGTCTAATTACCTGTAGTGAGAGACAGAGATATAAAAATGAGTTTCATTATATGCGAGATAAATTCTAGGTGCTAGAGACAGAAAGTGTAAGAAGGATGTTTCCTGTCCTTAATGAGCTTACAGATGAATGATAAGGGAGAGTCAGATAATTACAACAGAGAAAGAGAAATGCAATGATGGAGATGTGCCCAGGACACCATGGGTGCATGGAGCAGTGGGTGGGAAAGGGGCATGGTTTCTGGGTGGGGTTATGCCTAGGCAGAGTGAAAGGAGTCAGAGTGAAAGGATCAGTAGGTTAGGGAAGTTTTGAAGGTGAAGTGAGGTTTAGGAGGGGTAGGGAGGTTGGGGGGTGTGGAAGGGGAGTGTTGGGTAGGACAGGACAAGGTAAAGACATCTCAGGATAAAATTACTCAACAAAACTAGGTGGAGACATCAGAGAGCCTTATGTTGTTGAAGACTTGGCCCCTCTGGATCTTATTAATGAGCTTAACTTTATTCCATAGATAATTAGTGCCCTAAAATTTTTAAGCCAAGGAGTGTCATGGTCAGACTGCATTTTGAATGAATCCCCCTGGTGGCTGTGTGAGAAATGGATTTAAGGAAGCCTGGACTAGGTCTGAGCAACCATTGAGGGACTGTGTTGGCAATTACAGTTGACCCTTGAATAATGTGGTGGTTAGGGCCATGGACCCTCCACACAGTTGAAATCCACATATAATTTTGACTCCTCAAAACCCTTTTTAAAAAGATTTATTTAGGGGCATGTGGGTGGCTTAGTCATTAAGCATCTGCCTTCTGCTCAGGTCATGACCCCAGGGTCCTGGGATCCAGCCCCGCATCAGGCTCTCTGCTCATCGGGAAGCCGCGTCTCCCTCTGCCTCTGCTCCTCCCCTGCTTGTGTTCCCTCTCTCACTGTGTCTCTCTCTGCCAATTAAATAAATAAAATCTTTAAAAAAATAAAATAAAATAGGGGCGCTTGGGTGGCTCAGTGGGTTAAAGCCTTTGCCTTCGGCTCAGGTCATGATCTCAGGGTCCTGGAATCGAGCCCCGCATCGGGCCTTCTGCTCAGTGGGGAGCCTGCTTCCTCCTCTCTCTCTGCCTGCCTCTCTGCCTACTTGTGATCTCTCTCTCTGTCAAATAAATAAATAAAATCTTTTAAAAAATAATTTTAAAAATAAATAAAATAAAATAAAGATTTATTTATTCATTTTAGAGAGAAAGAGCTCAAGTGTGTGCATGAGTGGGGGAGGGGCAGAGGGAAGGACTTCTCAAGCAGACTCCCCTGCTGAGCGCAGAGCTTGGCCTGGAGCTCGATCCCACGACCTATGAGATTACAACCTGAGTTGAAACCAAGAGCTGGTCACTCAACCAACTGAGTCACCCACATGCCCTGATTCCCCAAAAACTTAACTATTAATCACTTACTGTTGACCAGAAGCTTTACTGATAACATAAACAGCCAATGAACACTTATTTTATGTTATATGTATTATATACTGTATTTTTAAAGTAAGCTAGAGAAAAGAAATTATTACAATTATAAGGAAGAAAAAACACATTTACTGTACTGTATTGTATTTGTCAAAAAAAAAATCCACATGTAAGAGGACCAGCACAGTTCAAACCTGGGTCATTCAAGGGTCAACTGTGGTCTGAGAAACTGGAAACCAGGGCTGTACAGGTTGGGATAGACAGGGGGCACTAATTTGGGAAATACTTAGGAAATAGTATTGGCAGAAATTGGTGACTGGTGAGATGTTGGAATTTAGTTGAAAGAGGTGTTTAAGACAATTTTTAGAGTTTTAGCTTGCATGGCCAGTAGCAAGATGATTTTAGCCACTAGAAGAAAGAATGCAAAAGGGGGAGTGGGTTTGAAATGGTAGAAGTGATGAAGGGAGTCTGAGATGCCCACTGGATGCTGACAGTATTTGAACCTAAGTCTCAGAGAAGAGATTTGGACCAGAGAGATGGGGTCACCTGTATCAAGAAGGTTGGGGATTTCACTTCTGAGATACTCCTGTGGCGTAAACAATGACCAGTTGACATGGTTACATAACGTAAGTAGGACGGTGACCCAGTGAAGGTAGGATCAGGGCCTATATATAACTGCTTTGAATTTCCTGGGGCTTTCTTTGAGAATTAGAAGAAGTCAACCCACAAACTTTAAAATAAAGAATGGCATCAAAAGAGTTCATTCAATACATGTATATAGACAGTTTAATATCTGAAAGGCAGATATTTCTAAAGAGAGAGAGAAGAATAGAGATTTATAAAAGGAAAGAAAGAAGGAAGTAGAGGGGAGAAGAGGAGAGTAGAGACAGAGAGTTCAGAGATCTCATGGGAGAAGAAAGAATTCCTGTTCATGAGAATCTGAAGATGATCCTGGCCACTCGTCTGCAGAATGGACTAAAAATCCTACAGCAGTCCCTTTCTGTTGTTTTTCAAGTGGGGAAACTTAAACTTGCATGTAAATATATACAGAATCAACATTATATGTACACATCAAATACACATGGGTTTCCATTTGGAACTTTTAAGGGTGTGTTCAGGTAGGTGAGACCTTATTAATATTGAATTGATACGGTGGTGAGTCACTCTCAAACGAAGTGCTCAGAAGAAGGAAACTACTAACTTTTATATTCTCGTGTTTCCTTTGAGCCTCTTTGAGTTTTAAAATGTTTCTCGGGCCATATTGTCTTCCGCATACACAACCTCTGTTCTCTCCTCTAAGGTATCCTTTCCATGGGGCACCAGGCTTCTTCCTGCCACCAGTGGGCACCCAGCAGAAACCCTACAAGATATGGAGGGGCCAGTGTAATGGTTCAAGCCCCAGGCTCTGAATAGGAGTAGACAAGTCTGGTTCAAACCCCAACACTGGGTCCTGAGCTGATGACCCTGCACAAGGCACCTTAAAAGCTGTGTCTCAGTTGTGTCAAATCCAAAGCTAGGACAATGTCTCAATTACCTCTCAGAGCTGTGGTAGGCAAAATGAGAAAGATGTGGCTAAAACACTTAGCCTAATGTCTGGCAGTGAGTAAACGCTCCATATTGAGCAATTGTTACTATTAAATTAATGATCATTTATATTTTACTATTACTTGAACTTCTGTGGGGAATGGGCCTCCAGAGTACATGCCACATCTTTACTGTCCCCTATGAACTCCAAACTCCAAGGCCCAGGGACTGAGCAAACGGGCGAGGTAAATGTGCAGCCCCCAAGGAGTAGGGCAAGCTATGGTAAAAACTGATTGGCTTAGAATTGCCCAAACTGAAGACCACCATCTTCTCTTGCCAGACAGCAAACTGAATGTGTTCATCACAATGAGACTGAAATGTCATGATACAGAAGAAAGACACAGTCACAATGCACTAGGTATTTCTTGCCCTGCTTGTAGCTCTTGCCAGGGACCTTAAGCCCTTAAGCCCTTCAGGCCATCCCGGTGCTGGTATGGTCCCCAGTGAGCTGTGGATTAGTGAAGTCTGCCCAAGGTAAGGGAGCTATTAGAGAAGAGGCAAGGTGGGGTTGTTCTCAGGTTTTCTGACTCTAACACCATCCCCCCTGCTGGCCCAGAGCTCCTCAGACACACCTGGGCTGGGAGGAGGTACAGCAGCCCTGAGTAGGAGAGGGCTCCCCCTTGATGTGCCAGAGGATGAAACATGTACAGAGTTGAAGGTGGGAATTTATTTCTTCCAAGGCTTTTCAATGGTGTAAATTACTAGCCCTATTCCTCTGGGTGGCTCAGGGGATTAAGCGTCTGCCTTCGGCTCAGGTCATGATCCCAGTGTCCTGGCATCAAGTCCCGCATCAGTCTCCCTGCTCAGCAGAAAGTCTGCTTCTCTCTCTCCCCCGCTCCTCCACCTGCTTGTGTCTCTCTCTTTCAAATACATAAATAAAATCTTTAAAAAAATCATTAGCCCTATCAATCCACCTATCTGGTCATTTGTATGTCACATTTTAGTGTAGAATTTGAAGGCTTATACTAGTTAACAGTTCTGAATTCTGACACACTATATTATTTAGAAATGAGAACTTCTGATTAAACTTAATTGAACCTCATTCTTGTCAGACCTCTTTCAAACATCTCTGAGGCCTATAAACAATCTCACAGGACACCTACACACACACCCTCAACTGATGTATGAAATGTCCTGTTGCCCTTCCTCTCTTTATGTGTCCTACATGGCCCTCACCAATATCTGGGATTCTTTAGATTTACTTCTTTATCTTGTTGGCTGTCTATTTCTCCTACTATGGCGTAAGCCACAGACATCAGTACTCAGTGAATACTTGCTAAAAAGTGGATAAAGAATTTCTATCATTTTCTTTATGTCTGTTTACTCTTTGTCCTGACTGTTCCACAGAACCAAAATTCTCCAGCTGATCCGGTACCTTTCCCCTTTACCAGTTTTCTCTTAAAGTTCTTCATGGAGTTTCATTTCTATTCCATCACCTACTATGACCTCAATTAACTGGTCAATAAATAATACAGGTCAGTTTTGCTTTAGAAATGTTGAATTTTTATCTCCGAAAGGTTTGGAAAAGGATGTTTAGTATTTCTCTCATTACACTTAGGGAGTTGTGACTTTAGGAAAACCAGATTATTTTAAAGGAGAAAAAGGAGAGGGAAGGAAAGATAGAGAGGAAAGGGTTGTGGACCAGGCATCAGAGTACTTGGGTTCTCATGCTCATAATTACTGAACATGTGACTTTGGGAAAGCCTCATAGCATTTCTTTAGAATTAAGTTTCCTTCCGTTGGAAACAAGTGGGTCAGCGCAGATGACCTGAAAGTTCTCTAAAGGTCTAGCTTTCTAGGTTTTACCCCATAGGGATCTAACCAGGTCTGACATTCTCAAAATAACTCAAAATATGTTTTCGAATGTCAGGGATACTTTTAAGGTTTACTTCTTTCTGTGATTGTAAAAGGATTGTCTTCCTGTACAGGTGTAAGTATTGATCCAACAAGGCTTAGCTTAAAGATCTTTTATTTTGAGTTCCTTTGCACCTAAACCAACCCTTCTTTTTCTGAGGAGTAATAGAAACAAAACTGTCAGGCTTTTCAAAATTGATGGAAGCTGGCCTTTGGCAACCTTTCAGATTCATTCTCTAGGCTCATACAAAACATGCAAAATAAAGACTGAAACTTTCTTTGAAAATAAAATTGGTTTGAAACTAGGGGATTTGGAAACAGGCAGCTGAGCAGATTTCCTTCTGTAAACAACACATTGACTCTCCATGGGGGATGGGAAATGCAAGGAATTTAAAAATAGGTTTTGGTTATTAATAGGCTAAAGGGTCACTCTTGTGGAATATGAGACATTGCTGATAATATTAACTTCTCTCCGTTGCAGAAGAGAAGACTTAATTTAAAAAAAAAAGATATATTTGTATAAAGTATCTCATTTTATTTATTTTTTTAAGATTTAATTTATTTATTTGACAGAAAGAGAGAGAGAGAGCACAATCAGGAGGAACAGCAGAGGGAGGGGGAGAAGCAGACTCTTACTGAGCAGGGAGTCAGATCCAGGGCTGGATCCCAGGACCCCAGGATCATGACCAAAGCCGAAGTCCTGACTGAGCCACCCAGGCGTGCCTAAAGTATCTCCTTTTAGATTGTAATCAGTCTTTATCCATCTCTTGGAACAGAGAGTTATTAGTTTTATTAAAATGAGATATCATGAGAGCACTAGTTGGGGAACTTTGATAAGCAGGGTCAAAACCAATATTCCCCAGATATCTTCAGAAAATGCCTCAGATAAATTTTAAAATGAGTTTGATTCCACGTAGTCTTAATGGAGAACATACATATAAAATATTTTATGAATATTAATAAACATGCAGGATGTTGATAAGTAAATTATTTTATTAATGAAGCGTGTTAAATAGAATGCCATTGACATTGATTAGTCATCTTCTCTGAACAAGTCCTTCATATAAGTTGCCAAAATTAATCCATGCAACAAATATGTAAAGGAGATATTATTTTCCTATTAAACTAATGGGAAAGGTTGGGTAACTTGCCTGCGACTAAATAATTAATGAGTGGTAGTTATAGACAAAGTTTGTGGTTCCCCTCCACCCCCACCGAATTGTTATGTTGAAACCCTAACACCCAGTGTGATGGTATTGGGAGGTGGGGCCCTTGGGATGTGATTAAGTTCAGAGGGTACAGCCACTACAATGGGACTAGTGTCCTTATAAGAAGAAGAGAGATCAGAGCTTAGACTCTCCATGAGCACACCCAGCAAGAAGGCAGCTATCTGCAAACCAGGAAGAAAATCCTACCAAGAACCAAATCTGTCAACACCATGGTCTTGGATACTTCAGAATGGTGAGAAAGAAGTGCCTGTTGTTTTAGCCCCCAATCTGTGATATGTGGTCCAGCAGTCTGAGCTAAGACATTGTAGAGTTGGCATTGTAACCCAACTCTTTTAGATTTCAAAGTCCACGCCAACAAGGACATGGAATCAGGAAGCTGTCATGGGCAAGGGGGCACTGATGGGATAAATGGATGTCCCAAAGGACTGACTTTGGATAGCTACGGCCCAAGCAGCTAGCAGCCGATGGTGATGAACTCTTGTTTCACCAAAGTAGAATCCCCGAAAGTGGGAGACACATTCCTAGGTTTCCCTCTTTCCCACACCTGCCCTAGGTTTCCCTCTTTCCCACACCTGCCAGCACAGAATCAGGCTCGGTGCCCTGCAGTATCTCCCTTTTCACCTTACTTCAAAGCTGTCTCTTCTGACCAGCCTGAACTTCTTGCCTTAGTCCTGAGGCTTCTCTCCCCACTAGTCTTCCTGCTTTTAGTCCATCTTAACCTTGGAGCCATCTCTTTAAAACTAAACATGATTGATGTTACTTTCCTGCTTTAACTCCTTCAGTGGTACAAGGTCCAGTGGGAGAGTGTCACTGTCCCACCATAAGAACATGTGGTGGGTGGGGGGGGTGGTGGTGACAGTATCAGTGTGGGAAATATTGCCAATCTCAAGGTGACGCTGGGCTGTGCCCTGTGCCCCACCCTTTATGCCTCCCTTGCATGACTGATGCCATTCTTCTCAATCCCTCCCCTTCTTAATCCTCTCTCCCTCAGTCCTTCCCCTATCCTCAATCCCTCCCTCGAGTCTAAGCTCTCTTCCATCCTTAGGATCGGCCAGATCTAGTAGGCAGGTATGGTTTTCTAGGTAAAAAGGCAGGAATAAATACGAAAATAGATCATTAAGGTTTTGAAACTGAAATGCCATGCAAATGCAAATAATGCATATTTAAAGTAATCACTGGTAATGCTATTTATATAACACCCTTTTACCCAAAGATGGCAAAGCAGTTTACAGGTATTCTCTTTCTAATCTTCACCATCCTCCATTAAATTGTGTGATAAATGCTGTTTTGAATCATGAATTTCTTTCTCTCTTTTTCCTTCCACACAGTCACTGGGTAATTTGTTGAGTGACTTAATATAGGCAGCTGGGTACTCCACATAGATGCCACATGCAAGAATCTATGCCTTTCCTATGACAGACCAAAATGCAGAGCTCAGCTGTAACAAATGCCTGAATAAGTGAGGCCACACTTATTCAGAAGTCACACTCAGGTGTGCAGAAATCCACCAGAAATGGGTGGCTCTGTGGGTTAAGCCTCTGCCTTTGGCTCAGCCTGCTTCCTCCTCTCTCTCTGCCTGCCTCTCTGCCTACTTGTGATCTCTCTCTCTCTGTCAAATAAATAAAAAAATAAAATCTTAAAAAAAAAAAAAGTAATGCACCAAAGGCCCATTAGGGCCACATGTCATTTTCTTGATTGGGAAAGTAATAATTATCAGTGTGTTGAAGGCCAGAGCAGCCTTCACACATGAGTTGTTTTGTAAAACCATGCTACTTTTTGCCATTCAGAACAGACACTGTGGCTGAGGCACAGTACTTCTAGACTTCACGTAATCTGCCTCCTGACCTTGCTTGCTATCTTTTATCACCTTCTTCCTTGCTTATCTCAATCCTATTACTCTGGCTTCCTTCTGTTTCAAGAACATACTAGGCAGGATCTGGCCTCAGCACCTTTGCACTTACTATTCTGCTGGCTGCTTTGCCTTTATCTGTCCCTGATAGATTTTATGATTGTTTATTTTTCTTTTTTTCTTTCCATAATATAATCTCCATGAAAGCAGAGATTTTATCTATTTTTTTTTACTGTTGCGTCCGCTAGTGCTTGGAACTGTGCCAAAATGTAGAGCCCCTCAATAAATATTTGATGAATAAATAAATATGTAGGTAAACAGCCCCTAACTAACCTCTGTGGTGCAATTAGAACCATCAGTACATTTATTTACACGAGTGCTTAGCCGTCTGTATTTAAGGCAAATTGTTAAAGTCAAGAATTCAGTCATGATTAGTACCTTAGTATATGAAACTATGAGAATTTCCATAAGATTTGTAATTCTAACTAGAAACCATGTAAAGGGAAGATATTCTCACGGTGTACAAGTTGTCATCAAGGCAGAAACTTGTATATTACTAGTGTACAAATTGAAATAATCACACGAAAGTGATTATTCATTATCACTCCTCTTCTGTGCAAGATTATTTCTATCTCTACAGAATAGAGTCAGAATATATGGGCACATATCCATACTCATAACATTCATGGTTTGTATTTTCTTCTGAAGATACAGTTTTGAGACCTGGTGATATACAGGACGAATCTCAGCCTTTGCCCCATGAAGTCCCTTCGGCTAGCTACCAGACAGTTCCATCTGCTGCAGCTGTTTCCCAGAATTCCACAGACTGTCCATATTGTCCTAAATTATGTTTTTGAAGCATTCCTTTTGACCAGTATGTTGGTGCTCATCACAGGACATTTGTTCTTCTATTGTACTGACAGCCACTTTCTATCCTTGGTCCATCAAGCAGCAGGTATTACAGCAAGCAGAGCTACAGTATTGACAGATAAATTATATTTCAGAACCAGAATCTGGTCGTCCTCTTAGTTCTGTGGAGAAAAAAGAAATGTATATATGTATATATGTGTGTATATATAAAACACACACACACACATATATATATATATATATATATATATATATATATATATATATATATATATATATAATGTATTTGGAGAGAGAGAGAGAGAGAGAGAGAATATTCTAAATGTAGAGATGCATCATCATAGAGACCACTGGCAGATTGTTATCTCTGATGAGTATTTTCCCAACATGTCAGGCAGTAAGGACTAGGAAGTATGTGTCACATGAGATCTACAATTTCTTCAAAACATATGTTAGATGTGTGCCTACTTCAGGGCCAAACCCAGTTTTGCCTCTATGCTGTTTGGAGGCAGCTATAAAATATGCCCCCACATGGCCCCAAGGCTGGCCTCAAAGTGTGCCCATCCCAGCAAGACCTTCAAAAGGCCAGAGCTGGGTTTGAAGGATGAGGGGAGTTATTCAGAGAAGGAAAGAGGGAAAATAATTCAAAAGGGTAGAAAAACCATGTTCAAGCTTAGAGGAAGAAATGGAAAGTTACAAGTCTGATGGTCTAGTCTGATGAGGCAACCCTGGGAGCAGTTATGAGGCCAAGTTGTCAGGAGTGAAGGCAGAAGAGAGGGACAAGAGCAAGCCCAGCATTTCAGTGGCCTGCACTCACAAGCTGCTTCTCTACACACCAGAGTGTCACATAGCCCTGGACAGACCTGTCTTAAAGGGCTATGGTGAGGGTGGTCACAGATCTCACTCACAAATAGGGCAATGCAGCAGAAAGGATGCCTGCGACACTTACTAATGACAGGACCCCAAGAAAAAAGGAGTGTTCATCTCTTTCAAAAGAAGATAGAAATTTTATATACCCTTGAAAAAGTTGAAAACCAGGGTCAGTTTCAACCAGTATCAAATATAGGGAGAAGGGGAAAAGAAATTTGCTCAAATACAAGGTCAGAAATGAAAGGTTTTGTGACTTTCTGGATGGTGTTGCCATGTATTGCTATTAAAGAATCAGGAAACTGAGATTCTCTATCAGAGCTATCACCAGAACAACTATCTATCTGTTCTTCTCTCACCAGAACAACCTCTTACCCCAACCCCTGTCTCTACCCTGGGCCAGTTGATCCTCTTAAAGAGACATGGCTTTCTTTTCTCTCAGTTTCTTTTATTCAAACCAGGTAGATGGCACAGATTAAGAAGCTAATACCATGTCTAAATATCATCAATGTCACATGCCTGTGGAATAAATTTTATGTTCTGTGTGTGCTGGTAGTGCTCCAGCAAGAGGAATTAGGGGGTTCACATGCGTGAACAATGATTGTAAAAATGAATTTGCCACATCTTCTCCCATCATGCAGGGAATATACCAAAGAGGAGGTGATATTTTAATAACTGCTGGAACAAAGAAGATGGACTTTGAAGGGGATGGGAATGGAAGCATCGTGCATGTTTTAGTATAACCAGAGCATGAAGATGTGAGGACAAGAAGTGGTTACAAGAGGACAAGGAAGAGAAGCTTAAGACCAGTAGGGTGAAATGTGAGGCTCTGTCAAAACTAAAATAATAACTGAGATTATTTGAACTAGAGAGTAAAAATGTGTGGGTTACTATATAGCAGACACCCAGTGTCTATCAGGTATTACACATAAAATAAATGAAATTTGAGCACACAAGGAGACTAAATGCTGGTATAATATTTATGTGACAGTGTACAGGTTACAAATTATGTCTGTATATCATGTCTACTTTCTTTTCCCAACAACCCAGTAGAAATATTCTCACCTTACAGTTGAAGTGGGACTCAGAAAAATTTAAGTGACTGTCTTTAGGATACAGAACCTGTATTAGTTAGGATCAGTTGGTTGAGTGTTGAGTGTTGGACTCTTGATTTGGCTCAGGTCATGATCTCAGGGTCCTGGGATTGAGCCCTTCGTGGGGCTCCCACTCAGCGGGGAGTCTGTGTATCTGCCTCTCCTTCTGCCCCTCCCCCTGCTCACACTCTCTCCCCAAAATAAATTTTTAAAAAATAAAATAAAATTATAGTTAGAGTCATGCACACTAGCTGTTGAAACAAATGACTCCCAAAGTGGTTTAATAAACAGAAGCATATTCCTTCTGACAGATGATGATAGATAATAGATAGATGATAGATAGATAGATAGATAGATAGATGATGATAGATAGATAGATAGATAGATAGATAGATAGATAGAATTAGCCTCAGCATAACTAAGAGATTTCAGGCATTAAATTGTAACAAACTTGTTAACAAGGGTTGTGATAGTGTGGTGGGCTTATGGATTTTATTCTTTTTTTCATTTTTTCCCATCTTCGTAAAATAGTTTCATTATTTTTATGACTATAATTTATAATTGACAAAAGGTGATCCTTTTATCACTTTCTGAACTTGGGATGACAGACCCATGTAAAAGCCTCTCCTACCTTTTGCTTCTCGACGCATTATCTCTTCTACTAGAACATATATGTTCTACAGGAAGAGGGATGCTCTCATGAAACATTTGTTGACCCACTGAATAGTTCATAGTTCTGTATAAACTGAGACAAACTTTTTTCTCTATTAAATGATATCAATTTAGAAAAAAAAATCCCTACCGAGAAATCCCTACTGAGGAGCCAAGGCCATGAGTGGAAATGAGGTTCAGAGATTAACTGGAGAAAGAAAACAGTGCAGCTTGGCTCTGCCCTATATTGGAAGTTCATTACATCAACTAATGGATGATATATAATTATGAAAAGACACTGTCGAAACAGTACACGAGTCTATTGATTTTGCCATCATGAGTACATTATTCTCTTACCTTTGTGATATTAAAATGAATGGAGGGAGTAAGAAGATTCTCCATAAATTAGAGTCATTCATTTTCATTTTGAGAAAGAGAGAGTATGTCATATTTTCAGGATTTAAATTGAGATCTAGCATATGAGAACTTTATAAAGTAATATTCCTAAAAGGAATTTATTTCTATCATGACAGTAAATAAGTATAATGATAATCATAGTATTCTCAAGGTAAAATGTTGATGAGATTTCACACCATAAGGGAAAAACGGTTTGCAAGTCATGTTGATACTTTTAATTGTGTTGTCATAGATACTTTAATGTATGGTATGTAAAATTACTGTATTATATAATCAGGGTTTTTAAAGTATTATTCAACAGATATTTAGTACATACTTATGAAAAATAAGGCCCTGCCTTAAGCGGTACAGAAAATAAAAATTTTAGTATACAGTTCTTGCCTTCATAAAAGGAGATAATCTAATTAGGAAGGCAATACTCACACTCAATAATAATAATAGCAACAACAACAACAACAATAATGCCAACAGTTAGTTGAGCTCTTACTATGTGCCTAGCACTATGCTAATTATTTTCATTGGCCTTAAATCACAATCTTGAGTCCCCACGACAACTCTGTAAGTGTGCCATATTTCTATTTCCATTTTATAGATGGAGAAATGGAGGATCAGAGAGTTCATCCAGCTCTGTCAGATAATGTTGTTCTATATAAATACATTTCCAGATAAATGAAAAAACATTCAAAATCCCTAGATTTGCTTAACCCAAATTGTTAGAATTATGTGTGAAACAAGGGTAAATTATCTCTGGATGAAGAGTAGGTGAATTTGCTCCAAAGTCATAGACTTTTGAAATAAATGTATATACTGGCAGCTCTGAGACTTCTCATCATTGGTTTGTTTTTTGGTCTCACCTCTGGTTCTAAGCTGTGAAATGAATGGTGAGTTTGTGCCATAAATGAGATACCATAACGAGGATGTGGAGAAAGGGGAACCCTCCTACACTGTTGGTGGGAATGCAAGCTGGTACAGCCACTCTGGAAAATAGTATGGAGGTTCCTCAAAAAGTTGAAAATAGAGCTACCCTACGACCCAGCAATCGCACTACTGGGTATTTACCCTAAAGATACAAATGTAGTGATCCGAAGGAGCATGTGTATCCGAATGTTTATAGCAGCAATGTCCACAATAGCCAAACTATGGAAAGAACCTAGATGTCCATCAACAGATGAATGGATAAAGAAGAGGTGGTATAGATATACAATGGAATACTATGAAGCCATCAAGAGAAATGAAATCTTGCCATTTGCAACGA
>CM052900.1:63886394-64028776 GCA_028534135.1 Potos flavus | reverse complement strand
GAGGCTAGGACTTCTAGTACTACGTTGAATAGCAGTGGAGATAGTGGACATCCCTGTCGTGTTCCTGATCTTAGGGGAAAAGCTCTCAGTTTTTCCCCATTGAGAATGATATTTGCTGTGGGTTTTTCATAGATGGCTTTGATGGATGGCTGGGTTTTTTTTTAAGGACTCAAAAAGAGTAACAGTAAAGAGAGAGGTGGAGAAGAAGATTATAGAAATAAATGAAGACCAACAGATGAGAGAAGCAAAGACTGTTTTGAGCTTGCTGTAGCAAGAAGGTCAGCAATGGTACGGGCATTTTGGCAAAGACCCAAAGGCAAAGAGAGGAGTGGGAACTGTATAGTGCCGAAAAGGGACTCTTCAGTGTTGTATGCACTGATTGGAGGCTGCTGGTGTGGGAAAGCTACAACTGGTCTAGCTATTCAGTGATTGGTAGGAGAGCGTATGTAGCTTTCTCTGGTTGGTCCTAAATTGGAAGTAGGGACAAAATTAGGGCAGATATTAATCAAGTCCTGGCCATTTGGGGCTGATTGTTACAGAAGGTACTGTTTAGCTTCCTGGGTTGTCACTAGACATGGCAATCTGGCCTCCTGTGATTCTGAGAGCATGCTGACATCCTGGAGGGGGGGGAGGGCGCTTATTGTCAATCAAGGGTTGCCTTCCAGGGCAGGTTGCTGCAGGTCGTGAGCCAAAGTTCTGTATTTATATGTGTTGCCTATATATTGTCTATATGTATGTTTCATTTCTCAAGACAGAGATGTGACCTGAGTTTGCTGTTTTGTGTGTAAGCATGGATGTGGCAGGGAATGGGAGAGAGAGTTGGTTACAGAGGTGTTTGGGGTGTGATAGACCCTAAAAGAAGTAACTAACAGAGCAAGCAATAAGAAATTATGTAATTTGAGGCACCTGGGTAGCTTAGTTGGTTAAGTGTCTGCCTTTGGCTCAGGTCATGATCCCAGGATCCCGGGATGGAGCCCTGCATCAGGCTCCCTGCTCAGTGGGATGTCTGCTTCTCTCTCTCTCCCTCTGCCTGCTGCTTCTCCCTGTTTGTGCTCTCTCTATCAAATAAATAAATAAAATCTTTAAAAAGAAAAAAGAAATGATGTGATTCTCTATAATACAAGCAACCACGAAGGCCGGGGGGGTGGGGATCGCCACACAAGAATATGTCCAGTACTTCCACTATTGGGGCAAATAGAGAATGGATGCCTTTTGCTCTTAAAGATTCAAAAAAATAAATAAAGATTCAGAGTAAGTGAGTAACTCAAGAGTGACAAGCAAGCAAATAATGAATAAACTTTAGGACGTGTGAGCGGTGCCTTTCAGAGGCTGCCAGGTAAAGTCGCTGTGTCATGGGAGAGCCCTATGAAAGCAACAGGGGCAATAGGGAAGACAGTCTGCAGAATTTATGCTATGAGTCACAGAGCTCATAGCAATGCTCAGTTTTAGATCGAAGCCTGCTTCCTAGATTACAGCTTTGGAACATTGTTGACAGGGTCTCAGCACTTCATTCCAGATTTCTGTTAATTGTCCATCTGTCAGCCTCAGCTCTGCCTCCAGGATCTCTCACCAAATCTGTCTTCCGCGCCTGCATGATCCGGTGTCATGCTGCCTCTCCCTTAGCTTCTGTCTCCACTACCCCCGAGTCAGTCTAGCTCAGCAAACACAACAAGAGCTATGTTATGCTTAAACGTTCTCATTCTCTTAAAATTTCCTACAGATGACATCTCTATGTTTAGCTACAATGATGGTGAGTGGTTACTCTCTTCTGCCCTTTAAAACAGAATTCCAGGAATTACGTTACAGAGTACATTTTAATTAGTTGTAAAATGACTTACTTTTCTCTATTAACTAATCATGTCTGGAGATAGCCACTATTGGACATAAGCTCCTCTGATAATTAATACCACTGCCCACTTTGGACCAGTTAACTGAATTTCAGCAAAAATGCCTAAAATGCCTTGCCCTGGTTCTAAGGAGTGTGCCAAGGTGATGTAATCACGTTCAGTGGAGAAAAGACCTACAGTAAGTCTTAGCTGAATTTTTCCCACAAGCATAATAGGAATAGAATAGAATGAAAGCAGTATAATATCAGGAAAAGTGTGTGTGTGTGTGTGTGTGTGTGTGTGTGTGTGTGTGTGTGTTGCCATGCCTTCACTGACTAATTGTGTCTTTGTTAGCAAATTTGTTTTGAGTCAGTATCATCTAGAGAAACCCAATGGAGAGGCTACATGCCACACTCTCTAATTCTGAATTCTTGCCTCTGAGGATGAGGAATCCAAGAATAAAGCTTGCTTGCCCAGAGTCATTTCTTTCCCTATGTTCATGCATAAGAATTTCAGACTGAAATGAGGGCAGTGAACAGGTTCAGGGTCATACAAATTAGATGCAGATACAGTTGGTGATCATGGAATCATGAATCCAGAAATGTGAAAAACAAAGTAATTTGTGTGGCTATCACAAATAAGAGGGCTAGTGCTGTGTTAGTTTGCTAAGGCTGCATCACAAAATACCACAGACTGGTGGCTTAAATAACTGAAATTTAGATTCTCACGGTTCTAGAGGCCAGGGTCTAAGATCAATGCATCTGTAGGGTTGGTTTCTTTTGAGGTTTCTCCTTGGCTTGCAGATGGCTGTCTGTGTCCCGTGTCCTTAGGTGGTCTTCCCTCTATGAATATCTGTGTCCTAATTTCTTCTTCTTATAAGGACACCAGGCGTATGGGAGTAGGGCCCATCCAAATGAACTCGTTTTACCTTAATCACTTCTATAAAGTCCTATCTCCACATACAGTCACATTCGGAGGTGCTGGGTGTTTAGAGGCTGCCAAGTAAGTGTTTAGAACTTCAACATAAAAATTTAGGGGGCACATTTTTGCCTCTAACAAGTTCCTCTTGCAGTAAAAGCAGGCTCCTTTATTGTGTGCTCAGGGTAAAAATAGGACTCCTGTATTGAAACTAATCTGGAATTACATCTTGGTTCCTAGGAAAATATGAGAATATTCGAATTCTAAAAATCTTATTTTAAATTTAGTAAGTTTCTTATGAAATCTCTGTATGAAATATTCGAAAGACAGATATGATGTTTCAGGTTTAAAGAAAATGATTTTAATTTGGAAAGTAAAAGGATTCATCATTTCATATTTCTATTTTAAAGCATGTGATTTTAAAATATAACATCATATGGCTATCTTATATGCTGTTATTTTGGAAGACAGTGTGAATAGATTTTGTAGTGATAAACGTAAAGAGTAATTCAGTTTAAATATTTGAAAAAAAGGAATATGATAATGAAATTTGATTTTGAATTACGCAAGGAAAGAAAATTTAAATCACATGGATATCTTTGACTCCTCCAGTATATTGTATAATAAATATATTCATTTGGGGCTGAATAACACAAATAGCATTTTGGTTTTGGGTGTAACCAAGCTAGAGAATGTCAGGGAAGGGTCTCTCTCTTTCTCTCTCTAAAATAAATAAAATCTTGGAAAAAAATGTCTTTTGGTATTTCAACAGAATATTGCTTGTACTCCTCATGAATTTCTTCTTGAGCATTTGCTCAGCTCAGAAAATTTCATGTGTCCATCAGTTTATTGAGTTCACTCCAAGTTTATCTAGTTTAAACTAATTAGTCTAAATGACCTAGTATAGAGGGTTGGCCCTAGGTAAAATTGTGAAGTGCTAATTCCTTTGCCGAAATCCTCTATAAATACCTCATCTTCACTGGAGGACCATCTAACCATTCCACCTGGTGCAGCGTTTGTAATATGTCCTCTTCCTCCAGAATGTACTTCATCTTGTCAGGAAGTTGAACTTTGTTCATACTAACATTTAGATTGCTCATTGACATATTAATTCTTCCAAACCTCCCTTAACAGTGTTGCTGTTAAGTAACACTGTTACTGCTGATAGTAGGATTTTTAAGGCTTCTGGCAAATCAGTAAAAACAAGTTTTTCACTAGAAAGTCCAAAATCACTCCATACTGTGCACCCCTAGTAACTGAATTACACTTCGCACAAGAGTTAAAATGCTGATATTTTCCCAAATCTTTTAGATAGTATATAGCAGAATACTCTTAATGCTTAGCTTCTTTGAAGACACTGGTTTGGTGCTTTTTACCTGGAGAAATCAAGCTCCTGAGCAATAAACTTTACTCCCTCTCATACAGCAAATTTGGGACAAAATTATTCCTGTGGTCTGACAAATGCACAAGAAGATTGCTTTTACCTTTCTAGTTCCTTTGTTTGCGTAGTCATAGCATAGAGAGAAATGTAAAAATAGTAATAACCAGTGAATAACTTCATATAGAAATCAATAATCACTCCTCATCATCTACCTTTTTCCACTAGCATTTTGAACACCCAAAAGCCATAATGCAACTCTTCACATCAATTTGTAGATGGAGATGTAAAGATACAGTCTAAAGTAATTTCTACTTCTTATTCATTCATTCATTAGAACCCCACAATTTCTGAGAGTCCTGCTGTGAAATAGTCAACCATTTTTCCTGTTTCCTAAATAAAGGGTTACATATAAATTTTTTATACTACTTCAGTGATTATTGGACACATTAATTGCTGTTTTTGAAATGTCAAGACAGAAACAAATCTTTGATGGTTATTCCATTTTGCAATAATTTGTTTTAAAAGGAAATTTTATTTTTCTTTCAAATTCCAGAGATACATCCACATCTAGTATCTGAATTAGAAAAGGAAAGAACAAAATAAATCCAGTCAGACAAAAGAAAAAATAAATTATATTTTGGGCAAAGCTATGTAAACTACAGTATTACCATGGAACATTTGTTTTTTGTAACTATGGAGGATTTAAACTGAAGGTCTAAACTAGGCTTCAACTGCTGCCTCTGTGAATTGCTGAGGCTGACAAGCTTGGAAGAGCCAATTAAAAGCCAGGTTGGATTATTGAGCAAGGCTTGATAGAATGACTGCCTCCCAGGATTTATGTCCAGATGCTGCCCTTGAGAATACTCACTCAGTTCCCACAGAGGTCAATATAAGCTGTGGAGATGTCATATTCCAAATGATTGTTGTTCAATTATATGCATCTCTCCGATATCATTTGTTTCCTCTACATCATTTATAAATCAATTTTGCTAAGGTTCTACTAATGGAATAGAACAATATATCTAATGATATGCTATTTGATAACTATTTTGTGAGTATATATACATACTTAACCGACACATACATACCTCCTGAAACATTTTCAGGGGCTATGGAGCAAGAATACAGATGGAGGCCCATGTATCATGTCTAAATATTTTGAAGTCATAAATTAATCTTACGAACTAGTAAATGAAATATGTTCTACTGTGTTCATTCTCCTACCTTGGTAAATATACCTTCAAAATACCAAAATTTAAAATGTGCAAATATTGTTCCTATTGCTTATTTGTGACTGAAAGTCATCAAAATATCACTGATGGCTGAGTTTATTTATTAATACACAAGTCTAAATATTAGGCTATGGACTAGCAGTATTTCCTAAGTAATAAAATAAAGCATATGTAACTCACAGAATATTACATATTTATTCCAAAATACTATTTTTCTTGACTTTTTTCCAAAACAATCAATAAATTTGTTGCTATAAGCAATATCATCACACAATTCTTGTTCTAAAGTGGATGATCAAATTAACTTTTCCTGATTTATTGTAATTTTTATATATATTTTTCATTCATTTCAGTTTGTAGAAACTTCATTCTAATAAGCAAGCACCTACTAACTGGGAATGTCAATGAAATTTTTGAAGCAATGCTTATATTCAGAAATCATGCTCATAATCAAATATTATAATGGGTCATATGTGACACCATTATTTTTAGAATATCACAAAATATTTTAATTTAATATGTAAATTACCTTCAGAAAGTTTGATTTTTATCACCTCTGGAAATAATTGCTGGATCCGTATAGTTAGGGAAAGAACTGGCCTGGCACTTCTCTCTATAGCTACACCTACATATATACAAATTTAATTGTATAATGAACTGTTTGATATTTCCAAATGTTCTTCAGCTTTATGGGCAATTCTTGAGATACTATACTACTTCATGAATATCTCAGGAACCACAAATTAGAACATGAAGAGAGGCAAAAGACAGACAGACAGACAGACAGAAAGAGAAGAAGGGAAGAAGGGAGGGAGGGAAAAAAGGAGGGAGGGAGAGAGACATAAAGGGAGAAAGCAAGGGAGGAAAAAAGAGAGGCAGGGAGAGAGAGAGGAAGGAAGGAAGGAAGGGGGGAGGGAGGGAAGGAAGGAAAGAAGGAAAGAAGGAAGGAAGGAAAGAAGGAAGGAAGGAAGGAAGGAAGGAAGGAAGGAAGGAAGGAAGGAAGGAAGGAAGGAAAGAAGGAAAGAAGGAAAGAAAAGAGAAAAAAAGAAATGGACTTTCAGTAGTTAGTGGGAAATAATTCTCTACTGTTAAAGAGCCTATTGTGTCCATGCCCTCTAAGATAAAGGATTGGAAGATTAATTCATTTTTCTTTTCTCTTACCCAAGGAATTCCACTGCATCAATCCTTTCCATACATCAATCCTTTCCATACATCAACTCTGGAAGCAAAATAACACAAAACTTGAAGGCATTCAGCTGTGGTCTCCTTTTGTCTAGAGAACACACGGAAACCATGTAGAGAAGTATTTCCCTGAAGTTTGAAAAATGTTAACCACGAATGTATTTGTGAAATGCAGGGCTTGCACACACTCCTCTTTCCCACTTCTAAAATGTTCTAAGGTACTGACGCTCCGCCATTGATCTCTGCTATTGTGTCTGTAAATTTTCAAATGATGCTGATGTGACAACATTTTCAGTAGCTCTGCTCTCAGTTTGGCAGAAATCACCTGAGTTGTTTCAATTGTGATGTGCCCTTTTGCTCACTTTTTAAGTGGGCCAGCTGTGTTGAGGGACACTTGTTATCCTCTCTCCTATATTTTGATATATTGTAAGTGATAAGGGCAAGAAATTCTATAGTTTAGTAGACAGGATATCATTTCAACTCATATCATTTACTGGTTTGAAAGTGGCCACTGTCTGAGAAGAACCTTTATTTTCTGCTTTGGCCACCTCCTCAAATGCTGGAAGAGCAAGTCAGGGTGGTGTGCTGGGTCCTGCTCTTCCTCTCGACCTCATCACCCAGTGGGAGCAAGTCTTCATCATGAAGTCATACTTGTTTCCTCCAGAATGGTGCCAATTGCCTGAGATATTGTTCCCTAAGATACTTATCCTTTGGAGGACTACAGAGAAATAATTAGATGTGGATGGAATAGATGAAAGTATTTATAACTTTTGCAGAATAAAGCCATGCATTTGCTATTCTCTCAAATATAAATCAGTGGTAATGAAAGCATAAGTAGAAAAAGCTTTCTTAATTGGTTTTGGAGAGATGCATCACATTTCTAAAGGTAACAATATCATTAATGATCATCAGGTCATTTCCCTTTGGTTTTGCCATGTATTTTTGTGTTTCGTTCACATAAAATCTACCTGATTAGAGGATTGCTCATTTTTGAAATAAAAATAAAGTCATTTTATTAAGGTCTGTGTGAGTAGAGTATAGAAAAGCATTCCAGTGTCCCTGACCTAATGGTATTTCAAGCCTAAGAATTACCCAAAGTGTTTTTGTGTTTGTTAAACTCATTGTTTCTCTTTCCATCTGGCACAAAACAGAGTTTGCTGTGTATGTATGAAGTCATCACACATAGAACTGAGAGTATTGTTGGGATTTAGTAAATGTGCAAACAGGCAAATCCACTAGGTAAGCTTCTGTTGACTCAGGGTGTCCTGTTTCTTTTTCATTTTAAGATGTTATTTATTTATTTATTATTTGGGGCAGAGGAACAGAAAGAGAAAGCAAACTCCATGCTGAGTGGGGAGTCCGACTCAGGGTTTGATCTCAGAAGCCTGAGATCATGACCTGAGCTGAAATCAAAAGTCAGATACTTAACTGACTGAGTCACCCAGGTGCCCCAAGGTGTCCTGTTTCTTAAACACAAACATTTGGTTGTGAACTCCTTGCCATTAATCGGCTTGTAAATAACCACATTATTACAAGAGAACAAAGTTTTCTTCCTGTAGCTCTCTAGTCATATGTGCTATCTATCCCCTCATTTTTCCATGACATTGAAAAAAAGACCATGTAAATGAGAGGGACAGCTTAAGCTTATATTTTGCTTGATTATTCTATTTTTTAATGAACATATGTGTAAGTATTAACTCTTTACTTTGGCATGACCATTCATAATCATTTTTAAAGGAGTTACAGTTACTTTGAACTAGTAAGATATTTGGGATTTTTAGAAAATATTTGATTTTAAATATAAAAGTAAGAATTAGGGTACCTGGGTGGCTCAGTCATTAAGCATCTGCCTTCAGCTCAGGTCATGATCCCAGCATTCTGGGATCAAGTCCCACGTTGGACTTCTTGCTCAGTGGGGAGTCTGTTTCTCCTTTTACCCCTCTCCCCCCCAACTTTCACATAAATAAATAAAATCTTAAAAAAAATACTCAGAGGTCATTGAATGATAATGTGAGGTATCAATGATTTTAATACAATTAATAGAAGTTTGGAAAACAGGAGTAAATAATAACCATTGTATATATGAAAATCACTAATTACATATGGGGTCAAGACAAAAGATTCATCCACTTTCTGTTAAGCATCAAAATAAAATCTCCTAAATGACAGTTCTAGATTGGTCTAAGAGGATTTTATCCAGAGTTTGAACTAATGGTCTTGTTAAAATGTACTAAATGACGAATACTATATTCTATCTCCTCTGCTTTGTATCTGGGAGAAAAGACCAGTTTTTCCTGGTGGTTCAGGTTTCAAATGATAACAGATACCAGTGGAAAAACAAAATCCTGATTTGTCTCTAGGATAATCATAGAATTTTTTTGGATTTGAGTTTTTCTCTCTTTATGAGTTGGGCAATAACTTTCTTAAGATATTTCAATATTAATTATTCTTTTGGAAAAAAAAGGGTTAAGTTCATGATGATATTAGTCTACCGTAAACGATCATCTTCTGATCTCAGCTGAGTTGGGTGGTCAGAATTAAGTAGTACATCAAATAGGTCCACTTACCATTCAGTGAAGTTGATTATTTTATTCTACAAAAGTATTAGTTGCTCAGAGATGTGGATGCCATGTATCTTCTCATAAAGGAAAATAGTGAGTAGGAGAGGGGAGAGGAGAGATTCTTGAGGTTGAGGATGGGAAGTGGGAAATCTCTAATTTTAAAACTGGAATGAAAAAATATTTATTTCAGATGAAAATTTTAGGAACTGTACATTCCACTCACATTGAATAGTGAGCCTCACGGCCAATGGCAAGTTTTGTTAACCTGTAAGAAAAGAGGAAAATGTACACGTCAGGAGGAAGACTTATTATGACTCATTCTCAATTTGAGGGGGAGTGAGGGTTTGATGAAAAGGCAGGTTTTTTTTTTTTAATCACTTCTCTTTTTATATTTTTGGGCCTTGGCATGCTCCATCCAAAAAAAAAAAATCCCCAAGTGAACTTCTTAGTATGATTTTCCTCAAGAAAAGACTGTTTCAGAACTTTATATCTAAACAGGAAGCATAACTGTCAGACTACATAGTGACAAGCAGGTCAGAATCTGCTCTTTTTTGGCTAAACCTGGGTTATTCCCAAAGCAAGTTGACAGAGTAACTGTGAAACTCACTAAAAAACCTTCTGTGGCCTCATGCCACAGGCTTGGGCGGTATCCAAGGCTTGGGCAGTAGAAGCTACATCTCTGTGTCAACTCTGGGAAGTAATGGGGTGCTCAAGGGGTTGTTCTGTTGGGATGGAGTTAGAGAGAGATCTGTATTCCATACTGACTCCAGTAAAAGAGTTCTAGCCATGGTTCTTTCCTAGAATAGCATATCATTTTGGTTCCTTTAAAGATAGTAATCATTTGTTGTGCTAGTATTACATCCCAGGCATGGTGCTAAGTGCTTTATTTTTAATGACAACTGGGTGATTTGGAGAAGCAGCTATGGAGAAGTGGGCCTAAAGGTAGAAGACCCACTTCCGAATACCAGCTCTGCCACCAACTGCTCCATGGCCCGAAGCAATTCCAAACTTCCCTGAGAATCAGGATCCCATCTGTCAACTTTATATATCCACACTTCCTTCAAGGGCTGTGATGTAGATGACAAATCTCTTCATACATATGAAAGTGCTATATAAACTGTAAAGTGCTATCCAAATGTCAGCTGTGACTTTGATTCAAGTTAATTCAGCAAATGAATGCTGGAATGGAAGCTACCATCCTGACTATCCATGGCTATTTTTGTGGAGAAGAATGCTGATGAACTTTTCCTCAAGTTGAAAAAGCATTCCAGAACCTTCTTTTTATAAATAAGTTCCAATAAAATGATAATTAACAAAATATTTACTTTTACACATCCAAATGCACATGTTTTTCTGTATTAATAATGAAAGAAATTATAGTTTCAAGAGGTGCTTTCCCTGAAGCCCATGTATAACTCCCATCCATTCTCCTCAGGTCTGATATGAGGCCAGCCTGCTGCACAGCTGAAGAAAGAGAAGACATAATGGGGATTTTACCCTTTGGTAATTTTTTAAACTAGATGGCCAATGGTAGTTCTATAAAGCCATCACTCAACCCTGCCAACCCTGCCACAATTTCTCAGTGAAGGCTAGATCACAGTAAAAGTTGAATATGATTAATTCATAGGTACAAAATATATGCCTTCTCCTCACCTTTTTCTGACTGATGCCTAGAGACCTATTTATCATTTTTTTAATAAAAATATTAGAGATACAGAGGCTTGAATTATGAGGTGATGGCCAAGGTAATGGGTTTCTTTATAGGTTTCTTTTCTAATTTATTATGTGAGAAAATTCAGGAAATATATCAATAAACTTACTAAATTATGTAATTTGAAGCCTTATTAATATTTGTACATGTGATTTTATTGAATTTGAATGATTCATCTGTTTGTTTTTTAAATTACAAATACATATTTTTTTTAAATAATTCCACAAGTCAGAGATTCAGGAGCCTTGTAGTTATGGCTCAGAATGTCTTATGAGGTTGCTGAGATAATGTCATACAGGGCTGTATCATCTGAAGGCTTGACTGGGGCTGGAGGATCCACTTTCAAGATAGCTGAATTCATATGGCTGTTGCAAGCTGCAGTTCCTCACACATGGGTCTTTCCATAAGGCTGCTTGAGTGTCTTCATGACATAGCAGCTGGCTTCACCTAGGATGAGTATCTGAGGGAGAGCATGAGGAAGGAAACTATAGTACCTTTTATGCCCTAGTCTTGTGAGTCACACATCAGCACTTCCACCACTTCCCACTCATTTGAAGCATGACACTAAGTCCAACCCACACTAAAGGTGGAGTTATTAGTCTTCACCTTCTCAGGAAAGGATTGTTAAGGATGTGTGGTGATATATTTAAACTACTGCATCAGCCTTAACTCTTCTTTTTTTTTCCACTAACAGTCCACATCCAATCCATCAGGGAGTCCTATTGACTGTATCTTTGTTAAAAGTCCAGAATTCAACCCTCTGCTACTAACTCAAATTTTACTCCTGTCTAAGCCACTGTAATTTCTTGCTTTGACCTCCCTGCTCCCCCAACTTTCAGGCTATTTTCAGTGTAGCAGTCAGACAGATCCTGTTAAAACACAAGTCATATCACAACCCATCTCCCACAGAGTAGAAGCCCAGGCCCTCACAATGACTGGTAAGGCTGTGGTCCTCCTCCATCTTTGAACACAGTTCCCACTGCCCTCCCACCCCCCGCTGCTGATCCCCTGAGCCCATCTGAGTTGGGTGGCCAAAATTAAGTAGTACATCAAATAGACACACATGCCCATGAAGTAAAGTTGATTATCTTATTCTACAAAATTATTGGCTGTTCAGTGACATGGACATCATTCATCTTTCCAGCAAGTAGGAGAAGGAAGAGGAGGGACTCTTGAGGTCTAAGATGGGAAGTGAAAAATCCCTAAAGTTAAAACCTATGGGGAAAAATATCAATTTCATAAAAGAAAGTAGTAACACACAGTTTTGAGTGACTGAATGAAGAATTGAATTATTCTAGTCGAAGAGGGTGTGTGTGTGTGTGTGCGTGTGTGTGTGTGTGTGTGTGTGTGTGTACATGTGTGTGAAAAAAAGATGAGAGGAAGAATAGAAGGAATATATAGATGGTATATTTAAATCAAGACTTGGAACTCCTTCTAATTGAAATGAAACAGGAAGGGAACCTACTTAAAGAGTTTTTCTGTCATTTTATTTTTCATTTCCATATCGCACACTGCTTCCACCTGTCCATCAGAGGTGGTTCAGATCTACATGCTGACATAATTTGCTTGATCTTGGGGAGCATGCAGATGGCTTTGCCTTGC
Source organism: Potos flavus (assembly GCA_028534135.1). Lineage (NCBI taxonomy): Eukaryota > Metazoa > Chordata > Mammalia > Carnivora > Procyonidae > Potos > Potos flavus. The sequence goes on along the minus strand of CM052900.1, from coordinate 64,016,363 downwards.
TCTGCCAAACTATAACCAAGGTTTTTGAGCACATGAGGATAACTGCTCTGAATCTTTCTCTCACCGACCCCCTCCACAACAGCTGTCCTTGATGTCAGCCTACCACCTCTCTTACTTTATTTGAGGCAGTTGATATTACCTCATCCAGGACACTGAGAAGCAAGCATGTGTTTATTTTCTAATAGAAACAAGAGGGGGCTCACAGAAATTCTACAGACACTATTGATCCTTCACCCACGACATGCATGAATCTAATTTCTGGGGAGACTGCAGTACCTGGCTTGGGAATAATAGTTGCATTCTGTCTCATAAGAAGAAAAAAATGTCATAGGTATTGTCAAAGAGCCTCAAAGCAAATTAAAGAGGATTTTTTCCCAGGACCTCCTATCTCAAGATGAAAGTCACAAAATGAATGATTTTAGTTCTGAGAATGGAAATGACAGAGAAAGAGAGAGGAGTCACAATACACCACAGTGGGATTGCCTGGAAAAGTCAAAAGATGGAGACACTGGAGGTGGGCTGCAAAGGGAGACATGGGATTTGCAAAAATGAGAAGAAAAGGAAGACACCCAGAGGAAGCATTCCATCTTCAGGGCCACTAGTGGACATTAGGCAGCATTTATTCTTTCATATTCCTCCTGTAAATGTACAGAATAGACATCTTTCAAAGCCATTGTGCCAAATGGCAGCCTCTTTGCTTTGGGAGCACTGGGTAGGAAGCCCTGTGTTCTGGCTTCACAAGGATATGGGATTGTGAGGATTGTGTTTTGAATGGTGAGCCCACAGGGAGGCAGGAGTGAATGTCATTGAAGAAGGGAGACCTCCAACCGCAAAGCTGCACAAGTCCCTGGGCATAAGGCCAGTAGCCAGTGTCATCTAGGAAATAGATCTGCTCACCTCCCTAGCAATATGCCCTCAGTCGAAAGCTGATGACATCTGGGATGTTTTCCTCTTTTCATGAATTGTAGAATCTTTGAGTTTATTCCTTCAGTAAATGTACATCATAGGGGACTTCCTCAGATGTGGTTAGTACCCACTTCCCATCAAGTAGGAGACCCCTTTTTCAAAATACCATGATTCAAAAATATTTAGATTCAAATGTTGAAGGTTCTATATTATAGGGAAAGATACATGAAATGACCTCACATAGATTTTTGCTCAGAACCCCAAAATTATGCCCTCCAGAAAATTTGCCCTTTAAACTACAGTTTAGTCAACAAAGTTATTTGGTCTAGGGGGTTATTCACTTGCAAAAATACAGCACAGATTTGTGATACTTCTTGACTTACATTGTTTTTCATTTTTAGCATCCCTGTTTTTCTCCCCATGCTTTATAGAGTTTTTGTAAAGTAAATTAGTTCTAGTTTATCCCATGTCTGTCTAATGTGAAATGAGGCAGACAGTTCTGGCTGGTTAGAGGCTCTCTTCTTTTGGTTTTCTGTAGACCACTGAAGACAGAAGAGAAAGTTATACTTGTAAACTGAAGTATTAAAGCAAGGTATTTCAAATGTTTATTGAAAAAATCCCCAATAACCTAAGAAGTGCTTTAAATTAAAAAATATATATATAAGAACAAATTGCCAAACATTTCAACCAATTTATATTTTCAAAAAATCAAAATGTAGGGATGCCTGTGTGGCTCAGTCGGTTAAGCATCTGCCTTCTGCTCAGGTCATGATCTCAGGGTCCTGGGATCCAGCCCTGCATCGAGCTCCCTGCTATTTCTCCCTCTCCCTCTGCCTGCTGCTCTCCTTGCTTGTGCTGTCTCTCTCTGTGTCAAATAAATAAATAAAATCTTTTTTAAAAAAATCAAAATGTAAATAAGCACATTAAATGTGCCAAAGATTTGAATACAACTCCATATACTAAGCAATCAAATACTGGTCACTGGAGATTTCAAAAGAGCAGTCTTGTGTTGGGCTGTTAAGCTCAAGGCCATATTTAGAAAATCAGTTTATATCCAAGTATATTTGTGTATTAGAGACTTTAGGTGCATCTACTAAGTCTGTAGTGCTGATGAGAAAAGTAATTAGGAATCCCCAAATACTTGTCTCAATATCCAAGATGCTTCAACTTCTAAGAAGCCTTAGTATTCCGATCAAGGAACCCAGAGCAGAAGAAAGCCTTTTACCTAATGGAGTGGATAGAGGATCTTGGAAATGGATGCTGAAATGTGCTGTGGGCTCATCAGGCCCTGCTCTACTAACAGAACCAAATACAGTGGGCTCACAAGAAGGCTTTCTTTGCAGACTAAAAGTTGCTCACTCTTTTGAGGAGAGAGGGGCAGCCAACCCACCTCCTTTCCCACCCCTGTTCTCCCTAAGGGCCTTACATAGAGTTCTATTCCAGGGGCAAGGGAAAATTGGGGGGTGGTGTTTCCTTGTGGGAATTAGAAGCCCTGTTGAAGCATATGGCTGCAAAAACCTGCTGGGCTAAAATGTTCAAAGAGGCTTTCTCCTAGCATTGTTAACTCAAATTAGTAGGAAAAAGAGTAACTGACTTACTGTTAGACTCTGACAAAATTTTCTTTGCACAAGATATATTTGCCCTTCCTTTTTCCTCTCAAGTATCCAAGATTACGAGAAATTCTACCAGTATCAGGGACAGCGTGTCCCCACTGGGGGACATTCAGGATTCAGTCACACACAAAGTCTGCAACTAAGCTTTCAACAGGGAAAGAGCCCTGTTATTTGTGAAGGCTATAATACCCCGTGACTTAATTTCAGGCTTTGCCGTTTTGTGGTAGTTAAAAATTAATAGCTAAAGGTGTTGCCAAGAAAATTAAGGGATGTAAAATTCATTTAATTCACTTAAGAATCCTAGGCTTAAAAACTTCAAAATTCTGGCTTCTATAATAGATCCTGAAGGTATTTTCTGGCATGAAACTAGACATCACAATTCACTTGAAAAAGTAAATTCAGTCTCATCTTCCTAGTGCGCCAAATAATAATGAATTTTATATTCAGAAAATATTGAAACTCAGGACAAGACAATTTTTTTAAAAGCAAATTCTCATTGTTTCCTCCAACTGCTATTTTTCCTATTGTATTTTTAATTCATTTTTTTTTAATTTCGAGAAAATGGTGGATCAATATGCAGCTGTAAGAAATAAAACAGAAAGGTAGATCCTTGTACTCTTTACCCAGTTCTTCCCAGTGGAACACCTTGTAAATTTGAGTACAATATCACAACCGGGGTATTAATATCAAGAATGTTTCCACTGACAAGGACCCTCAAGTTGCCCATGTATAGCCACACTAACTTCTTCCCAATCCCATCCCCTAATTTCAACCTGGCAACCACGAATCTGTTCTCTCTTTAAGAATGTGGTAAAAACGAAATTTTGGTGATTAGTTTTTGGTCATGAAGCATAGTTATGTGGAGATGTGTTCAAGCTGCTCTGTGTAGTGATAGTTTGTTATTTTTCATTGCTGAGTAGTATTGTTCCATGGATATACCTCACAGTTTGTTTACCAAATCACTTGTTTCATTCCTAATTATGGTAAATTGAGTTTTATCTCTTTCTTTTCTCTTTATCAGTCTGAATAGCAGTTACTCAACTTTATCAATCTTTTAAAAAAAAAAACTTTGTTTCATTGATTTTCCCCATTGTTTCTGTTTTCAATTTCATTGATTTCTTCTCTAGTCTTTATTTTTTCCTTCCTTCTGCTTGCTTTGGGTTCATTTTGCTCTTGTTTTTCTAGGTTCTTGAGATGGGACATAAATTATTGATATGAGACTCTTCCCTTCCTCACGTGAGGATTTTTAATGCTATAAATTTCCCTCTTGGTGCTGCTTTAACTGTGCCCCACAGATTTTGAAGTACTGTAATTTGTTTTTAATCAGTTATATATAAATATGTAATATATAATAATATATATTTATCAAAAAGTATTTTATTTTATTTAAAAAATATTATTTGAGTATAGGTGACACATAATGTTATATTAGTTTCAGGTGTATGACATAGTGGTTTGACAAGTCTAATGTTATGTTATGCTCACCACAGATGTAGCTACCATCTGTCACTATACATTGTGTGTAGTGTATACATTATAAACTATTACAATACCTCTGACTAAATTCTCTATGCAGAACTTTTCATTCCTGTGACATATTCATTCCATAACTGGAAGCCTGTACCTTCCACTCCCCTTCACCCATTTTGCTCATACCCCTTCCCCCTTCCCTCTGGCAACCATCAGTTTGTTCTCTGTATTTATAGATCTGATTCTGCTTTTTGTCTGTTCTTTTTATTCATTTGTTTTGTTTTTTAGATTCCACATATGAGTTACCATATGAGTTCTATAAATTTTTTAATTTTCCTTGAAATTTCACCTTTGATTTACCACTGTGTTGCTTAGTTTCTTTTTTTTTTTTAATTTTATTTTTTCAGTGTTCCAAGATTCATTGTTTATGCACGACACCCAGTGCTCCATGCAATATGTGCCCTCCTTAATACCCACCACCAGGCTCACTCATGCTCCCCACCTCCCTCCCTTCCAAACCTTCAGTTTGTTTCTCAGAGTCCACAGTCTCTCGTGGTTCATCTCCCCCTCTGTTTTCCCCCAATTCACTTTTCCTTTCCTTCTCCTAATGTCCTCCATATTATTCCTTATGCTCCACACGTAAGTGAAACCATATGATAACTGACTCTCTCTGCTTGACTTATTTCACTCAGCATAATCTCTTCCAGTCCCGTTCATATTGATACAAAAGTTGGGTATTCATCCTTTCTGATGGAGGCATAATATTCCTTTGTATATATGGACCATATCTTCTTTATCCATTCATCTGTTAAAGGGCATTATGGGTCTTTCCACAGATTGGCGATTGTGGCCATTTCTGCTATGAACATTGGGGTACATATGGCCCTTCTTTTCACTGCATCTGTATCTTTGGGGTAATATCCAGTAGTGCAATTGCAGGGTCATAGGGTAGCTCTATTTTTAATTTCTTGAGGAATGTCCACACTGTCTTCCAAAGTGGCTGCACCAACTTGCATTTCCACCAACAGTGTGAGAGGGTTCCCCTTTCTCTACAGCCTCTCCAACACTTGTTGTTTCTTGTCTTGTTAATCTTGGCCATTCTAACTGGTGTAAGGTGGTATCTCAGTGTGGTTTTGATTTGAATTTCCCTGATGGCTAATGATGATGAACATTTTTTCATGTGTCCATTAGCCATTTGTATGTCTTCTTTGGAGAAGTGTCTATTCATGTCTTCTGCCCATTTTTTGACGTGATTATATGTTTTTTGAGTGTTGAGTTTGAGGAGTTCTTTATAAATCTTGGATATCAGCCCTTTGTCTGAAGTGTCATTTGTGAATATCTTCTCCCATTCCATGGTTTGCCTCTTTGTTTTGTTGACTGTTTTCTTTGCTGTGCAGAAACTTTTTATCTTGATGAAGTCCCAAAAGTTCATTTTTGCTTTTGTTTCCTTTGCCTTTGGAGACATGGCTATAGTGCCCAGAGCAATCTACACTTTCAATGCCGTCCTGATCAAAATTCCACCAGCATTTTTTAAAGTGCTGGAACAAACAATCCTAAAATTTTTATGAAACCAGAAAAGACTCTGAATTGCTAAGGAAATGTTGAAAAAGAAAAACAAAGCTGGGGGCATCATGTTGCCTGATTTCAAGCCTTACTACAAAGCTATGATCACCAAGACAGCATGGTAATGGCACAAAAATAGACACATAGACCAGTGGAACAGAGTAGAGAGTCCAGATATTGACCCACAACTCTATGGTCAAAAAATCTTCAACAAAGCAGGAAAAAATATCCAGTGGAAAAAAGACAGTCTCTTCAATAAATGGTGCTGGGAAAATTGGACAGCTATGTATAGAAGAATGAAACTCAACCATTCGCTTATACCATACACAATGGGTAAAAGACCTCAAGCTGAGGCAAGAATCTATTAAAATCCTAGAGGAGATCATAGGCAGTAACCTCTCCGACATTGGCCACAGCAACTTCTTTCAAGACATGTAGCTTAGTTTCTGTGTGTTTGCAGACTTTCTTATCTTTCTGTTGACTTGTAGTCAATTCCACTGTGGTTAGAAAACATATCCACTAGTGTCACCAAATGCCATTTTGTTCTGTTGTCTTTTAAAATCCAAATGGTTTAACATAAGCTCTTTTGTAAGAAGAAGGAACAAATGTGAAATTGTAAATGTTCATTTGTAATAATTTTTTCAATAGTTCTTGTAAGATAAAATTACTAGAAGTTCTCTTTTTTTGGACGTGACAAACTGGCTACATTCTGGCAAAGCAAATGTAAAACAAATCATAAATTTCATCCTCATATATGCTTAAATTATGAGAAATGATTTATATGTTATTAAAACAATATGTTTTGCTTATTAAAAATTATAGTATTTCAGTAAAGCAGATTTTTTACTTTTATCTTAAAAAGAAACTGGAAAAGCTTCATCCATTTCTTAAGAGAATATAATACTTTAAGCTATTTTCCTAAAGATATCTTTATGTACTAAATGTGCACTATTTTTGTTTCTTTCTTTATATAGAGGGGCATTTACAGTGTTGCATGAGAAATCTGAGCTCAGGATTTTGATTTATTTATTCTGTCATAATCAATTTGATATGACAAATCTGGACTAATAGTAGGGAAATAAAATACTCAGGGAAAAATATCAATTAATTATTGATTTGTTTATATCTGAATTTAAGCTATCCATTGCAGTTATCATCAGATTAACTTCTCGAAAGTTCCATCAACATCTAAGCTTGATTTCTGGAAGCATTAACTCATTAAGACCTTCCAAACTCAAGACAGTGGATCATGGGAATGTCAACATTTGGACTGACACAGAATCTTCAAAGCTATCAACTTATCTCACTGCATCTTCAATTTTATTTCTTACTATGCACCATTGTCACCAATTTCACACCACTGATCAATGGTCTCCTGCCTCATGATTTGCTCATTCCTGCTAGCTTGCTTCCTATCTTAATATTCCCTTCCAGGCCTTCTTTACCATCTTCATAAAGATTTAATTTAAAATTCATCTTCTCTAAGAATCTCTTGAACAGAAAAATTCATCCCCTGCTGTACCAACTTAGCACTAAATATCTAACTATTCTTGTGTTGGTCAATACATGTTTTTCCTTCATGCCATCATCACTTCAAGAAAATCATGTTCCCACCCCACCCCCCAACACACACTAATTTCTCCACCTTGGCTCAGGAGTGGTGATCTTCCTTGGACTCACTGGATGATGTGGGGCAGTACTGGGAAGAGCCCTGGACACAAATGAGAATCTCTCCAGCTAGAACATTGATGAGCAACATCTGGGTAATCCTCAACAGATGTAATCAAGAGGGGCAGTTTGCTGCTGAAACTTCACCCCTACAACTTCCTGGCATGGTTTATGTTTGCTCCTCTGCTTTCTCTGTTTCCATGTCTGTTCAATCTGTTTACATGTAACTCAGGGTTTGGAAAATTTATTCTTCTCGTATTCCTTAACAATCTTCTGTCACGTGGACTATCTGCTTTGGTGGCTTAATAGCTGTGTTTTTGCATCCTTTTTTTCTGTTTCTCTCGTAATGCCATCAGGGAAAGATGAAGCCCTCAGGATACCAGTGAGGAAATTGACATAAAACCACTTGAAAATGTTACCCAACCACATTTCCATAATTAACCTCATTTTATCCAATATCACTTTACTCCTTAAAAAAGCCAACAGAAGATTATTAAATTAATAGATCTCTCTCATTTTCTTTCTGTTCATTGTTCTCTCTCTAAGCCTAATGAACAAAATCACTTGAGATAATTCATGATAAAAATATATCTACAAGGGGCATCTGGGTGGCTCAGTGGGTTAAAAGCCTCTGCCTTCGGCTCAGGTCGTGATCCCAGCGTCCTGGGATCGAGCCCCGCATCGGGCTCTCTGCTCAGCAGGGAGCCTGCTTCCCCCTCTCTCTGCCTACCTCTCTGCCTACTTGTGATCTCTCTCTCTGTCAAATAAATAAATAAAATCTTAATATATATATATATATGTATATACACACACACAAAATGTATGTATCTCATATTATGTGTTAATATGTGTATTACTACTACCAATCCTAAATGTAAGACACCATGGTAGCCATACCAAAACAACAACAACAAAAAAAAAAAAACAAAAAAAAACAGAGAAGTGATTCTGGCATGAGTTCTCTCCTTTCTCTGCTTTCAAGCTCTACATAGGAGCGTAGAGGGGATAAATTTCTGTGACAGAAGGTAGTGATAAATGACATGAGAGAGACACAGAAAAGGTATTGTAAGAATTCAGAGAAAGAGGAGATATTTTCCAGCCGAGGGCACTGGGGAAAATTTCTTAGAGTAGATGGGTTTTGAGGCTCATACATGAGGTTTGATAGGACTGAGAACCTTGGAAATGGGGCAGGTATTCCACAGCGAAAAAAATATTTATCCATTCTTTCCATACTTTGTAATTGAGTGCCTACTATGTGCTGGTAGCATTGACAAACAGCAAAGTGTGATGACAAAGTGATTTTTGTATCAAACTGTAAGTAATTCAGGCTAGCTGGAGCAGTGAGTTGTGTGAGGGAGTGGTGGGAAATAAGGGGTAAAAGCTGTGCAAGTGTAAAATGGGATCATTCAGGTAAGAATAGGCACTTACTGATTTGAAGGGTATGGTTGTTTGACACGCACTGGATTTCAGGCTTCTTCCTGTTAGAAGTATGTCTTATTGCCAAAAAAAAAAAAAAAAGATAATTAAAATGCTCAATAGAGTATAAATACTTATTATCTGCCTACTCCTGATTGCTTATAAATCGGTAGATTTATTGATCATATGTATTCACTTTATGTTCAAGAGGTTTTCGTTAATGTTTTATTCCCTTTTTATTATTTTATACTCCACAAATCTATTAAGATTATCATTGGATAGCATTAAATAAAGATTATATTTCATAGGCTATCAGTTTGCTTGATGTAATAGAGAAATACAAAATAATGGTGACATAGATAAGATAAAAGTTGATTTTTTTCTCATACAAAAGGAAGACAAATGGTCCAAGGCTGGTATGGGGCTGGACAATCATCAGGGATCCCTGCTCCTTATATCTTCTTGCTCTGACATCCTTGTGACACATTCTCCACCTCATGTTGAAGATGACTGCTCTGTCTACCACTAACGTACCAGGATTCCAGCCGGCACAAAGGGATAGAGAGAAAGGTGGTGGAGATTCTTTCCCTTTACGGGAATGAACGAGATATGATGCATATCACTTCCATTTTCATTCTGCTGTTTAGAAGTTGGTCATATAGCCACCCTGAGCTGCTGTTGCTAGGGAAACTGCAAAATGGAGTCTTTGGCTGAATGTCCATATGACCAGCTAAACTGTCGCAACCTATTATTAAAAGTTGGGCAGGAGCTAATGATTTCTATCATAATTATCTGCTAAAATTATAAGCAAGTTGTTTCATTGCTGGAGACTTTTTACTCCTTTATCTATCTGCCTAATTGGCCACTACTGTTCCCCCCTCTTATGGAAAAAACAGATGCAGATACCACACAGAATCTCATCATTGGAATCCAATTCCAGGGGAAATTTAGGGAGTTAATGAACAATAATGAACCACTCATACATACATAAAAAGTCATAGTTAAGTTCCTATTGAGATCAGAAGATCGAAGTAACAGTTTTAGATATGAACAAATTGCCTAAGACTAGGCAGGATCAGAGGGGACCTTAAGATTGGGGCAATCAAGCAAGACTACTGACCTAAAATCCACAATTTTAGAGTCTTGGGATCAAGCCCCACATTGGGCTCCCTCTCCCACTCCCCCTGCTTGTGTTTCCACTCTCGCTGTGTCTCTGTCAAATAAATAAAATCTTTAAAAAACTTTTTTGTGAATACTTTCTTCTCTAAGGAAGACATAACTTAGATTCTTTAGGTATATAGTTAATCAAGTAACCTAAGAAGCCCTTAAAGAGGGCTCTGTCTAAATGTGCTTTGCTTCCAGTTCCTATCAAACTAAGGTTATGGGGAAATGAAGCTTATTTGCTTTTTTTTTGTTGTTGTTGTTCGTTGTTAAAGCACCTTAGATGTATTTTCGATTTTTTAACCAATTTACACGTATTTACTGTATTAAATTAAAAAAAAAGACTAAAGAAAAGAATATCACTTAAAACTTCATCACCAATTCCATCATCCATTGATAATGTTCTTTTGTATATACTCAGAATTTGTCTAAACCTTGCATATGATTAACTATACTTACGATCTATTCTTCTGGCTTGTACCCAGCATTTTTTTAAATAAAATATTTTATGCTGTAAGAATTTCTATAACATCTTTTAAATTTAGCTCTTATATACCAAAAATAATGATGAGAACAGAAGCTCTCACATTTGCTTGACAACAGTTACAAAACTGGAAACCAAAAATCCTAGAACTTCCTTTTTAACTTTTTATTTTTTGGTAAAATAATTTCAAATCTACAGAAAAGTTGCAAGAATAATATACAGACCTCTTACACACTTTTCCTAAAATCACAAAGTTTAACATATTGTTACATTTGTTTTATCCCTTTCTCTTCCTTCTGTGTGTGTCTCTATGCATGTACATACATATATGCATCTATCGCCATACATATACCACCCTATACATATATACGTCATGCATATGTGGGCATAAAGTTTACTTTTTCTGAGTGGTTGAAAATAAGTTGAGTATATCATGCTTTCTTGTCCTTTAATACTCCCAACGCAGTAACAATGTAGAAATGTAACGTAACAATAGATGTTACATCCAATGTCCAGTTATCAGATTCAGGAAATTAACACTGATATAAAACATTTATCTAAACTATAGTCTGTATTCTACTGTTTCCAGTTGTCCAGCCCTTATTATGTCTTTTCTCCTCCAACACGGGATCCAATCCAGGACCCCATGTTGCATCTCATTGTCACATTTCTTTAGTTTTTTCAGTCTAGAATAGCTTTATTTTCTCTCTCCTTACATTGACACTTTGGAGAACAACAGTCACTTATTTTATGGAATGGCTCTCAAAATGAATTCATCTGGCCATGCTAATTTTAATAACTAGGTGCTAATCAATACCCACAAGTACAAAATTGTGAGTAAAGATATTCCTGGCAGCATGAGGAGCCTAGTGCAAAGAGAGCAAGAGAGAGCATGTATCACAGATGAGGAAATTAAAGAGACCCGATATGACCTACTTATCATTTGTGGAGTTAAAGTGTGAATGGGAGAAGCAAACAGAGAGACTAGAGAGATAATTCAGTGTCAGGTGCTGAAAAGGGGCTTAGAATGTGAACTTGAATCTGAAGGCAAAAGAGATGGTCAGAGAATTTCAGTCAAGGACATAATTTTGTTCCTTAGGAAAATAATGTTTTAGAGATAATTTATTGAATCAATCTGAGAGCACAGAAGGGGTAAGATTTCTATTAGAATGACCATGATCTGGACTGTAGTAAATGTGGGGGAGAAAAGATGGAACATGTTGAGAGAAATGTAGTAGCAAATCCAGAGAACTTGAGGATGTGATATAAAAAGTGAAGACTAGGAGGGTCATCATGACAACTAAAGTTCTGTTGTGTGTGCCAAATGTCAGGCGCTGTGATCTGCTAAAATTGGAAAAGCAAGAGGGAGCAACTCTGTGGATAGAGGAAGAGGCTGTATCCCATTTTGAAGATTTATTTATTTGAGAGAGAGAGAGAGAGAGTGTGCATGTGAGTGGGGGGAGGGACAGAGGAAATCTCAAGCAGACTCCCTGCTGAGCATGGAGCCTGGCAGGGCTGGATCTCAAGACCAATTACATTATCACCTGAGCTGAATCCAAGAGTCAGAGGTTCCACCGGCTGAACCACCCAGGTAACCTGTGGATCCCATTTTAGTTACAGCACATTTGAGGTGTCTGGGGGACACCCTAGGGAAGCTGTTCTTCAGGACCCTAGGAGAGAGATCTGTGCCAGAAACACAGATTTAGGTGTTTAGGTGTCACAGTCACTGACACCATGGGGAGATCTCCCTGGAGATTTGCCTGGAGAAGGGGATGGAGAGGGACTAGGGAGCTCACAGGAGTCTGGCAATACTGATGGCCCCACTGAGGTGGGGGAACCATGAATTCATAGACAACAATATGTTGACAGGGTGCCTTTTCTAGCAATGCATCATAGTTCAGTTATATGAAAAGGGCAGCAGACACTTCAAACAAACCAGGTGGATGCGACAGAGAGCAGTAAAGGAAGGGAGAGGGAATTATTGGCAAATGAGCAACTGAAATGATAGACAATAGACTCTAAGCTGCATCATGAAAGAAGAAATGCTAGATGGAGGCTGAAACATGAGTGTTGGGCCCAGAAAACTATATAGGTCAAACAGGAGATGCAGTAGCTCTATCTGAGTGAAAAGAAGGGAGTTTTGTAGAGGAGATAGAAATCAAGACTGGAATGCTCGTGTTTAAGAATTTCTTAAGTATATTTGTGAATGATGACCGGGTCAAGGATAGATGGCAGACAGTAGCTAAGGTGAAGTGACAGTGGAAGTCCTAGAGACTAAGGGGATCAAGTAACGTAAGGCGATCAAGTTGTCCTTGTGGGTGATGAAAACATCTGAACGGCAATTGGATCTTGGGATAAAAAGTCTATGGACAAAGACTTCAGTGAATAATGGAAATGAGAGGAGATAAAAAAAAAGAACAGGCACTCAAACTGTGCTTCCCCAGTGAAGACAGGAAGAAAGAGGGAAGTTTTAGAACATGCTGTCCTATGCAGTAGCCATTAACCATACATAGTTATTCAGATTTAAATTCTAATTAACATTAAAATTTAGTTCCTCCTAGTATTAATCACATTTCAGTCATTCGATAGACACATGTGGCTAATGGCTACCAATTGGACAACACAGATACAGGACATTTCTGTCATTGTAGAACATGGTATTCAACAGTATTGTTCTAGAGGAGCATCCTGGGTTGAGGTGAAGATTCCCTTACTCCATTGTTCTAAGGAATCCAGAGGAAAGGAATGGAGACAGGAAGGTTATGCCATTTCTCATCTCTTACTTTAATATTGCCTTTGTGTTTGTTAGAGCATAGTGAATATTGGATTCGAAATCATAAGACTTCAATCAGGTTTATATGTACTGCGAGTATGTTACTTACAGACTTCACTGATCTAAGTTGGGTGTAATAATACCTTGCAATGGCCATGAGGATTAAATTTTAAATATGATATAACATTACTTACTAACTTAACAAACACAACAATATTTAAACATTAGGAAAAATACTAATAATGTTGGAAATAAACCTGGTAAGATGCCAGCAATCTTCCTTTCCAACCCACAAAATTCAGTACTCCTCCCAAATCACTGAAGGAAAACGAAAAATTCTGACTTGTTTATTGACTTACGAAATGTCTTTATAGCTCTCCCCCAAGAAAAATAACACAACCTGAATTAGCAAAAACTTTGAAGTATAGAAGAATGGCAGGTATAACATTTAAGCAAAACTGAATTTCAACATATCCAATCAAGAAATGTAAATAGGTTAGTTATTTTCTGACTACAAAGAACTGGCAGAAGGGACGGCAGGATTTAGGTGAATAGAGTACAAGGAAGGCAAAATGTAGATAATGCTTGGAGAAGACAGACTTCCCATGCCACATTTTTGTTTAAAGTAGGGTATATTTACCTACTTCTAAACAGAGACAAATAAAAGCTGTGTGCATTTTTGTCAGAAAGCTGTGCATGTGGGCAGATAAACTTCCCATGGTTTATAAACACTAAAAAAGATGGTAAGCTGGCTTCATTTAAGGAAATGCTTATTGAAGTAATATTGTACTCTGCTACTCAGCATCTCCTATAGGTAGCTATTCAACTTGCAAGCAGAAGGACATGGTGAAGATCAATTATAACTAAGATGAAGAAAATCAGCTCCTAAAACTGAGTTTTTAGATTTGATACCAAAAACATGATTCAAAAAACAGAAATTGATAAATTGCACTACATCAAAAATTTGAAGCTTTGCTCTGCAAAAGACCTTATTTAGGGGATGAAAAGAAAAGCTACAAAGAAAATATTTGCAAACGGTATACCCAATCAAGGCTAGTATCTAGAAGTTCCAAAGAACACTCCAAACTCGATCTGTTAAAAAATCCAACTAGAAATTAGACAAAAGATATCAGTCTTGAGCAATTATACTAGACAAATGAAAGCTTAGATTTACAGAAAATCCTATATGTGAATTTTCATGAGAACCTTGTTTGAAATAACCAAAAACTGGAATCAGCCCATTCTTCAACAGTCGAATGGATAAACAATCTGTGTTCACATCGTAATTTCCAGAACCTGTGAATAAATTATATTACATGGCAAAGGTGAATTAAGGTTACTGATGGAATTAAGTTTGCTAATCAGCTGACCTTGAGATGGAAAGATTATCCTGGATCTTCTGGGTGGGTCCAATTTAATCTGAAGTGTCCTTAGAAATGGAAGAGGGAGTGACACCTGGGTGGCTCAGTCAGTAAAGCATCCGCCTTCAGCTCAGGTCATGATCCCAGTGTCCTGGGATCAAGTCCCACATCGGCCTCCCCGCTCAGTGTGGAGCCTGCTTCTCCCTCTGCCTGCTGCTCTCCCTGCTTGTGCTCTTTCTCTCACTCTCTGAAAAATAAATAAATAAAATCTTGAAAAAAAAAAAAGAAATGGAAGAGGGAGACAGAGGAGGTTGGAGGGATGCAGTAACCCCTTCTTGCTGGCTTTGAAGCTGGATGTAGGGGATCATGAGGCAATGAATGTAGGCAGTCTCCAGAAGCTAGAAATGGCAACAAAATGGATTCTCCCTTAGAACCTCCAGAAACTAGCACAGCACTGCCAACACCTTAACTTTCACCTAGTAAAATCCACATAGGGCTTCTGACCTATGCAGCCATAAGATAATATATTTGTTTTGCCACGAAATTTATGACAGTGTGCTACATCATCGATAGAAAACTCATATGTATACCGTGAATACTACTCAATAGAAGAATGAACTATTGATACACCGACAACTTGGATGAATCTCCAGAGAATGAAACTGAGTGAAGAAAGCCAGCCACGAAATGTTACATACCGTTCGATTCCATTTAGATAACATTTTTGATGTGAGAACACTTCAGACAAAGAGGACAGATTTAATGGTTGCCGAGAGTTCGGAATGGGAATAGGAGGAGTATGTGAGAGGAAAGTGGGTTTGTTACAAAAGAGCAGCATAATCAGTATTTGTAGTCATGGGCTTGTTAGATATCTTGACTGTAGTAATGTATACACAAAACTATACAGGTGATAAAATTGTATAGAACTTAATGCACACACACACATAAGTACAAGTGAAGTGGGAAGTATGAATAAGATTGTTGGATTGGTAAATGTCAATATTCTGGTTGAGATCTTATACTACACTTTTGCAAAATGTTACCATTGGAAAAAATTTGATGAAGTACACAAAGGATCTCTCTGTATTATTTCTTACCCCATACACATGAATCTACCATCATCTCAATAAAACTTTCAGTAAAACAATTGTTGGAAATTGTTATCTATGCTGTTTAGTATAGCCATGACTATGAACTGTACTGTTAAAACCTAGAAGGTAGGGGCCAGGCTATCTAATTACTTTTGTACATTAGCTCCTTTAGCATCATATGCCATTAATCATTGAGATGCTTTTTATTAATGATAATATGTCTGAATTAAGGTACCTTAGAGCCGGGAATGTTAACTTATTTCTGTGAATTCAGGGGGTACTTACTTCACCTGGAAATTGTATTCAATATTATATGTGTATGTATGACAACTTTCAAAAAAGTCTATAATTTTAAAAGGGTTCCATTACCCCCTAAAAAAAAAGATCAAGTACCATTGCCTCTGAACTTTGCAGGCCTATAACTTAGAAATAAGGTCCTTAGAAATGCACTAAGTATGAACTTTAAAAATATATTTCTTCGGAGCTATTTAAAGTAATGTTATGTACAATCACATCTTTTTTTTTTTTAAGATTTTATTTACTTATTTGACAGAGAGGAGAGAGATCACAAGTAGGCAGAGAGGCAGGCAGAGAGAGAGGGGGAAGCAGGCTCCCCGCTGAGCAGAGAGCCTGATGCGGGGCTCGATCCAGGACCCTGAGATCATGACCTGAGCCAAAGGCAGAGGCTTTAACACACTGAGCCACCCAGGCACCCCCACATCTTTTTTTTTTAATGTGGGAAAGCATGCACAATTTTTATTAGAATGGGCTCTGGGGTCAGACTAAGAAGTTTCAAGTCTTAAATGTCTATTACCAGGTGTGTGACCTTAGGCAACGTTGTTATTCTTTCTAATTCTTGGCTTTCTCATCTGTAAGATGGGGAAAATAAGACTCCTTATTTCAGAGGTTATTGTGAATTTCAAATGACATAATGTGTATGAATCACTTAGGGTAGTTTCTAACATAGGATAAGAACTCAGCAAATATTAACTCCTACTAGTGTTGTTACTATTATGATTAAAATCGAAAGAACTAAAAGTTGTGATTTTTCTTTTCAAAGGAACTTTTCAAAATAACAGAATAAAGAGTAAATAATTTAGCAGGAAAAACATTGGTGTTAGTAGACCTGCTCTACCTTTAACTTACAGAGTAAGCTTGGATAAGTCACACTCTCTGAGTTTCAATCCATAGAATAAGAGGGTCAAATTGTGATTTGGAATGATTCTATGTCTGCACTGGTTATCAAGATGCATTAATTCACTCAACAAGCATTTACAGGGTGTCCCTTAGGCTCTTGGGTTGAGTTCCTCAGAAGCAAACTTTGAACAGGGGACTTATGGGAATGGGGATATTCTGGAGTACCCAGGAAAAAATGGAGGGTGGGGGCAAAGGGGAAGTGGGACAGAGAAGAGAAAAAAGTCAAGTAGAGACCTGCATAGGGTAGCTTATGGCCAACCCTGCAGAAAGTGCTAGAGACAATGTAAATCAACCCTAACAGCTCTCCACCAGGGGTCGGGGAACTGCAGTATTTATACCCCATACCAGTTGCTTATTATTTAAAGCAGTTCACACTTTTACAACTACAAGTACTGCTTGCTCTGTGCAAAAGCCAGCAAAGCAAATTCTGACGGCCTCAAGGAAGCCCTTTGGCAAAAAGATACAAATAATGGCTTTTAGGGGAGTGAAAGCCTACCAGGGTCTGATGTGCCTGAAACTGTGAAACGGATGCAAAGGGACATGGGCAACATATTGACATCATCTGCAAAGTAGAGCTTTTTTCCCTCTGTATGGCACTTACAACGTGGTGGGGGAAAGTGACAAGTGGCCACACAATTAGAAGGGGAGAGACACATAGAGGGTGTTGAAGAACACAGAATAGATGGCCTTAATTTAGCCTCAGGTGGTGGGGAGGAGCTTAGGGAGGACTTTTAGGAGCAAGTGAAGGAAGAGAAAGAATTAGCCAAGCAAAATAGGGAAGCAGTGAGAGGTGAGCGTGGTCCAACCAGCTCCAAAGAATGTGACATTCCTGGAATTAAAATCAGCCCTGTATAACCAGACCGAAGGAGACAGGCATGGCTAAAGGTGAGGCTGGAAAGGGAGAAGCTGGATCATGAAAAAACCACGTGAGTTAATTTGTAAGGTCTTACGGTTATACACAGTTTGAATAGAGACAAGTAGCAGCTGAAAAGAGGATCTAAATTTCTCAATTTATAATGCAATGATAACCTGTAAACTGGATCCTGTTTTACCATTAATATCCATGGGTCATAGAGAAAGAAGTCACTGGGGACATATCATCATTTTTAAAGAGCTGAAGCTAGGTAGGTTTAAAATTCTTTTTATATCCTTTGCATGCCAGAGGGTTAAAAAATATATATACGTAGAGGCTACAAAACTAAAAATGTCTCTGTAATTTAGATTAAAAAAAAAAAAAAACTAAACTAAACACAGGAAGAGCTTCCATGGTTGATTATGTTAATAATGTCATGGATTTTTCTCATTTTGTGGTCCAGAATACCATCTGTAGTCTACCATCTACTGAATTAAATCTGTAGATTCTCGTTTAGATTTGCTCTGAAACAGCCTGTTCTAGCACAATTTAATTTCATGGTCAAATGAGGATAATTATTCCAAAAGACTTTTAGCCGTAAGCCTCTTGTGATTTTTATTTGCAAATGTAGCTACTTCTAAACCTGTTCTGTGGTTTTTAGATGTGGATATGATAAAGTTTTTGCCTGTACCCACTCTATGTTTTTTTTGTTGTTGTTGTTGTTGTTGTTGATAGGAAAAAACTAGAGATTTTTGACTGAAAATAGGAGACCATTTCTGGATATTTCTGTGGATACAGATTACTGAACTATTTCAAGTAATAAAGGCAGTAGCAATAGCTCATACCTTGCCAATCTACAATAAAGCCTTTGTCTTTTTCAAATTTTATTACACGAGACTTTTAAGTAAAAAACTTACTTTCGATTCATTTATTTATTTGATCAATTACAAAAGCATTACAATTGCTTTGCATATTTAACAAGTTGATTCAAACCCACGAACTGTGATTAAATCTGCTACCTCAAAGATCTTGTCCTAGGCTCACAGTTTAGCACTTCTGGTGGAATTCAAACAGTAATTCTTTAAATTTTCTGAACTGCCAGCACTTTACAGGATGACGATTAGAACTTAAAGTGGATACCAATATTCCTGCTGTTACATCACCAGTGTAATTAATGCCCATCAGGATCTTGTTTAGAAGTATTCTCTTTTCATGAATTGGATAAGTATCTTTTTTTATAACAAAGGTAACATTTTTTTCACTCTTTTGGAATTAACTTAAATCTTTCTGATAAAGTTCAGATCACTAGAATCGAAACCCAGCTGCAACCTGAGATCCCTCCTATCATCTTCAGCTTATAGGTAGGATCAAGACAACAAGAAAGACACAAGGCCCAGATTGTTGTGGGAATCTTTCAGTCTTGTCCCTTAGGATAGTTTTGCATTTAAATTCTTTAAACAAGACAAAGCATTTGATTAGTTTTTCTTTCTTTCTTTCTTTTTTTTTTTTTTTTGATTTGTTTTTCTTAAAGAACTTCACATGACACAGTTGTTTGGTTACATTATTCTCCTTCCTTTCTCTGGGTTTATAGCATTTTAACTGCTGTTTTAACCTTGTGCTTTATATAAAGCATACATAATTCCCTTAGTGGATAGAACCCATGGAAGTAAAAAGTGTTATTATTATGCATTTCCCAGTCTGTTAGTGCTTTGATAGATTCCCTAACTCACTCTTAGAAATAAAATTGCTATATACATTGTGTTCTTTTTACAACATTACTATCATGAGTAGGAGGAATATTTTAGGGTAGGATAAACAGTAATTGGCAAGGAGCTGTAACATTGATTTGTACAAGCTTAGTGTCCAACTCATCCTGAGGACGCTATTAGAGTAATGGGTGAAATGAAGGGAGTGCTAATTTGCTAAAATTTACTTCGGAAAAAGATCGAAGTGGCATCAGGGCTTTGGAGGCAGTACCCTTGGCAGTTTCCTGAATGCACTCTGGCTCCAGCAGAAATAACCGCACAGGCTACACAGCAACAGCATAATGTTTGGGCAGAAAAGCGCCCCAAGATGCTGTGAGAACGCGTGCTGTGGTGGAAGCCACTAGATGGGGGTGTCTACTTAGTCACTCTGGTTAAATACCCCATGAGCCAGCTGGCATCAAAGAAATAAAGGTTAACAGAGGATAAATTCCATATTCCTCCATGCCATTCCTCTACGGAAAGAGAAATGTGTTGAACATCAAAACTAACTTCAAGGCTGTTGTGGCCACCTTCTGCATCCAGTGATTTGACTAGAGAAGGAACGCCAGTTAGATCTTCCAATCCTTGGGGCTCCTGACTGAGGAGGATACCATTCCTCTGGGAAACCAATGCAGAATGACTAATGAGGATAGAAGGGCAGCATTCTGCTCAGTTTTTCTTCATGGTTCTGAGTAATTCTGGGCTGGTTGTGTAAATCCTGGATCCCCACAGTTTTCTATCTTTCCAATGAAGAGAGGAATCCTTGTCAGTGACGGCCACCAATCATGATGTTAACTTGTGATTTATAGGTGAGCTCCAAATGTGGTCAGTCCTTCAATAAATTAATTGGAAGAAGAGGAGCAAGAGCAGAAGCACAGTAATTTCAGGATTCAGCCAACACCAGATGGGAGTCCCATCCTTTGGTTAAAATTCTTCCAAGACCTTGGCCGACTGGTGAACTTGGCAGACCCAATTATTACAGCAATTAAGATTTAAAATGTGAGTCAAATTATGAGCCAACCTGGTGCCAAAAGCTTGCAGATAGATACCCTGAATATAGGTCAGAGATATTATTCCCTGAACCAGAGGTAATTCAATTACATGCCAACCCCAGGACTGCAGGTTCTGACCCCAGGAGACCTGATAGTCATAATAGGTCTTCTTTGGATGGATAATTTCCCGGATGCCCTTTTTGCCCCCAAGCCCACATCTCTGGGGCACTGACCTTGAAGTACAGCAGATGGGCACCATTTGTTCTGACATTCGGCTCCTTGGAAAACTGGCATGCTGACACAAGCACTGTCCATGGCCAAGTTCGCCTTTACTGTGTTATTACAAAAAGATTAGTGGAGGATGGGTTGGTATTTCTGGTAAGATCTTGAGGTGAAAATGTTTTTCTTTAAGGAGGTGCATTTTTGACCATATTATTTTCTTGTTAGCATTGAGTATTCTGCCTTTAAAATTTACTACTACTATTAATTATTATTAATATTTTAGATCCTGGGAGCATGGTAAAAACTCACATATGGTCAAATCTCTCCACATCGATAAATTAAAGAAAGGTATTTTTGTATGTCAGTAAGTATGTAGCCAGAATGGTATTTATGAAATAATTTCAAGCCTCCATTTTCTTCTATTAAGAATTTTTAAGTCAATTTCCCCCCTATTTTTCCCATGATTATAGGGGAAAATATATGCTTTTGCAAAGTTAGCCTTTTCTATTAACCCATATGTTCCTACTCTTCCTCTAAAAAGTGGTAAGGATTTGAGAGAGAAAACACAATGCATAACAACCTGCCAAAATTTGGGTGCTACTCCCCTCTCCCCATTGTTAACTGCTGGGAGAGACCTCTAATATTCTGAACATCAGTTTTCCCATCCATAAAATGGTGAGGATAAACTAGATGAAGAAGAGAAGGTAGATTCTTCTGCAGGACCAGCTCAGCATAGAGAAGGCTTGAAGGTCCAATAAGTCCACATGGAAGGGCCTAGTGGACCAGCAAAGACAGGAGAAGAGAGAAAGCGAACAAAATGGCTGCATTTGCCATCCAGAACGAAGTGATTTTATGGCATA
Source organism: Potos flavus (assembly GCA_028534135.1). Lineage (NCBI taxonomy): Eukaryota > Metazoa > Chordata > Mammalia > Carnivora > Procyonidae > Potos > Potos flavus. The sequence goes on along the minus strand of CM052900.1, from coordinate 63,994,988 downwards.
GTCTTCCTTACATAATCCTTAAGACTAAAAATGCATTTCCCAAGTGTTCCTGTGACAGCAATTCCAGGTTGGAGCAATGTGCCAACATTAGACCTGAGTGGAAGGGACAGGGAGACCTATTTTAAGTGACAGGTACTAATTTCATTAGCAATTAGCTTTAGCACTCATTCATGGAGCAGCTGTTATGTATCCAGCACTATGCTGGGCTCCAAGGACACAGAGATGAGTAAGCCAGGTGCTAACTGTCAGGCGTTTACAGTTCAATGGCTCCAGTGGAATTTTTGGGAATGCAATAAATGGCTGAGTTTCCTGTCCAGCGTTGGCCAGTGTCAGCAAGGAGCATCTTCTGGGCAATGTTGCAGAATAAAATAAACAGAGCTTTGCAAGGACAACTAACCTGCTTTCTGAGGGATACCTGCTGCTGGTGACCCCACTCCTTGGCTATGCCATTCTGAGGAAGAACCTAGAGCCTATTCAAATTAGAACGGTTTATTCTACAAAACCACCTCAGCATACCCTTTTAGTCCAGAAAATCCTCCAGATGAACCATTTTACATGGACCCCCTCCAAAATAATGCTGAGTCTCATGCTAATATTTCACAATTTCTAAAGTAAGTTCACATGCATTTCCTCTTCTTATTTTTGCAAATCTGTTGAGGGAACTGCCCCCTGCCCAAACACTGAATCTTTCCTGCCCTTGTTCCTGTGAACAGCAGCCCTGAATCTCAGGCTGTGAAGGAGCCAACAGTCATAGGCCGGCTCCAGCCTCACCCCATCCCTGCCACCTTCCTTGGCCCACGAGGCCTGATATATGGTAGTACCTAGGACACAATCCCTACCTTTGAGTCTGGATTCAAGTTGTTACTTGTCAAGCTAAATCCTCTTTGAAAAGTTGGTTATAGCAGAAATCTATTTAAAACTGAAACTATCTTCATGAGATTGATCATGTAGAGATGGCTTTAAAAGAAAATCACACTGGTTCGGGTTTAGAAGGATAGTTTATAAAACTCAGCTGTCCTGTGTTGCAGCTACCCCTTTCCTGGCTCTTGTCCTTTGCCCCTTCCTCTGGTCCTGCTCTACCTTTTGTTTGTACTGCAGCTAACCTCTCTGAGTCCCAGCTCCTCTTTCTTTACTTTGTTCTCCCCTCTGGTCCTGTTTCACTCTACCCATTCTCTACCTCAACCCCCCAAGTGCCTCTGACGTGACTCAGAGGCACAGTAGCTTGGACTGAATTAAAAGAATGGATGCACAAAAGGAATTCTCATACTCTTTGTATCTAATGAATTTCTCTGGTGCAAATTCAATATTAAGTGCAGATTGCAGCTAAAATGGTTCTTAAGGGAATAGCAGAAGGATGTCAGATCTTAAGGGGACTACTAATTGAAAGGAGTCGCTGGCTGGGAGGCTTTTAATAAACATTTACTTTCTATGACTTAAAAAATAAGGCTGCTGGAAGGAGGGAGGGGAGTGGGGATGATTGTAGCCTTTGTTAAAAATAGCCTGAGATTGATTAGATTTGCTTGTAATAGGTAAGGACTTATCTTGCTTTCCTTACATGTCAGAGGCACTTGATCAATTGAATCTGGAACCAGTATCTCCCATAAAATGATTATTTCAGGGTGAGCCTGGGTAGCTCAGTCGGTTAAGTATCGGAGTCTTGATTTTGGCTCAGGTGATCTCAGGGTTGTGAGATCGAGCCCCGCTAGGGCTCCACACTCAGGGAAGACAGATTCTCTGTCTCTCTCTTCCTTTGCCCTTCTTCCCTTTAAAACAGATAAATAAGTCTTAAAGAAAAAAAAAGAAAGAATTGTTGCAGGAAGACATGAATTAGTGGAATTAGTGGCGGCTGATGCTCTGCACACACCTCATCACTGGACTTCTCTGAAATTTTGTTTGTTCAAAGTACCTGCTTATTACCTTTAAAATTTTTCAGCGTTAAGCATCATTTACGTTCTGTCCTGGGTCGCATAACTTTACATTTTTCTTCTGTTTTGATGTCCTTTCTTTTGGGGGCCATTTTCCATAAAACAAATTATCCTTGAAATTTCATTCACTGAGTTGATTCTGCACAGAATTTAGGGCTAGAAACATTTGATTTACCAGAAGTATGGTGTTTTGTCAACAGACCTTGACAGAATTCCCAAAAGACAGAAATCCAAATGATGTATGTGTAACTCTTTAGTAATGGCAGGCAGAGAATCTGTATAAAGCTCTGGAGATCTGAATTCTAGTTCTGGGATGCCTTGCTCTCACTTATCTTATGAGTCTCCAGTTTCCTGTGTACAAAGTGAGGAGATTGCCTGTAAAACCTCCTAAAGTTGTCTTTAGAAAAATGTCCATGGCCTTGTTCTGTCAGATTCTTCCACCCTAAAATAGTTATTGTTCCTATAATATGCAGGGCAGAATGGTGCAGTACCCGAAGAGAATAAACATGGTTCATTGTGCTTAAACATTACATTAGAGTTTATTTTCTGTCCCACTCTTCACATCCACATGGCCCACCACTCCTAGCACTTCCATGATCCTCTAAAATAACAATAATCTCATCTGCCAGAGCATATGAAGACATCCGTTTTGGAAAGTTACACACTACAAAAAAATGAGATCATCTTTAGCTTGTTCATTTCTGCAAGATTCTATAGTCCCTTATTTCAAATATTTATCTGAATTACTTGGCATACTATCATAGATAATGAGAGGACAAAACCATTATTTACATCTAAGGTAGCATGAAACTCATCTGTTTTGGATCTAGATGTCTCTCAAAGATGGATCACAGATAAACAAATAAAAAAAAACCCAACCCCCTCCCTGCAATTCACCATAATTTCTCTAACCTCAAATTTATTGTTTCTTTTTTGAGTCTAGGAATTTAGTCTAAGTTCTTTGAGCAAGACTGATAAGTTAAAACACCTTCCCATCATTTCATTTTTGTTGGAAAAAAATATTTCATACCACATCTAAGAAAGCAGGATTCATGTCACATGCATTTCCATGTTACTTAGTTGTGATATCTTTTTGGATAAGGAATGGTATTAGGGAGTACTCATCTCAGAGTTAGTTGGAGTCAGCCCTAGCCTTCCAGCCAGTGATCATGACAGAACTTGATCATATCCATTCTGGGCCCTTACAATGATGAAAGTCTCAGGATCTGGAGATCACTCCATGACTATGAGTGACAGAAACTGCTGGAGACCACCTGAGCAGCGGGTGGTCAGGACAAAAACATTGTGGAAATCACTTGGCAGTACAGACCTGACTGGTGGCAAAAAGGTTCACAGGAAGTAGCAAGGTCCTGGCCCCAGAGACTGAGCTTCGGAACAAGGCCCTGAGCGCAAGATGATGACTACAATCTAGATGCAGTTGAAGAATTTGGAAAAATACAAAAACAAAAACAAAACAAAAAGCGGATAAGAAGCCTTTTCCTGAAAATGTAGTAACAAGATATAATTTATTCATAAGGACTAAGTAATAATCCCATTTACTAGAAGTAAGCTTAAGGTCAGACAGAAACCTGTATGAAGTTGGCTTGATATTAAGTTGTTTTAATTGTTGGCTGAGGTTTATGTCTCTGCTGTCATTGGAGGTTTGACTTTTAGATTTGGAGCTAGAAGACAGGCAGGGTGATCTTTTGCTTTATAAACATCTTAAAAAGTTACCCTGACTAGCCTGACTCATTGTCCCACCTCTTTCAACTTATTTGAATCATGACAAATTGGTACAAAAAGAACAGATAATCCTGAATCTGGTGAAGCCAGAAGTAACATTGTAAATACCTTGATCATCAATAAATGGTTGTTCTTGAGTAAATTAAAATCCAATGAAATTTTTCTATTCATATCAAGTATTTATTGAACACCTGCTATCAACTGGGAAAAGTGCAGGAGGCTATGATGGCATAAACAAAACAATGTTGACTTCAGTGCCTCTCCTCTGTTCTCTTTAGGAGTCTGTTCCAACCTCAAACACGAACAAAGAGCTATTTCTCCATTGCCTAGCCCAACCCCAGAGAACAGGCAAAGTGCAATTTTGCCTTTTTGTGAAATGAGAAATCTCAGAATTGGGAACTGGGATTTATGCTTACCATCTGGAAAATGTATTAGAACCTACTACGTGCTGAGCATCATGCTGGCCTCTTGGGATGCAAAGATGACTATAGAATGGTTACTGGCTTGAAAGAGCTTACAGTCCAAAGGGAGGCCACCTACAGTGCACATTTCCCTAGGAATGAACATGTCTGCTCCCATCAGACACCTGACCTCAATGATAGCGTTTTGTACAAGATAGTGCTTCTTACTCTGAAGGAAAAGAATTGTTATAAGTTTCTCTATTATCAGATGTGACAAATTAACAAGTAGGGCAATATAGATCTACAACGAAAAAAGAGCATTTGGGGGTAATAGAATTTGGTTTCAGTATTAAAATTGTAGGATAAGGACGTTCTAGTTCTGGTTGTCAAAACAGAGGATCAGAGCCTCCCAAGAAATTGTAAATTGTCTGACTTTTGCTCATTTTTTTTCTTTTTGTGGCAGCTTGCTCTCTCTGCATCTGATTTTTTCCCATGGAAAACTCTTAAGGTCATTGTGACATCCCATGTTACAGAGTGACAGAGAAAAGACAGAAATACACTGGGAAAAATATCATAATCAAGTCAGATCAAAGCAACTCACCTATTTTTTTCTGGAATTTTTTTCTAAGAAATATTCAAAAGAAAAGTAAAACCTAGACTCAAATTTTTACTTGATGCTCAGAAGTAAAGTACATTTGGCAATTTGTGATTCTTTGCTGATTTTTAGTTTTACTACAAAAAACCAAAAGCATTGTTCCTTAACCAATAATGTAACATATCGTGAAATATAAGTATCTAAATTTATTTTGCATATCAAATGTATCACTCTTCTGTTGTATGCACTATTGGATACCAAAAGTTTAGTACACTGAAGTCATTTGCCATGCTCCTAAAGCCCATTCTGTTGTAAGAATAAAAATATGAAAATAATCATTCTCCAATTTATATTAATTTGTTAGCAAGAAACTAAAATATGTGCAGTTGGTCTACAAAGATGAATAAGTCATGATCCCTTCTCTTAAGGAGCCTACAGTCTACCGGAAGTGATAACATAAGTACAGTTAACTATAAAATTCAAAGTATATCACAGTAAGTACTATAAAATGCACATAATATAGCAAAGTATTAACGACCTCCATTAACTAAAGCTATTTTCATCTCTTAATCTGTACAGTCCTAGGAAGCACATTATTTTTATTTTAGAGATAAAGTTACTTGAAAAGATGGAATTTCTTCTAGTTTTCCCAGTTAGGCAGTGGCAGAAATGAAATTTCTATTCGTATGATTGTGGGACCCATGACTGGTACCTCTCAGCAAGGCAGTGTGATCAAGATGAGGTAGCATTAATTGAAGAAGCAAAATTAAGTGAGACTTAACAGCAGCTACTATGATTTTTCCTCCAATTTCTTGCTGGAAAGGTGAAACTGACTTTTCCCTCTGCCTTGTTTCATTTCTGCACTTAATTTCCTTGTGCCATTTCTTGCAGAATACATGGGCTTAAGAATTCAGGAACCAGTTCCTTGCAATGGGTTATATTGAGCTGGGCAGGCTGGAAAATGTTATTATATATTGATCTGAAAAACAGCCATCAAAAAACAGTGCTTTAATGGTGAAAAACAACAGAACTAACAGTAGGTTCAAACAATGAATATTTTTAGTGAGAAAGAAAAGCCAAAACACTTGCTCAATATCCGTCTTACCTCAGTATCTCACCCTTTGGGCTCAGAAGTTGTCCTGATAATACTCAGGAGTTAATATTCTTACCTAGGTCTTAACTAACTATCCAGAATGATGGAAGAGATATGAGTTCTGTGTAGATTAGGTCACTCACCATAATATCAAAAAATAGCCAACTGGTACTGAACCCATGTGCAAATTCAGAGTCAGCAGCTCCACACAATAGGAGTTGGTTTTTTGGGGAAAGGATGGGGGAAGGAGGAGCGTTCTGCTTTTTGCACAAATGCTATGAAAAATTACATGGGTTGGGCTTCATTTCACAAAAGTAGAAATGGTGTATTTGGATTTTTATTTTTTATATTATATGTATTATATACCATATTTAAAAATTTTCGAGCATAGTAGACACACAATGTTACATTAGTTTCCAGTGTACAACATAGTGATTTGACAAATTTGTACGCTCTGCTATGCTCACCACAAATGTAGCTACCATCTGTCACCATACAACGCTATTACAATATCATTCGACTATAATCCCTATGCTGTGTCTTTGACTCCCATAACTTATTCACTACATAACTGGAATCTTTTGTCTTCTACTCCCTTTCACGCATTTTGTCCATGCCCTACCTTTCTCCCCTCTGGCAGCCATCAGTTGGTTCTCTATATTTATAGGTCTGAGTCTGCTTTTTGTTTGTTTATTCATTTTTGGTTTTTAGATTCCACATATGAATGAAATCATATGGTATTTGTCTTTCTCTGTCTGAATTATTTAACTTAGCATAAGATCCTGTAGCTCCATCCATGTAGTTGCAAATGGCATGATCCCTCCTTTTTATGGCTGCATAATATTCCATCGTGTATACATAGAGCATCTTCCTTATCCACTCATTTATTGATGGACACTTGAGTTGCTTCCATGTTTTGGCGAATTGTAAATAATGCTGCAATAAACATAGGGGTGCATATATATTTTTGAATTAATGTTTTCATATTCTTTGGCTAAATACCCGGTGGTGGGATTATCAGATTGTATGGTATTTCTATTTTTAATTTTTTGAGGAATCTTCATATTGTTTTCCACAGTGTACCCAAAGGAAACTTTTTTGTCCTCATTTTCTTAGCTTTTCAGCTGCATTTGAGACTGTTGACAGTGAACTTGGCATCTGTGACGTTACAATCTTATTTTTCCTCCATTTACTGTTCTCTGAGGTCTTTGTAGACTCGTTCTTCCCTACCTAGATTTTTTTAAAATTTTTATTAACATATAATGTGTTATTTGTTTCAGGGGTACAGGTCTGTGAATCATCAGTCTTACACAATTCACAGCACTCACCGTAGCACATATCCTCCCCAATGTCCATCACCCAGCCACCCCATCCCTCCCCGCCCTCCCCTCCAGCAGCCCTCAGTTTGTTTCCTGAGATTAAGAGTCTCTTATGGTTCGTCTCTCTCTCTGGTTTTGTCTTCTTGCATTTTTCCCTCCCTTCCCCCTACAAACCCCCGCCCTGCCTCTCAAATTCCTCATATCAGAGAGATCATATAATAATTGTCATACATTTTTTTACTTTGCTTGTTATTAAGTATTCAAAGTGTCAAAAAATGTGCATAAAATAGATGAGTGGTATAAAACATAATGATTCAGCTTACAGTTGTGAGCTGACCGCCTACTAAAAATGCATGTTTTTCGTAATCTGAAATCCCCTCTGGATTTTCCTAAATTCCATTCTTTCTGTTCCCTTCTCCTCAGTAATAATCACTATTCTAAATATTGTGTTGTGTTCTTACACTCTTCTTTATAGTTTTGCTACATACTTTTATCCCTAAGCAATTGATGGCTTTATTTAGCATGCTTTTGAATTTTGTACAAATGGAATCTTATTATAAATATTCTTTCCTAAGTTGCCTTTTTCATGTAATTGTATATTTCTGAGACTCTTCTATGTTCTTGCTTGTAGCTGTAACCCCTTTGTCTTCACCTATACAGTGTTACAATGTACATATGTGCATGGATATCATCACCATCCTTTATTTACATTCTACTGTTGATGAAAATTTTATTTCATTATTTTTAGTAAAAACAAAGTGACTGAGAGCTCATATGCATGTCATCTTTTACAAATGTGCAAAGTTCTCTAGAATATACTTTTGCTTGAAATTTCCAGACCATAAAGCATGAACATTTATACATTTGTCCAATATTACCAAATTATTTTCCTAAGGTTTTATAAAAATCACTTTATACTTCTACCATTAGAGAATAGGAACTCCTTTTGCTCTATAATCTTACCAAACATGATATAGTCAGACTTTTAAGGTTTTGCCAATCAGATGAATGGAGAATAGTATCTCATTTAGGTCTTAATTTGCACATGTTATCTTTTAAAATTATATTTACAGGGTGCTTGGATAGCTCAGTCAGTTAAGCATCTGCCTTCAGCTCAGGTTATGATCCCAGAGTCCTGGAACCGAGCCCTGCATTAAGCTCCCTGCTCAGTAAGGAGTCTGCTTACCTCTGCCCCTTACCCCACTTGTGCTCTCTGCCTCTCTCTCTGTCAAATAAATAAATAAAACCTTTAAAAATTAAAAAAAATTATATTTACAATTGACTTTTGTGCACTGATTTTGTACAATGCAAACTTACTCTACTTATTTATCTTAGGAGTTTTTTGGTATAAAACAGGAACAACCATATCATTTGTCAAAGCAACAGCTTTGTGTTTCATTGCCAATCTATATCCAATATTTCTTTTCCCTCCCTCTTTCTTGCTAAAACCTCCAGAGTAATATTGAAAATAAAGCCACGAAAACAGTCATCCTAATATACTTTTCTTTATCTTAATGTTTCAATGTATCACCATTCAGTATGATGTTTTCTTGTAAAGGTTTTATACATACCATATATTAGGTTAAGAACCCTATCTTTTTTCTTAGAAATATTTTTTAAATTTTATTTATTTTTAATTCCAGTATAATCAACATACGTTATGTTAGTTTCAGGTGTACAATATAATGATTCAACCATTCTATACATCATTCAGTGCTCATCATGATAAGTGTACTCTTAATCCCCTTCACCTGTTTCACTCATCCTCCCACCCATCTCCCCTCTGGCAACCACCACTTTGTTCTCTATACTTAAGAGTCTCTGTGTGTGTGTGTCCCTTTTTTTGTTGTTGTTGTTCTTTTGTTTCTTAAATTCCACATATGAGTGAAATCATACGGTATTTGTCTTTCTCTGACTTATTTCACTTAGCATCACACCCTCCAGATACATCCATCTCATTGCAAATGGCAAAATTTCATTATCTCTTATGGTTGAATAATATCCTATTGTATATATATACCACATCTTTATCCATTCATCTATTGATGGACATCTGGGTTGCTTCCATATCTTAGCTATTGTAAACAATGTGCAATAAACATAGAGGTGCATACATCTTTTTGAAATAGTATTTTTGTTTTCTTTGAGTAAATACCCCATAGTGGAATTACTGGATCATATGATAATTCTATTTTTAGTTTTTTGAGGAACCTCCAAAACTTTTAGTTTTTTCACAGTGGCTGTACCAGTTTGCATTCCTGTCAACATTGTACAAGTTTCTGCTTCTCTCCATCCTCATCAACACTTGTTTCTTGTGTTTCTGATTCTAGCCATTCAGACAGATTTGAGGTGTTATCTCATTGTAATTTTGATTTGTATTTCCCTGATGATTAGTGAAGCTGAGCATCTCTTCATGTGTTGTTGGCCATCTGTATGTCTTCTTTGGAAAAATGTCTACTCATGTCTTCTGCCCATTTTTTTCTATTTTTTTAAATTTTTTTTTTTAATTAACACATAATGTATTATTTGCCCCAGGGTACATGTCTGTGAATCCTCTGGCTTACACATTTCACAGCACTTACCATAGCATATACCCTCCTCAATGTCCATAACCCAGCTACCCTATCCCTACCTGCCCCTACCCCCTAGCCACCCTCAGTTTGTTTCGTGAGTTCAGGAGTCTCTTATGGTTTGTCTCCTTCCTGATCCCATCTTGTTTCATTTCCCTCTCCCACCCCCCACAACCCCCCCACCCTGACTCTCGAATTCTTCATATCAGAGAGATCATATGATAATTGTCTTTCTCTGATCGACTTATTTCTCTTATTCTGCCCATTTTTTAACTGAATTATTTTTGGTGGATTTGTATAAGTTCTTTATATATTTTGAATATTAAATCCTTTATATATTTTGGATGTATCATTTGTTAAGTATCTTCTCCCATTCACTGGGCTGATTTTTGGTTTTATTGATAGTTTCCTTCCTGTTCAAAAGCTTTATATCTGAGTGTAGTCCCAATAGTTAAATTTTGCCTTTTTTTACCCTTGGCAAAGGAGACATATTTAGAAAAATGTTTCTATGTCCAATGTCAGAGAGATTATTGCCTATGTTTTCGTCTAGGAATTTTATGGTTTCATGTCTCAAATTAAAGTCTTTAATCTGTTTGAGTTTATTTTTGTATACAGTGTAAAGAAGTGGTCCCATTTCATTCTTTTGCATGTAGCTATCATGTTTTCCCAACACAAATTGTTAAAGAAACTCTTTCCCATTGCAAATTCTTGCCTCTTTGTTGTAGATTAAATGACCATATGATCACGGGTTTAGTTCTGGGTTTTGTATTTTGTTCCACTAGTCTATATGTCTATTTTTGTGCCAGTATCACTGTTTTGATCACTACAGCTGTGTAGTATATCTTAAAATATGGGATTGTGATAACCTCTAAAGTAGGTGTAGAGGGAACATGTCTCAACATAATAAGGGTCATATATGAAAAGCCCACAGGTAATATCATGCTCAATGGTGAAAAACAGATTTTCCTCTAAGATTAAGAACAAGACAAGTATGTCCACTCCCACCACTTTTATTCAACATAGTACTGGAATCCTAGCCACAGCAACCAGATAAGAAAAAGAAATAAAGGTCATCCAAACTGGTAAAGAAGAAGTAAAACTCACTATTTGCAGATGACGTGATATTATATATAGAAAACTCTGAAGACTTTACAAAAAAAACTACTAGAACTGATAAATGAATTCATTAAATTTTCAGGATACAAAATCAATGTACAGAAATATGTTGCATTTCTATACCTTAGTAATAAAGCAGAAGAAATAGAAATTTAGAAAATAATTTCATTTCTATTTGCACCAAAAATAATAAAACACATAGGAATAAACTCAACCAAGGAGATGAAAGACCAGTACTCTGAAAACTGATGAAAGAAATTGAAGATGACACCAACCAATAGAAAGATACTCCACTCTCGTAGATAGGGAGAATGAATATCGTTAAAATGTCCATACTACCCAAAGAAGTCTACAGATTTAATGCAATCCTTATCAAAATGCCAATAGCATTTTTCACAGAACTAGAACAAATAATCCTAAAATTTGTACGGAAACACAGAAGACCCTGAATAGCCAAAGCATTTTTAAAAAGAAGAACAAAACTGAAAGAACTGTCTCTTATTGTCCTAGTTTGTTAAAGTATTATAAATTAAATCATGAATGGATGTTGTATTATCACAAGTTATTTTTCTGCATTTGTTGAGATAATATTATCTTGCTCCTTTAATTTATTTATGTGGTGAATACTTATTAATATTATTATTATTACATATGGAAAAATTCACTTCTTTGGTGTATAATTCTATAAGTTTTGACAAATGCATATAGTCCTTTACTTACCATTGCCATCTAGATATAGACCAGTTTCATCATCCCAATATTCACTAATTATATTCCTCTGAAGTCAATGCCAATCCCAGCTCTTGCCCTTGGCAATCACTCATCTCTTTTCTGTCTTGAGAATTTTACTTTTTCTAGAATGTCATATAAATGGAATCATGTGGTATGTAGCTTTTGAGGCAGTCTTATTTCACTTGAGATTTGAGATACTTTCATTTGAGATTCAGCCCAGTTGAGTTTATCAGTATTTTGTACCTTTTTTATTGCTGAATAGTTTTCCATTGTGGGGATGTACCATTTGCTTATCCATTCACCAGTTGAAGGACATTTGGGTTGTTTCCAGTTACTGGCAATTTTGGGTAAAACCATTATAAATGTTCACATACAGATATTTTTTTAAACCAAAATTTCTATTTCTCCTTATGGGATTGTCAGGTCACAGTGTTAGACTGCTGTACATAGTTCCATACAATCCTGATGTTTTGTTCATTTTTTTCCAGTTTTCTTTTCACTTTGTTATTCAAATTGAATAATCTCTATTGATCTGTCTTCAAGTTCACTGACTTTCTTCTGTCACCACTGTTCCACTATTACATCTAAGAAATGATTTTTTTTTAATTTCAGAAATTATATTTTTCAGTTTTAATATTTCCATTTAAACCATTTTTATAGATTTTAGTTCATTGCTAAAAACTTCTACTTGTCCATTTATTTAAGCATATTTACCATTATCTTATAGAGAGTCTGGTTAAAATAGCTGCTTTAATGTTTTTGTTTCTTTTTTTACAATTCCAGTATCTTGTGTCTTATAGTTAACATTTCTTGGTTGTCTTTGTCCTTAAAAATTGTCACATTTTTTGTTTAAAAAAAAGCCTTATCTATTTATTTAGAGAGAGAGCATGAGCAGGGGGAAGGGTAGGGGGAGAGAGAAAGAAGCAGACTCCCCACTGAGAGCAGTGTCCAATGTAGGGCTTGATCTCACAACCCTGAGATCATGACCTGAGCTGAAATCTAAAGTAGGATGCTTAAGCAACTGAGCTACCCATGCACCCATTTCACTTTTTTTTTTTTTTTTGGTTCTTATATGTCACGTAATATTGAACTGTGTCCTTGACCCTGTTATTGTCCTCTGTAGTATGTTAATGCTTGTTTCATTGTTCTTCTGAGAGGAAATAAATTCAGTTCGATTCAGACCACAATTTATATCTCAGCTTCTTTGGTTGACAGTTCTAATCTCAGTTCAGCTTTCAAAGCCTCTGGTTTTCATCTGTGAAAAGCTACAGGAACCCCTCAGGGATTAGTCTGGGACTTGGAAGGTTTTCTAAATATTAGTTCGGTCCTCAAACCTTTACTATATGCTTTGAATTTTTTCCTTGCATACACAGCTCAGGAGATAGCCTGACACTTTGAGTTCATACAGAGAATCAGGGGATTTCCTTCTTCCATTTTTCTTCCAAAGAACCAACAACTTTAACATTGTTGACATTCGAGGATAATTTTTCAGGTGACAGTGGTATGATGTGGTTGCTGTCTTGTTCATTGTAAGATGTTTAGCAGCATTCCTGGCCACTATTCTACTAGACACAAGTCACATTTCTTCCCAATTATGAAAACAAAAATGTCTCCAGACATTGACAAATCTCTTTTGGGAGGGAGGGCAGCAAAATTACCCCCTGATTGAGAATCACTGCTCTAAGACCAAGCAGAAGTACTAAACTGCTTACCTGACCTCTACATACAGATGGCCCAAAGACCTTCTCAGTCTCAGTGTCTAAAACTCAACACTTGGCCTTCAGTGCCACACTAACTTATTTTCTATCTAGAATTCTTTCTCCCAGTGAATAGTCAATAACACTTGCCCAGTTGTGTAGACACCCAGGAGTCATTTTGGATACTTCCCTTCTCTCTCATCCTCCTTTATAACCAAACCATGATTTAAATATGACAGTATTTAAATATCTCTGGAATCTGTTTTCTTCTCTCATTAGCTTATCAATCTATTCCATCTCCTCCTTCTAATGCTACAGAACTATTTTCTTACCTTCTCTCATCCATACGCACCCTTGGATTTGCTCTGCCAAATCGGTTTATCATTTTTACAGCAACTCCACTCTTCTTCCACACAAGATATAAAAGGCTCTAGGAAGAGCAAACTAATATCAAACTGAAACAAGAAACAGGAGTTAATTCTATGAGCTTTCAGTTATATATAGAAAGATTATAGATTCTACTGAACAATTTAATACCTCCTCTGTTATTTACAAATCCAAATTCTCCAAGTTCCCCCACACCACAGCTCCTATCTACCCATCATTACTGTCCATGGCTTTGTAGCTCAAATAGATAAGTATTTGTTATTATAGAAACATGCCACTTTCCTCTGACCTTGAAGGTTTACTCAGTGTTCTACTAAATTTTAATACTACTCTCTCATCTCTAGGTAGTCGCATTTTTCCATGGCTTAACTCAATACATAAAAAAACTATCATTTATTGAGTTCCTGGTATGTGTTAGACCTTGTATTAGAAAGCAGTGCCCCAATGAAGTGGATATTTTTATGCTTGATTTATACACGAAAAGATTGAGATTGGGGACATGAGATAACTTTTCTATGACCTTATAAATTAATAAGGGTCAGCACCAGGGTTCAAACTCTACAAGGTCTCCTACAGAAACCTGTTCCTTTACCTTTCACAACCTCATGAAGACTTCCCTTACAATATCAAACTTCACGAGCCTTGAATTTGGTCTCCGATGCAAATATTTTACCACCTTTCTTAGCACATGATCTTATAGGGTCATTGATAATGTATATCTTATTTCTTCAGTAAGAATGATTCTTGGATGTCAAAACAGATACTTCTATTTCAACTTCCAAGAATCATTCTTATTGAAGAAATAAGGTATGTATTAGTCAATGTCAATTCTTTTATGTATCTCTCAAAATATATATAACATCTCTTATGTACCACAAGATTTGTGTACCACAAAATAAATGCTAAGAAAATGCATATTAGAGATGGGGGAGGAACTAGATATAACCTTAGTTATAGGGAAAATATGAGGCATACTTTCAGCTATGTTTTGGCTAGCAGCCACAAAGAGTAATCCATTTGGGAGGTATTAGTACTGTGATGCTGTAATCAGAAAATAAAAATAGGGAAAAACATGTGTAAATAATATATTTCCTATACACCTTCCTATATATTTATCTTGAGTTCAATGGATTAGGTTTGATTATATATGCTGCACTAACATTTGACTCTGCTTCTAGGGTTTCCCGACCTCAGGACTTCCTTCCATTAATCTCTCTGTTTTGAGGATCCAGACAGTGAGGTAGATAAATCTAATTCTGATCTCAAATCTCCCACTAACTTACTGTGTAGGCATGTGTAAAAAATTTACTCTGTGGGGCCTTCAGTTCATTTTAAGATGAAAAAATTTCTCCTTTGAATTTGAATATAAATAAACTGTATTCAAACATAAAGAGTGTGAAGACTTTGTAAGGAAAGCTTCATGTAAACTCTCCTATATTTCAACTTTAAATATTATTTTTTCTTTCCTAATTTGTTTCAGAAGAATTCAATAAGAGGTGACAGAATACAAAAGCAATGGTTACTAAAATATTGTTCACTTTCCTCATCATTGTTATACATAATTGCCTGTCTTCTGGGGGTACAATCTTATCACTGTCAGGAACAATTTTTTAGAAACTTTCTATGTAAGAGAGACTATACAAATAGATTCTATGGGGAAAATTTTACAAAAGAATGAGACATGGTAATTCCTCTCTAAGAAATTAATATATAGTTGGGGAGATAAGGCCTTGTTCACAAGGAAAAAATATTATATAAGGTAGAATATGATAAATTTGAAATCAGTAGCATAAACGTGCCAAGGTTTCGAGTAGAGATAAAGATGAAGTGTGGATTGAGTCAAATTGTGTAGCATGCGATTTTGAACACCAAACCAAATATTTGGACTTGATCTTGCAGTCAGCAGAAGCCAGAATATGTCTGAGTGATATTTAAGAATATAAATACAGAATATAAAAAACTGGAGGCAAGTATACGTGTTAGGGATAGATTGCAATTGTCCAGGCAGGAAATTATATGCCTCTGTATGAGGATATTGGTACTAGTAATGACCATTCTTTGTTTAATGCTTACTATTCCAGGTCTTGTCATAGAAGCTTAATATACATTACTTCCAATTCTCACAATAACCAAGTGATTTCTGTATTGTTGTCTTCATCTTATAGATGAAGAGCATTTCCCAGCAATTATGGGATTTGTTTAATGAGAGTATAAGCCAAGTCCCTCTGGATCCTAAGATATACTACACAATGTTATCCTCCATTGGTTTGGAAGCTGTTACAGGTAGATTTGGGTTATGAACATAGGCTGAAAAATTATATTTGAGTTTCTAAGCATAAATGGTTTGAATTTTCAAGGACAAGGACACCAACAGAGGCCAGAAAATTAATATGGACAACAGTCAAGTATAGGACTCTTACATGTGATTTTAGAGCAAGGTGGCAGCTCATCTCACTTGCTTTTGCACACTTGAAGTCATTATAGAAAAGGCAAGACCTACAATGCCAGTAGCACCAGGAGAAGAAACTCACTCGGCTGAGTTCACTCTAAGGCAAATATGAAATATGTCAGATCATTTCCGACAAAAAGGTTTTAACTAGCTTGTCCAGAAGCCAAAGCCTGAGGTCATTAGGCACCTAAATGACGAAAGCAGGGCAATGATAGGAATGATGACTTACTTGACAATTTGACTAAAAGTGGCCTTTATGTCAGGACACTTTTATTGATTTTGCTAGATTTTTTTGCCCCATTTGGAAAAATAAATTGTTTATACAATATATGCTCAAAATCCACCCCTTGCTTTGAAAGCCTTTTTATACTGTCCCTGGATCAAGAGGAAGGGAAATCAGTACTTACAAAACATACAAACTGCCCCAGTACTACATGTAAAGCAGCTTCCCCTTTAATTTCTAACGAACAATATTATCGATGCACCGCTGGAGCTGGCACAGAGGTCAAACTGGAGTTAAAATAAGCCTCCCCACTGCATGATAATTAAGGTCATTATAGGTTTAAATTGCTTCAAGGCTGTACTCTGCTGAAGCCATTTTTGAATGAGATCCTGCAATCAAGTAGTATTTATGTCCTTTAATAAGTAGAAATGTCACATAGTATCTTTTCAATGATCACCACAAACTTCATTAACATTCTTTAGTCATAAAGAACCATATTTGACATGGAACTTGGCAAAATAAGGAGTAAAAAAAAATGTTGCCAACAATAATTTTGACTTGTGTGACATTTTAAATGGAGAAAAATAAGTCCACCTGACCTTTCAGCCAGAGCAAATAAGACACCAACTGCCAAATTCACATGGTTGACTCAAGCAATGGAAAATGAGATTGAGCTTTGCAATCAAAATGCTAATATAGTATGGTGATGGTGTCCACCAAATCTTAGAGAAGTTCACATTTCAATTTCTATGGATTGAGTTTTTCATGCATAGGCTTCAAGCGAAAGGCACATGATGTTACTGGAACAGTACATGGAAAGTAAGGACGGGACAGTCCTTGTCATCAGGCAGCCTATTTTCTCCAGAACATAACATCAATGTCCCAGATAATATCACCAATAACAAAGTAAAAATTAAATAGTGTCTCAGATTTTCTAAATTGCCTTACTCTTCATATCTAACCCTTTGGAAAGTGCCATTCGCTTGGCTTCCAGAATATGTCTCAGCCCATCTACTGCTTTCTGAGCTTACCACCATCATCTTTTCCCTGATAAGCTCAGCAGTCTGTACCTGTGCCCCACTGTGATCCAGTTTCACATGGTAGCACTGAGGAATGTTCACACTGCACAGTGAGCAAGAACCAGCCACCTACTAAGGTAACTCAGTTCTGCCTGATCTGGCCCAGCTCCCTCTCTAGCACCATCACCTTTCACTCATGACAATCCCACCACATGGCCTTCTTTCTACTCTTTGAACATACCAAGCCCATGCTTACCTTGGGGCTTTGCACTCATCATCCTCCTGCCTACAGCCTCCTTCCCTGAATCTTCTTGGAGTCTGCACTGCCATCCCATTCAGATTTTGGCTGCAATGTCTCCTCCGAAGGGAACCCTTCCTTAACTACTCAATTAGTTTTACCCACCACACATACACTCTCTGTTTTCTTTTCTCCATGGAAATTATTACTCCGGGAATTACCTTGTTTGTGTATTAGTTCAAGGCCTCTCCTCAACAACAAACTTGTAGATACCGTAAGAAAAGGGTCCCAGACCCTCTTGTTCCCAGCTCTGTCTGCAGTGCTCAGATAGGTGCCTGGAACAAAGTAGACCCTTGGTGAACATGTGTGGAATCTTCATAATAATCCTTATTTAATAGTATGATATTTTCTCTTCAAGCAGGAAAGTGGGTTCCTAAACCTTCTCATGTCTCTGCCCTGCCCCAAGATGGTAGAATTCATAGTTGATGTATTTTAAAAATCATGGATTCTAAAGATTTAATTTCTGTTAACTAGCTTGTGTTTCCTAGACTTTTTATAGGATCTCCTTCCCTTGCTTTTTCTCTAAGATGCATTAAGGTTACCCAACAATTCTGTACAAAATGTGACTATAAAATGATAAGACTTTTGTCAATTCGCTCATAAAAATAAATCCTATTATTTTGTTATCAGGAATATTGCTTTGAATTTCCATGTCTGGGCCCATTTTCAACTACCAAAAGTGTACTTACCCCAATACATGAGACAGCATGATGTAATGGAAGATACTAAATGTAGAGTACAAAGGTTTGATTTAAATATGAGCTCTACCAGGGCACAGGGACGGCTCATGGGTTGGTGTCTGACTCTTGATTTTAGATCATGTTGTGATCTCAGGATCATGAGGTCGAACCCCATCTCAGTCTCTGAGCTGGGCATGGAGTCTGCTTAAAGTTCTCTCCTTCTCCGTCTACCTCTCCCTGCTCCACCCCACTCGTGCTCATGCACCCTCTCTAAATAAATAAATAAATAAATAAATAAATAAATAAATAAGAGCTCTACCATTTTCTGGTTTTCATTTAACCTCACCAAGCCTCAGGATCTATCTGGAAAATGGGAAAAATAACAAAATCACAGAGCTAATTTCAGGATGGAGTGACAGAATATGTAAAAGGCTTCATGAATTGCATATGGTTATAAATAAAGGTGTACTATCATTATCATCATCATCTTTGAGCCAGATCAGACATTATTGGTGATTTTTTAATTGGCATATAATATTTTTCTTCCTGAAGAACCTGTCACAAAAGAAATGAGGCAACATAGCTAAGCAGTTGAGAGTACAAACACTAAAGTTAAACAGACTCAACTATAAATCCCAACTGTGCTACTTACCAGTTGGGTGATTTCTCTTTGGTTACATAATAACACTAAGATCCAGTTTCCTCACCTGAAAAATGAGGGAAAATTGTCTTTACCACAGGGGCCGGAAACAATGATTAAGTGATTAAATAAGGGTTTAATATGATATCTGTTACATGATAAGCAGTCAATTATCATTTGTATTAGTACTGAATTTTGTCAGAGTAAATGATTAGGAAAGACATGTTGTTCTGTAAATATATATACTATGGTCCACAGTAAATTAGGTGCCACTTAAATCCTCTTAATGTAATGCATTTGAAAGGTTGCTTCTTTTACCCAAAGTGGCTGAGTTCAGCAGTAATAAAGTTGTGCTTCTTCTAAACTTTCTGCTGAGATCCTAAACTTCCTGAAACTTCACATCTATATCCCTCAGTCATCCATATCCAGGTGTATTCCATTAGTCTCCATGGTAGGGCTCATCATCTTCCTCACTGGGGGTCATGAACATCCTCATCATGAGGTGCTTCTTCCTTCAACCATTCACCACTCTTGTTGACCAGAACAAGATGGCAGGGTGGGGAAAAGACTATAAAGTAGTAGCTCATATGTGAATGTCCAGGGAGATCTGCGTTTTGCAAAGGCTTTGAGTCCATGGGCACAATTTGCATGTTATATAAACTTTTTTTTAATTTTGGTAAAATATACATATATAACATTTACTATGTTAGGCATTTTTAAGTGTGCAGTTCTGCGGCATTAAGTATATTCGTATTGTCATGCAACCATCACCGCCATCTATCGCCAGAACATTTTCGTCACCCTAAACTGAAACCCCATATCTATTAATTATCCATCTCACCCTCCTCCCAGCCCCTGAATGCATGGGGAGAAGTAGCCACTATTGTTCTTCTGTCTTCTATGAAATTGACTACTCTAAATACGTTATGCAGGTAGAATCATACGGTATTTGTTCTTTTGTAATTAGTTTATTTCACTTAGCATAATGTGTTTAAAATTTATCTATGTTGTAACACATGTCAATATTTCTTTACTTTTTAAGGTTGAATAATAGTCCATTGTATGTATATACTATATTTTGTTTATCTGCTCATCCATTGGTGGATACTTGGGTTACTTATAAGTTTTACTGTTGTAAATTATGTTGCTACGAACATGAGTGAAAAAATATGTTTGAGTCCCTGCTTCCAATTATTTTGGAGATATACCCAGAAATGGAATTACTGGATCATATGGTAATTATATTTTTAATTTCTTGAGAAACTGCCATACTGTTTTCCACAGCAGCTGCACCATTTTACATTCCCAACAGAAATAAATGCACAGAGATAACAATTTCTCCACGTCCTCACCAACACTTGCTTTTTTTCAGTTTTTTTCCAATAGTAGCCATACCAATGAGTGTAGAGTAGGATCCAGTTGTGATTCTGACTGCATTTCCCTAATGATTAGTGATGTTGAGCACCTTTTTGTGGGTTTTTTGAGTGTTTGTATACCTTCTTTGGAAAAATACCCATTCAAGTCACTTGCACATTTTTAAATCAAGTGGTTTGTTCGTTTGTTTGTTGTTTGTTTGTTTTTACTGCTGAGTTTTAGAAGTTCTTTATAGATTCTGGATATTAATTCTTTACAAGATACATGATTTCCAAATATTTGCTCCCATTCTGTGGGTGGTCTTTTCACAAGTTTTTAAATTGGATGAAGTCCAATATTTCTTTTTGTTGTTGCTTGTATTTTTCATATCATATCTAAGAAATCATTTCTAAGCTCAATGTCATGCAGGCTTTCCTCTTTGTTTTCTTCCAAGAATATTTTAGTTTTAGCTCCTTACATTTAAGTCTTTGGTCCATTTTGACTTAATTTTGCATATGCTCTAAATTCATTTTTTGTATATGGATATTCAGTTTTCCCAACACTGTTGAAAATATTGTCCTTTCACCATCAAATGGCCTTGCCACTCTTGTTGA
Source organism: Potos flavus (assembly GCA_028534135.1). Classification (NCBI taxonomy): domain Eukaryota; kingdom Metazoa; phylum Chordata; class Mammalia; order Carnivora; family Procyonidae; genus Potos; species Potos flavus. The sequence goes on along the minus strand of CM052900.1, from coordinate 63,974,134 downwards.
AAATCATTTGACCTTATATGTGAGGGTTTGTTTCTGGGATCTCTATTCTATTCCATTGGTTTATATATCTGTCATATACTAATACTACACTTTTTTCATTACTATAACTTTGTAGTGAGTTTTAAAATTAAGAAGTGTGAGACCTCTAACTTTGTTTTTCATTTTCAAGATTGTTTTTCATATGTAGGGTCCATTGAGAATCCATATAAATTTTAGGATGGATTTTTCTATTTCTTCAGAAAAATATTCATGGGGGGGAAGGGAGGGAAAAATGAAACAAGATGGGACCAGGGAAGGAGACAAACCATAAGAGACTCTTAATCTCAGGAAACAAACTAAGGGCTGCTGGCAGAGGGGGAGGAATGGGGTGGCTGGATGATGGACATTGGGGAGGGTATGTGCTATGGTGAGTGCTGTGAATTGTGTAAGACTGATGATTCACAGACCTGTACCCCTGGGGCAAATAACACATTATATGTTAATTTAAAAAATCATTGGGATTTTGATAGAGATAAAATTGAATCTTTAAATTGCTCTGAATAGTTTTGACATTTTAACAATACTAATAATCCATAAACATGGGATGTCTTTGTATTTGTGTCTTCTTATTTTGCAATATTTTGTAGTTTACAGTGCACAAGTCCTTTATTGTTTTGGAAAGATTTATTGCTAAGTATTTTATGGGTTTTGATCTATTAGAAATGGAACTATTTCTTAATTTCTGTATCAGGTTTTTCATTTTCAGTGTATACAAGGTCAACCATTAGTTGCATGCTGATTTTTTATCCTGTACCTATGCTGAATTTATTAGTTCTGATATGTTTTTGTGGAAAGTTTAGGAGTTCTACCCTAAAGATTTCATGCCATCTGTAAACAGAAAGTTGTATTTCTTTCTTCCTGATTTAAGTGCTTTTATCTCTTTTTCTTGCTTAATGCTCAGCCTAAGACTTTAGTACTATTTTGAATAGAGATGGCAAGAACAAGCCTCCTTCTTTTGTTCCTGGTCTTAGAAAAAAACTTTCAGTCTTTCACCATTAAGTCTGATGCTAGCTGTGACCTTTTCTTTATGTGGTCTTTATTATGTTGAGGTAATGTCCTTCTATTGCTAGTTGGTTGAATTATTTTAAATCATAAAATGACGCTGAATTTTTTCAAATCATTTTTCTGCATCAGTAGAGATGATCCTGTAGTTTTTTATCCTTCATTTTATTAATGTGGTGTATCACATTGATTGATTTTCACATATTGAACCATTCACACATGACAGGATTAAATTCCACTTGATCATGGAATATAATCTTTTTAATATACTGTTGAATTCAGTTTGCAATTATTTGGGTTAAGATTTTTTACATAAATATTCATCAGGGAAGTTGATGTGGTTTTCTTTTCTTATAGTGTCTTTGTCTGATTTTGATATGAGGATAATTGTCCTTATATAATGAGTTTAGAAGTGTCCCCTTCTCTTCATGTTTTTGAAAGAGTTTGAGAAGGATTGGCGTAAATTCTTCTTGAAATGTTTGGTAGAATTCACTAGTGAAGTTGTCTGGTCTTGGGTTTGCCTCATTGGGAGGCTTTTCATTACTGACACAATCTCCTTACCATTAATTGGTCTGTCCAGACTTTCTATTTCCTCATGATTTTGTCTTGGTAGGTTTTGCGATTCTAAGAATTTATCCATTTCATTTTTATCTCCCAAATGTTGGTGTGCAGTTGTTTGTAGAATGGTCTTATAATCCTTTTTATTTCTGTGAAATCAAATGTTCCTTCTTTTATTTATGATCTTAGTAATTTGAGTCTTCTCTTTTTTCTTTATTCTATCTCTGGGTTTGTCAATTTTGTTGATCTTTTGAAAACCAGATCTTTGTTTCATTGATTTTCTCTATTATTGTTCTATTCTTTATTTATCTCTACTCTAAAATCTTTATTATTTCTCTCCTTCTGCTAACTCTGGCTTTAGTTTGTTCTTCTTTTCCTAGTTCCTTATGATGTAAATTTGGATTGTTGATTTGAGATCTTTTTTTTAATGAAAGCATTTATAACTACAAATTACCTTCTTAGAACTGCTTTTGCTGGATCACATAAACTTTGGTATGTTGAACAGATTTTCTAATTTCCCACATATTTGTGAATTTCCAAATTTTCCTTCTCCTGTTGATTTCTAGCTTTATTCCATTATGATCAGAAAATATGCTTTGCATGACTTTAATCTTTTTATTTTCATTGAGACTTGTTCTGTGATCTAACATATGGTCTATTCTGCAGAATATGCACTAGAAAGAATGTGTATTCTGGCTGTTTGGTGGAATTCTGTATATACATGTTAATGTAATTGAGTTATAATGTTGCTCAGGTTCTCTATTTCCTTATTAATCTTTTGTCTTATACTCTATCTATTATTGAAAGTGGGATATTGAAGTCTCCAACTACTATTGTGGGAAAGTTTATTTTTTCCCTTCTCTTCCATCAGTGTTTGCTACATATATTTAGGAGCTCTCATGTTTGGTGCATATATGTTTAAAACTGTTATATGTTCTTGGTGAGTTGACCCTTTTATCATTATATAATATACTTCTATGACTCTTGTAACTGTTTTTGAGTTAAAGTTTGTTTGTTACTAGTGTAGTCACCCCTGCTTTCTCTGGGTTGCTATTTTCAATCTGTGTATATCTTTAGCTGTACAGTGAGTCTCTTGTAGACAGCATGCAGTTGGATCCTACTTTTTTTTTTAACCACTCTGCCAATCTATGTCTTTTGCTCAGTGGACTTTAATCCATTTGTATTAAAAATAATCACTGATAAGGAAGGATTCCTATCGCTTTTCTTGTTTTGTTTTCTGTATGTCTTATAGCTTTTTGTCCTTCATTAACCCCATTAACTCCTGTCTTCCTTTTTATTTGTTAATTTTTTGTAGTGATGTGTTCTGATTACCTTCTTATTTCCTTTTGTGTATATTCTATAGATACTTTCTTTGTGCTTACCATAAGAATTACACATAATGCCATAAAATTATAACAATCTATTTTATTATTTTATTTTATTATTTTTTTATTAACACATAATGTATTATTTGCCCCAGGGTACATGTCTGTGCATCATCAGGCTTACACATTTCACAGCCCTTACCATAGCACATACCCTCCCCAATGTCCATAACCCAGCCACCCTATCCCTACCCACCCCTACCCCCCAGCTACTCTCAGTTTGTTTCGTGAGTTTAGGAGTCTCTTATGGTTTGTCTCTTTCCTGATCCCATCTTTTTTTTATTTCCCTCCCCCACCCCCACGACCCCCCCGCCCTGCCTCCCAAATTCTTCATATCAGAGAGATGCAGCCAACAATCTATTTTAAATTGATAGTAACTTAACTTTGATTGCATGCAAAAGCTACTCTTTTACAATTCCACCTCCCACTTTATGCTATTGATATAATAAATTACATCTTTATATATTGCATACCCATTAACAAAAGCTTATATTTATTTTTATGGTTTTGGTTTTTAAATCCTGTAGAATAAAAATTAGAGTTAAAAACTAAATTACAATAATGCTTGTGTTTACATTTGTCTGTGTATTTACCTTTACCAGAGAATTTTTCATTTCCATGTGGCTTCGAGTTACTGCCTAATATTCTTTCATTCAGGTCTAGAGGCAATAAACTCTCTTAGCTTTTGTTTACCGGGGGATATCGTAATTTCTCCTTCATTTTTGAAGAACAGTATTGCTAGATATAGCTTTCTCAGTTGACAGGTTATTGTTTTTTTTTTTTCAGTACTTTAAACACACAATTCCTCTCCTTTATGGCCTGCAAGGGATCTCCTGAAAAATATGCTGAAAATCTTAGAAGTCATAATTTTTTTTTCTGCTTCAATATTGTTTCTTTGCCTTTGACTTTTGACAATTTGATAATGTGTCAGCATAGGTTTATTTGTGTTTATTTATTTGGAGTTTGTTGAACTTATATTTATGTATATATCTTTTCTAAAATTTGGGTAGTCTCTGCCATTATTTCTTCAAGTATACTCTCTGTTCCTTTTCCTTCTTTTTTCTTCTTCAATACTTATAATACATATGTAGGTCCACTTGACAACAACCCCATAAGTCCCTGAGGCTCTATTATTTTCCTTCAGTCTTTTTTGTTTGTTCCTCAGACTCGATAGTTTCAAATGACCTGACTTCGAGTTTGCTGATTCTTTCTTCTACCTGTTTGAGTCTGTTGTTGAATGTTTCTAGTAAATTTTCCAATTCAGTTGTTTTATTTTTCAGCTCCAGACTTTGTTTCATTTTTTTATAATTTCTATCTTTTTGTTGACATTTTCATTTTATCATTTTTATTACTTTCTTTAGTTCTTGGCTCATGTTTTCTCTCATCTCTTTGAACATATAGAAGGCAGTTGTTTTAATGTCTTTATCTAGTAAATCCAATGCCAGTATGTCAACACAGATGGTTTCTGGAAATTTATTATTTTTTTTTTTTTGTTTTGATTGGACCATGTTTTTCTGTTTCTTTGTATGCCTTGTTTTGGTTGAAATCTTGGCATTTGGAAAAAAAAAAAAACCACCTCTCCCCACCTTTAATGACTGGCTCCATATAGGAGCCACTAATCAGAGACCTTCACTAATCAGCCAAGTGTGAAGACAAGGTATCAAACCTTTTCTGAGTATGTATTTTCCCTGGACCAGAGTGTGATATGTGTGTGTTTTTTTCTGATTCAGTATACATGATTACTTTTAAATGTCTCAATTTCCCTTCTCAAATTCTTCTCAGGGCCTTAATTGTTCTATCATATTCCTCAATCAGTAATCTCTTGCTGCAGCATCTGTAGGTCTGGAGTCTCCTCGCAGTTATCTAGATCTATAACAACTGCCTCCATGGCTTCCACTAGCCTGAAATCTGAGCTGCACTGCTTTTAGCCATCTGTGCTTCAGGTTAAGCAACACAGATACCAAGCTTTTGGGCTTCCTCTAGACAGGTTAGAAAATTGCAGATTTTTCAGCTTCTGCTCTCCCTGGTTCCTGGGGAAGGGACCTGGGGACCAGGCCACTCCTTCCCTCAAAACTTGCTATATGATACTGGGGAGAGGGTAGAGCAAGGGTTAGTAAAAATTCCATGAAATTTCCTACTATTTTAGTGACTTTTTCTTGATTGAGAGTTCACTTGGTTGCTCTAGATCCATAGTTATTAAATCCAGTCTTTATTGTTTATTTAATGTGTCTCTTGGGGAGCCAGTTCCTAGAGCTTCCTAGTTGGCCCTCTTGATGACACCACTCGCTATATTTTAATGAAGAAAAAAGAAAGAAATGGAAGAATAATATCTCCTCCTTAATCCTAAAATGTGAGCACAGAAATCACTATTTGAGGGGAGATGACTGGTTGAGAGGAGGGAAGGGCCTGGAACATTGAACCTCAACTGTTTGGTAATCATGATGAAGTGACCATGTAGGGGAGCAGAGATGGCTGTGCCAGAATCTAACTGTGGGGTAAATTACCTCACAAATTCATTTCTGGAGGTTCTTTGTGAGTCAGAGAATACAAATTAAACGATGATGGGCATGAGTGTACATATAATCAGATATAACTAGAGCTCAAGGCTAGATCCTTGTCCCATTCCATCTATAGCCAAGATCCTCAACATGTGGTCCCCAGACCAGCACCATCAGCAGATTCTAGTTTCCAATCTTTGATCTAGTGCGTATAAGAAACTTTGGGATAAGTTCTCAGCACTTTGTATTTTAATCAGCCCTCCAGCTGATTCTGATGCACACTCAGGTTTGAGTTGATCAAACCTGCAGCAACCTCCCAGGCCCCTTTTTCTAATCCCAACTCCCCATAAGTACCCACAGGTACCATGGTGGTATCTGTGCCTTCCAAATTTTTTAAGAATTTTTAATAAAGGAGCTAATGATCTGATTACTTGTGAATGCATATGTATATAGGTGTAAATATACAGATAACTTATGGGTCCCTCCTAGACTTACTTCCTTTTATACAAGAAGGCTACACCAGAAAATGAACTTTTGTGGGGCTTCTGGGTGGCTCAGTGGGTTAAAACCTCTACCTGCGGCGTAGGTCATGGTCTCAGGGTCCTGGGATTGAGCCCCGCATCAGGCTCTCTGTTCAGTGGGGAGCCTGCTTCGCCCCTCTCTCTGCCTGCCTCTCTGCCTACTTGTGATCTCTCTCTCTCTCTTTCAAATAAATAAATAAAATCTTTAAAAAAAAAAAAAGAAAATGAACTTTTGTGTGTGTCCGAAGGACCAAGGATATCTAAAGTGTGTGTGAAAATCATGTATTTGAGGCCTTTGCTAATGATGATACTGCTCCTGGATTACTTCATGTCACTTCCAGGTCCTTCAACCATAGGGTTGGTATCAATAAATCCTAAAATCAGTCATTTTGAACTTGATAGTGACTTAAGAAAGAGCATGGGTCTATGGAGCTACTCCATGCATGGGCAGTTAACTCCATTGCTGTGAACTCTGGAAAATTCTTAGACAATATAGGGACTCTACTGTATGCATGGCCTGGATCCAAACTTAGACAATTGCTATTAGTACCTGATAATGTTTTCATTAATATGCAAAACCATGAAGCAAACCCAAAGGCAATAAAAAGACACAGTATTTTAAGAAAACCCAATAAGTAGAAACCTAAATTCATTGAAAAAATTATTTTGGGGGCATATTCATTCCAAAGAACCATTTGATTTACAAAATGAATGTATTTATATTATTATTTGAAGTAGAGAGCTTCCCTGCAATAGGAAGCATTAATTAAAGGAAATAACATTTATGTGAATTAGATAATCACATAGAAATACCTATGGATCTTAAAAACATGGTACTAGGTAAAATAGAAAAGTAAAATATTTTTAACACAATGCCACTTAATAAACAAATGCATGCCAACAGAACAAATGCAAGAAAAAAGGTCAGTGTCTTAGAATGTTCATATACGTTTACAGTGTGACCCAGCAATCCCACTTATAGTTATTTATTCTAGAGAAAGGAAACTCACATTCACACTAAATCCTGTATTTGAATATTTACAGCAGTTATATTCATAATTGCCAAAACCTAGAAATAATCCGAGAGTCCTTCAAAGGGTAAATGGACAAACAAACTATGGTACAGCTATAAAATGGAGTACTATTCAGCAATAAAAAGAGATGAATCATTGATAAATGTAACAACTTAGATGGACTGGAAAGACATTATGCTGAGTGCAACAATCTAAAGAAAGATTCCATTTATATGAAATATAGCTATGGAGAACAGATCAGTGGATGCCAGAGTTAGGGTTGGTGTTGAGTATAATTGTAAATGGCTAACACAAGTGAGTTTATTTAGGATGATATTATCCCAATTATGGTGATAGTTAAATGAATCTACACATGTGATAAAATTTAACAGAACTGTATACCAAAAAAAGGAAAACAGAATGCTTGTAAAAAATAGTAAAAGTCAAAACAAGGTCTTTAGCTTAGTTAATAGCATTGCCCCAATGTCAGTAGCAACCTCTTAGTTTCATAACTGTACTATGGTTATGTAAGATGTTACCCTTGGTAGAAGCTAGGGGAAGGTAACATGGGAATTCTTCATACTATCTTTTCAATTTCTATATAAATCTAAAATTATTTCTAAATGGAAAGTTTTTTTAAGACCAAACGCCAATTAAAAGGATGCATATTAACTTATCTTAATGGTTGCCTATAGGAAGAAGGGAATGGGAACCAGAATGGCAGGGAAAGAGAGATTCCGATGTATATTTAAATACCTGATTTATAATTTTCAGGGTAAAGTTTAGTTCTCTATTACTAAATTATAAACACCATGAGGTCAAGAACTGTTTACTAGTCATTTTCAGATCTCTTTATGACCAATATATAAATAAATAAATATATATATATATAAAGGTTCATAATGAATATTCATTCTGTTATTAAATAAAAGAACTAGTGAACATATCCATTTCATAACTGAACTCCATAAAACAAACAATCCAAAATTTGCAAGTGATTATTGGTGGAAATGTTGACATTTCATGCATACACACTTTAATTATTATGCTTTATATATGGGTCCAAAACATTTCTGTGTGATGCAGTTACATCATGCCCAGCTCTTACCCAAAAAGGAATGGGACTGCCATCAATAAACTTGGGAATTCAGTGGGAAATACCAGATGGGGAGACAATGTGTTCTCATCACTGCTAAGGGTCTGAGTGTCTCTTACCGCTAAGGTTTGCCTTTCAACAGAAAAGAAATTATAGTTCCTAGAAATGTCACCATGGAGGTTTCTGGAACCCAAGATGGACTCTTGAATTAGAATGTCCCATTGATCAAATCACCTTTTTTGTTTCACAAGTTTCCTTATTTTCTTCATGCTCTTCTTTTACCTTAAGAGGTGCCTGCATATAATTTAATATTCCTTTATAATATTTTATGAATCAAGGCCATACTTCTCACCTAGTAATTGCACTCCTTAAATGTATAATGAAGGCTGCTCAGGAATGCACCAAATCGTGTTTTCTTACTCTTCATTTTCAGTTTACTCTGCAGAAGAGTGAAAACATCTAGGAAAGGCATAGCCTATTTAATACTGACATGGAGAAAAGAACGAAGCTAGCAAAAGGAAGAGATGGGAGAAGAGAGGGGTTGGGTGAGAGAATTTGCATGTGCTAGAAAGGGTAATAGTAAAACAAATCCTTGTTTCCATAAATCGGTAGATACAAAGGGAGTGGCTCTGAAAAGGTCATATGCTGTGCAATATCAATGAAATACTTTGGATGAAGGTTTTCTAAAGACCCTTTGCTAGATTGTCTCAACTCTGAATCCAGTGGTCCTTCTGAGAATAGGATAAGTGGTTTTCTTATTCTTGATAGGAAAGGCAGGGCATTCTCCTTGCTGTGTAACAAGAAAATCAAACATGTGACATTTGATTACTGCCATATGCTGCCATATTCAATATGAAGTGTCTTCCTTTCGCAATGAACAGCATGTCTCCAGTATTGTCTCTTGCTTGAGCTGCCTGGAAACAAAAACTGACTACAGAAATAGGCTAGTTTGGCATGGTCTTTATGACAAACTTAATTGAGCAATAAGTGAAAATGCAAGAATTTTGTCAGGTGTTGTAAAAATGGAAAGTCACATGGATTTAAAAGAGATCTGCTCTTAAAGATGAAAAAAAAAATCTTCTTTTAAAAATGCTAATTGCTTCCCCAAATTCTGTTACAAAATTTGCATCTTTAGTCTGGGCAACTGTCACCTACCTAGTCTCCACTCCCGCACAGTCCTTGATGAGAACGATAAAGCTCTAGATTCACTTATGATAAATGTCTTGGACCCCCAGAGAGCAGAGCCTGAGACAAGAACTAGAGTGCTTGGGGTTTAATTGGGGGTGTGGTCCCTGGGAGTGTGAGTGGAGGACAAAAAAAGCAGGGACTGCCAGCCTGGGGAACTTTGTCAAGTTGACCACCATTGCAGACAAGTGCACCTGGGCACATCCAGGTTAGGGAAGAGGGGGGTTTTTATCCAATGACTCCGTTTATCCTCCCTGACCAAGAGTGGCCTCAAGGGTGAGAAAAGACTGCAGCTCTGACAAGGTGCTATTTGGTTATCCTGTGCAACACCAGTAACTCAGCCGTGGCTAAGGCACAGTTGTCCTGGAGGCCAGGAGGCATGCAGAGTCCGGTGAGGGGAGTCCAGCAGAATCACTTCTCGACACTTGATCTGGAGGACCTCAATGACGTCAAGCCCTATGGTTGGATTTTTGGATATTTTGGATTTATACAGACAGTTTAAAAAACAGGCTCAAGAAAAATCATGCTTATCTGTGACAGACTTAATCAATCAATCCATCAATCAATTAAACTGTCTCACGTAGCTGTTGACAAGCAGATTGCTTAGCATCAGGACCCATAACCAGAATCCCAGCCTTGCCTTCTAAAAACTTGAAGCTTGCTTTGAACCACACAGTATATCATGCTCAATTCTATGTTAAAAGAACTAGTTAGTTCTGACCCAAATACATTTTAATATAAGAAAAACAAGTGGCTATTTAGGCATGGGTGGCTGACACATTTTCCTGGACTAGAAACCTGAGGTTGTTTGATAATGTAGGATTCTATGGAATTTGATCTGGTTATGTCTCAATAGCACGGGTCTTGGAAAAATAGTGTCTATGGTCAGCTCAACTGCTCACTAACTGTATGATGTTCTTAAAAGACCTAAGCCTCTTCTGGCAAGGATCCCTCACATAACAAAGAGAGTAAATAACACCATTTCATAAAGCATCTGAGAAGACTAAGAAATTTATATAAAGCATTTTACCCAGTGCCTGTGTACTTTAGGCAGAAAGTTAATTCCCTTTGCTTGATCATGCACATTCATTCCAGAAGGCTGATTAGCAGGAAAAAAACTTTGAAACTGCTCACATGCACAGTCATACCTCTCCCAGACAAGTTCCATGCACTGGCCCTCAGCTGCTGTTCAAAACCAAGTTGCAAATTCAAGTCTAGGTGGCATGGCACCTTCCTTTTTCTTTAATGTCAGCAAGTTTAATTTTAATTCTGGGCTATGAAACAACAGAAGGATGTAGGCAGTCTTTTGTTATTTATGCAGCATGCTAAAAATTATGCGATAGACAGTAAATTAAGAAAAGCTGCCCTATAAATTTCAGTTAAGTCTTACATGTGTTTTAATATTTAATACATCATCATGAATCACATTTCCATAAACCACAATGGAAGTTCAGAAAATACGTATAAGAATGTGTTATATTTTTACTAGCGTTATTTTTCTTCAACTAAAGCTATTCTCTAAATAAAGCACAAAATTAGCTGGATTTTTCTCTATGATATAAAACACAAAATTAAGTCTCACTGACCACTGATGTTGCTGAATCGAGTCCAAAGCACAATGTCTAACTTCAGTTCAGGCATTACCAGAACAGCTCAAATTATACCCTGAAAGAATGAGTGTACATTCCCATTCTCTCTTGATTTATTTTGTGGTTCTAAAGAAAATTGGCTAGGAGGCATTAGCTGATAATAAAATGTGATCTGGGGGAGGCTGGGTGGCTCAGTCAGTTAAGTGTCTGACTTCGGCTCAGGTCATGAACTCAGGGTCCCAGGATCAAGCCCCACATTGGGTTCCCTGCTCAGTGCGGAATCTACTTCTCCCTCTTCCCCTCCCCCTGCTCATGCTCTCTGTCTCTCAAATAAATAAATAAAACCTTTAAGAAAATAAGATAAAATGTGACGTGGTATTGGAGGTAGGTCTGTGTAGCAGAACGCTCAAAGATAAGAAAAACTGGTTTTAAATTCTTTATGTTCAATGAGTACATAACTCTTAACTGCCAACCACTGGAGATGCATTTTCAGCTGAGCCTGTGTGGTGTATGGTTGTGTGTGGTGATGACATTGGTTCTTGACACACCCAATGTGTGTGTATGTGTGTATGAGTTCGAACCTCATAATTCAGTTTTAAGTTTAGATTAAAGAATCTACATTTAGACTGATAAATTGGAAAAGCTCAAAGGAGGGAGAATATAAGAACCACAGAATGACCAGCTTGAGGGGATTATAATTTAATGAGTCATGACTAAATACCACATGAAAGAATTTGAGCAAATATCTGTTGCTTTAGCTATTGCTCATCAAAAGGCAGCTGCTGCTAATACCAAGAAGCTCAAAGACCAGCTCGGAATCCTTCTCAATACAGTGACCTCCAGTGGATCAGAGTTAGCATGTGAAACAGAAACCTATTTTTCAGGCATGGATTAGGGATCATTGGGTATCAAGACTTTTGGTGCTGAGAGAGTTTAGTAGAATCTCAGGATAAGAATCACTGTGGTAGGAATAGCAGTTGGGGAAAGCTTGAGCTAAGCATGGAGAAATGGCACTTATTTGGTTGCACACTTTGTGTAGAGAGAACTAATGTGAGTAATCACCAAGGAAGGAAGGAAAGAGGCATGCAGGGCTGGGAAAAGAAGTCTACATGGGTCACATCTGCACTACCATGCAATGAGATAACCTGTGAAGTTGCACCTGATAAGAGGCAATGTGGAGGGTTTAGCCGAGGAATCAACACACAATAGGAAAATCAAAAGCCATTTCGGGGTTGATGAGCATGTCACTGATGTGATGCCAGTAGTATATTTGGAGGACTGATGTCCAGAGGAAGAACGTGTATCATTGGGGGTGCTACTCTGAACATGTGATGTAATTAAGGGGGTCTGTGTGTAAATGGTTTATTTGAAGGCAATTCCAGGAAGCACTGATAGGAATGGGGAAGCAGGACAGGGAAGAGAAGGCAGTATGAGTGTGTGTAATGAATGGGTAACCACTGTGGGAAGCTGGGACACAAGACCACCAGGGAATCTTTGAGGCAGTAGAGAACTCACTTTCAGAATTACATTGCCTGAAGCAGCGGGTTATTTATCCAACCATTCTGCTTTGTCATCTGCAGAGCAGTGACCTAGGACATTAACTCCTCATCCCCTCCAACCTACCTTGCATATGGGTTGTACCAGAGTATGGGTGACAAGTTGACCATGGGCAGGTCATCAACATGCCAGCCTACACTCACCTTGATGGTGCCTTGGATTCTCTGTTTTCTCTCCTCCCTATTCAATTAAGGGGAACCCCAGCCATTTCGGCCTACTCTGTAAGGAGCAACTTTCTGAATATAACTGCGTCATTCTCACCAGCATATCCATTGAAAAAAACACGACCAAAATTGCATCTAGGTTTAGACATCATGTATACCTTATCATCACATTAATTGTTAACCCACACTATTCAACTTTCTTCTGAAAGAGTTTGAAATAACCCTGTGGCCCTGTGAAATAAACAACCCTTTCTCCCCCTTAGGTAGCTTCTTTCCCTGCTCCAGGCTTTGGGAAAGGAGTGACTTCCTGAGCATTCCTACTTTCCTGAGAGAAACTGGATTCCTTACCTCTGGGGTCACCTGATGTATTTAGGCATAGTGCCTTTTGAAGTAAGATCCTCTTTCAGAATGGGCATGAAACTTATGCCCAGTGAGGAGGCACACCAAATTACTAAATTGGCACAACTTCACTGTGAGGATGATCTTATCTTATCTTATCTTACAGCTTTAAATACTGTAATGTTTCCCAAATCATCCTTAGACTGGCTTGAATTCTTTTTTTTTTTTTTTTTTTTTGACTGGCTTGAATTCTTGATGCACCCAATGGCCTACTCAAGATCTCCCCTTGCATATGTAAGAAGGATTTCAGAATTAACATGTACGAAGCTCATCATCTGGCGATCAGCTCATCTCCATTTCCTCATCTCAGTAAATGGCAACTCCATTTTGCAGGAGCTCAGGGAAAGCATCTTGTAATCAACATTGCTTCCTCTTTCTTTCACACCCACATCTGATCTGGCAGCAAATTCCATTGGCCCTAACTTCCAAATAAACACCCAGAGTCCACCGAGTTCTCCACTGCTGCTGTGCAGGTCCAAAGAGCCATCATCACCTGCCAAAGTTATTGCAATAACCTTCCTGATTCTACACTTGCTTCCCTTCATCCTGATCTCAGCACTGCTGTCAGAAGATCCTCATGAGATGGTGCCCAGATCACGTCTCACCTGTTCAAACCCTCAAACTGCTTTTTGTCTCCCTTAGTCCATACAGAGCCCAGCAGGCCCCTCGTGATCAGACTGTCCCATTTCCTCTCTGATCTTATCTCCTACTACTCCCCAGCTTGCTCATTTATATCTACCTAATCCTCCTGGAATGGACTAGGTATATGCCCACCCTAGCACCTTATACCTCCTGTCCTTGCTCCCTGGAATGTTCTTCCTCAGATTTTAAGTGAAGAGGGCTTACCTCCTCTCCATTCTTTGAATTCAAACTAAGATTTCATCTCTCCAGCAAATTTTCCTGGCTGTATAACTACATTGACAAGCATTCCAACATTCTTTATCCTCCTTCCTGGCTTATTTTTTCCTTGGCACTTAGCATGAATTTTATATTTTATCTTCTACTTGTTTATTTTGCTTATCACCTGTCTTCCCCCACTAGAATGTAAGTACATATTTCATTCCCGGCTATATTTGCAGAGTTAAAATGAGTGCCTATTTCTGAATTAGTATTCAATAAATACTTGCTGAATGAATGAATGAGTTGCTAAATTCATTATTTTAGGCAAAGGGGACGTTCCTTTTGGCAACACTGAAGTTTTTGTTTGCAGGCACATTTCTTAGAGAACAATTTCTCTAGTTAGTAGCCTGTAGGTGGTCATGGAAGTTTCAACTGCAGTGCTCCTGAACAGGACTCTACATGCTGTCAGATTATTTGGATAAAGGATCACCCCCTGCCACGGTTAGCATATTGTTTTCTCACATCCCATTTGCCAAATTCATACAACCAATTGTGCTATGACAATTTTTCCTGGGGCATTAAAAACAGTTGAGAACACAGATTGCTGAACAAATGGGAGAAGGAAGCAATCATGTCTGTCATTTTAGAGAAAGGTGTTCCCCCTTTCCTGACTCATCGCCATGAGCCACCTCGTAGTGCATGTCAGCCACCCCCAGAAGGCAACCTTCCAAGTCTCAGGAAGCTCCTGTGCTTTTTTTCCTGCTGAACTAATATCGCAACCTCCCAAACTCAGGCCTGTGGAGCCATTCAGTGATTTATTCTTGGAAATTAGGTGCTCAGAGTGAAGCTATGATGAACTCTAGACTAAACTGACCAACGTAAGCTTGGAGGCGGCAAGTATTTTATGTTCTCTTCTCAGAATCTTTCTACATGGAGCACAACTCATGGCCTCAGGGGAAAGTGAAGCCTGTCGGCTCATGGTACAAAGGTCTCCTGTGTGCAAGCACTGAAATACTTTAGACTCACTCTGTCCAGACCTGCAGTTCTTTTGTTCCCCTATCTTTACACAGCACTATGTTTTATGCTGTTGAACTCTCCCAAGATTTTGCATGAATGAATAAATAAAAAATCAAGTTATAATAACAATAATATCTTTTTTAAAAAGATATTTATTTATTTGACAGAGAGAGAGAGAGAACAGGAGCAGGCCAGGGAGGGGCAGAGGGAAAGAGAGAAGCAGACTCCTTGATGAGCAGGAAGTGCAATGGGGGCTCAATCCCAAGACTCTGAGATCAAGACCTGAGCCAAAGGCAGACACTTAACCAACTGAACCACCCCATTCCCCCAGTAATAATGTGTCTTAAAGAGAGTGCAAAATGATTGCATCTGGACCTGAACAGCCCTAAGAATTCAATGGCAATGTTGAAACCAATCCCTATCACATACGTCTGCTTGTGGACACTTCAGACAGGACCCCAGAGCCATCCAGGATCACTGCACACCCTGAACTGTAATAAGGTATCCGTGATTTGCTCCCTCATTCTCCTTCCACCCCACTTGGCCATCTAGTAGATGTGACGGGTCAGATGCCCTGGCCTATGGATTTCTCAGTTAGCTTTTAAAACTATGAATGTACATAAGTCTGCTAAAGTCAAGGACTTAAAAGCTGCAAGGCATTATCTTATCTTTTAAAAAGAATAAAACATTTTATACACACACACACACACACACACACACACACACACACACAGAACTTTCTTTGTTTGTAATAAAATCAGTCCAACAGGGCTTAAGATGAAGATTTTATCACAATCACTATTTCCTGAGGAATAAAAACAAATATTCCGTTAACCTGGTTTTTTTTTAATATGGTTAATAATTTCTGGGACACCTGGATGGCTCAGTCTATTACATTATCTGACTATTGATTTTGGCTCAAGTCCTGGGATGGAGCCCCACAAAGGGCTCCGTGCTCAGCAGGGAGTCTGCTCCAGATTCATTCTCTTTCTCCCTCTGCCCTTCCCCCCACTCACACACACACACCCACTCTCTCTCTCTCAAATAAATAAATCTTTAAAAAATTTTGGTTGATAATTTCTGCCAGTAGTCTATTAATCATCAGAAGGCCTGAATTTAACTTATACTATGCCAACAGTATGCTACATTTTCTCCAAGCCATTCTTCTTCATTTTAACACATAATTTACTATTACTATATTAGTATATTAGAAAGCTAAAGAAAAAATCATTTGGGAAGAAATGCATCTTTTGTTCTCTCTGAGGGCTAGGTACCACTTGGTAGGAGGTGTTAAGAACGAGTAAAGAAATTTCCTTTCAGGTTTAACAGCTTTTTTGCCTGTTTCAGTTGAACATACCATGTCTCCCAAGAGGCCCTGGCTATGCTGCTCTTTACAGGGAAAATTACTTGGTAGAGAAAAAAAACTGTATTATTTCCTACTCTAGATTTGAGGAAATATGTGAAGAGTACCTATTTATGCATTAAGTATATGAGAAGAATGCATGAAAATTAAACAAAACAAAAAATAACCGTATCCCATACATAAATTTTATTTTCACAGAACAATAAAAATAATTAAAAAGGCCTTTTATCAAGAGGCCAACTAAGTGTGATTTTTACTTTGCATAAAATCATACTACGTAAGAATGTTATATACCATGATATGCCACTACTAGAGTACTATTCTTCTCTGAGGACCCATATTCATTCTAATTATCTCAACAGGAGATAGAGGTGACAGAAATACAGCTCAGGGGTCAAATATATGCGGAGAAATCCAAAACCACGTTAGTTTGAGAAGCAATGTTGCCCTTGGGGAGGAAAACGAAGTGTGGTAAATGAGGAGAAGGTATTCATGCTCTTGTCCCATTCAAGGATTTCCTGGGAGATCCTGAGTATATCCTCCCATTTTTCTTACTGCAAATATTCTTATCATGTAGCTGAGAGGCACACCGCACACGCGCTCATGGGTTTGGGTCTGCTCTTGCACTTCTGGTGAGAGAAGGCACACCCAGGGCTCTGTGATAATGAAGAGCAGGGTGGTGTGAGGAGGTGGCTCTGCAATGTGGGGTGACAGCTCACTTGGGTCTTCTCAGGGTGAGGGGCAGCCCAGACTGTCCTCTCATAGCTGTGATCCCTCAGTGTTTGTCAAGTGCAATGTCATCCAATTTATTCTTTCCCTTGTAACACACATTTCCCCCCCCCTTGGATGATTGATGGGACATAGAATCTAATTTTGAAACAATTGCCATTCGGAAAATCTTCCACCATGGAAATATAGGCCACAATTTTTAGTCATTTTGACTATTATTCAGCATGAACTGAGACCTGATGTTCTGGTGTTTAAAAAGTGATGGTTGAGTCCTTATTCCTTAACATAACCAATAAAGGGCTTCTTAAGATGACAAATCATACTATTTTGTTACTTATCAACGCCTACTGTTGAGGAGATAAATGTATGCACACGTGGGTGTATGTATTGTAAATGTGTATACATACATAGTGTAAAGCTTCCTTTGGAGCCAAGCAACAAGAAAATACAACTTGCTGGAATTACCATTTATTAATGTTGTTTCTTTAAAACTCTTCCACACAGATTTTACTCCGCATTTTTCAGATAGTAAAAATAACAATAGTCAACAGCTAATCTGTTTAATGTGCTGGAAGATAGAGAAACAATTCACTGTTAGTATATGTATGCATTATATTCTCATAGCTAGTAATGATTTCTGATTCAGCTCTTGACGTGTCAGCAGTGAGCATTTGGTTAAATATTATCTAAGGACTGAATTATCTGAAATAACAGTAGTACACACCTCATTTCCTCACAAGTAATTGAAAAAATATTTCAGTCACATTAAATTTCAGATTAAACACATATATAATTCTCAACATGATGAGTTCATGTTTGGCCTTTTTCTCCCAAGTTTATTGCTTTTGCTGTGCTATGTTTGGGTCTCAAGTTGGTGATGTGGGAGGCTGTGACATTAGTCCAGGTTGTTCTTGGCACTTGGAAAATACTGATGAGAAGGAGCTGAGAATTTTAATTCAATTGAAATCCTCAGAAAATCAATGGACTTGAATTTGCATCCAGGTGTGTGGAGGAGGTGGGTTATGTGTGGGTATCTGTGTGCACAGCATGGTGGGATTTTGCTATGTTTATATTCACAGCTTCAAGAATGTTGGAGGAAATGGCAAAATCAAGATTTTGTTAGACTGGGATTATGTTGATAAAGTTGATACAGAATTCCTGGTGACCTTTTGTGATGTAAGGAAAACTATATCTTCCATTAGTGTACTTCCTAAGGCAATAAATAAGAAGAATGACCCTATCAGAAAATGAATCAGTCATACCATAAGAGCAGCAAATGTCATCTGCATGTATTTACCTCAGAGGAGGAGGTGGGGCATATTGATATTTCCAAGTGGGCTTTTATTGGGAACATCTCCCATTAGCACTAATGAGAGCTGTTTAGTTAAGCCACTGCTCTCTCATGCTCAGGGCATATTTCATCCTCAATGCTAAAGCTTTGAAACTTTTTTCCCCTCTTACATGAAACTCTGGTAATTATGCTAAATGCTTAACTGTAAATATGGCTTTCTATGAGTCCTCCCTGCTGTGTGTATGCATATCTAAAAAGAACCGAGGCTTTTCATTACTATGCACTTCCCTGTCACCAAAGCCCCTTTCAGAGATATTTCTTTCATCAGTACAGCAAAACTAAAACCCAAGAAGGAAAATTCTGAGTCCCCTTACTCCTCATCTGGACCCCAACCTGGATTCCTTTGATACTCAGAAGGTCTAGAAATTGTCTTGTTTCTCAGTAGAGTGGTAATCTTTTCCATCTACCCTTCTAGAAGACCAGGCAAAGGCTAAATCCAATGTGATGGAAACACTCCCCAGAACAAAATGCCAAAGGAAAATGAGAAGAATTGAAGACAAAAAACTAACTTCAGTTATTAAGATAAAGAAGATGAATATTCTAGAAGAATCCAGAATATCAATAACCTTGAAGAGTAGCAACATTCCTCTCGTGAGTCAGGCACACGTGTAAGACACATCTTCTCATTCACCCCTCTCAGCAGCCTGTCAGGAGGGATGGTTACCTATGTCTTCAGATACAAAACTTGGTTCAAAAACTAAGTGGCTATAAGAATCAGAGGGAAGAAAATGCTTTTCAGTGAGATAATAATAACACAGATGCCAAGGAGACAAGACTGTTTGGCCTTTGCCTTCAGATATAGAAAGAGCCGTTTTTCAGGGACAGGCCATTAGCCAGTGTCAGAGGAGACATGTGGTTACAATGCAGTGCCAAAGATCTGGATTAGACTAGGAGGATAGCTCACGACCATGAACTTATTTGCTGTGTCTACCAAGTTGCTTGTTTCCAAGAACCATTCAATAGCTAAGCTGTGGTGTCATATGGGCCAAGCTGTCCCCCTCTCAGCGACTGGAGCACCCAACTCTGTATTTCTGACAGCATTCTGAGCTGGAGAGAGCACAGTGGAAGCATTTGTCAGATCAGTTGGGTGAATGTGCAATCACATCACAGTGAGGGTCCTTAATTGTCTGGCAACAACAGAGGCCAATATTGCCACCACATCTGTCCAGGACAAAGAGGTGGAATTTAGCACCTCTCAAGTTTCTTCTGTCCCTATTGTGATTCCAAGTGATCTCGTACTACCATCCCTAGTCCGGGGACTCTGTCTCCTGGGGTTCAGTTTGGAAATGAGGCCTCACATCTAGCACATCCCCTAGGTCTCACCAAAGGGACTGTAATTCTTTACAGAAGACCTTTAATTTTGAAAACTTCTTCCTTTTTAGAAACTCAGCTGCAGCCTAAGGGTGCTTAACATAGGAAGTAACTTCAAGGCTCTTGGGCTTATAGATAAAAAACAAACAAACAAACGAAAATACCACCATGGAAGAGTGAACTTGATAGTTTTGCCTCTGTTTCAGGAATACAACTACTTTTCATTAGAACACAACTCCTTCATTATGCCATTCTAAACTTCTGTAGAAAAGGAACTCCTGGGTCTGTTTCTCTGTATTTACTTTTCAATCTCCTAAACAGTTACTAGATAAAAAATATAATGAAGTCTAGTTTCTTTGAATGATTCAACATCTTTACCCCTTTGTTAGGATTGAATGGTAAATATTACCAGTTTTTCTTCGTTTTCTGTATCTATGATTTGTCTCTAGAACAGGTGATGGGACAAGTTAGTAGAGTGTTATTTGGGTTTTTTGTCAACATGGACAGAATTTCCTATCCTGAGAAGCAAATCCTTATAGAAGCAGATCTCCCTGAAGTCAAATGTCTTGCCATATGCTCTGTGGAAGCACAAGGGAATTGCCTGCTTGTGGTCAAATGTTGAGTAAAAGTTGAAGAGCTGAAGACTTCCCTTTGGGGCTTGCTTTACAGCTGGAAGGCAGGATCAACATGGCCTACACAGGAGGTAGCAGTGACAGAGGGGAAAGAATATGACATTGAAATGTAAATTTATGTTTTCATCTCCCATTCACCTGGGGTAAATTTTATTACCATACTGTGAGGAATAAATGGTAATGTGCTACACCTAGTCCATGTTTATGTTCATCAATTTGTTCGATTTCAATCTCCCCTTCTGGTAGCAAATGAAAAATAAGTTAAAAAATAATATGGCCAAAATGTATTATACTGTTAACATATTGACGAGATGGAAGAAATCCAATTGTGATTGCAAAGCCTCCTTATTCTCACCATTTTTCAGAGCATGAATTAAGGAAAAAACCCAAGCTGACATTTCCTCATGACTAAGTTATGGGCATAAAAGTACTGCTGTCTATCACTGCTGATTTAGAAAAAGTAGAAAACTATCCTGATATTGCATAATATTCATGACAGCACTAATATTAGTTAAATATGATAAACCATTGTGTTCTTCCAACCACAAACAAAAATCGATATGACATAGGCTATTTATCAATCTCATAGAAGTAACTAACTATAAAGAAATGTAATTGGATTGCTTAACTTATTGGCATATAGCTGTTGATAATAATTTCTGATGATTGTTTCTATTTCCTTGGGGTTAGTCGTGATCTCTCCCCTTTCATTCATAATTGTGTTAATTTGGGTCCTCTCTCTTTTCTTTCAGATTAGTTTGGCCAGTGGTTTATCAATCTTATTGATTCTTTCAAAAAGCCAACTTCTGGTTTTGTTGATGCATTCTACTGTTTCTCTAGTTTCTAACTCGTTGATCTCTGCTCTAATCTTGATTATCTCCCTTCTTGTGCGTGGGGTTGTCTTAATTTGTTGTTGATTTCCCAGTTCTTTAAGGTGTAAAGAGAGCTGGTGTATTCGGGATTTTTCCATTTTCTTTTTTGCGTGAGGCTTGGTGGCTATGTATTTTCCCCTTAGGACTGTCTTTGCCATATCCTATAGGTTTTGGACAGATGTGTCTTCATTATCTTTGGCTTCCACGAATTGTTTAAGTTCTTCTTTGATTTCCTGGCAACCTAGAAGAAATGGATGCATTCCTGGAAACCTGGAAACTTCCAAGGCTTAAGCACGAAGAAATTGACAACCTGAATAGACCAATATCTAGCAACGAGATTGAAACAGTGATCAAAAACCTCCCAAAAAACAAGAGCCCAGACCTGATGGATTCCCTAGAGAATTCTAGCAAACATTCAAGGAAGAAATAATAGCTGTTCTCCTGAAGCTGTTTCAAAAAATAAAAACAGAAGGAAAATTTCCAGACTCTTTCTATGAAACCAGCATTATCCTGATCCCCAAACCAGGCAAAGACCCCATCAAAAAGGAGAATTTCAGACCAATATCCTTGATGAATATGGATGACAAGATTCTCAACAAGATCCTAACTAATAGGATCCAACAGCACATTAAAAAGATTATTCACCATGACCAGGTGGGATTTATCCCTGGGATTCAAGAGTGGTTCAACATTCACAAATCAATCAGTGTGATAGAACAAATCAATAAGAGAAGAGAGAAGAACCACATGGTCCTCTCAATTGATGCAGAAAAGCATTTGACAAAATACAGCATCCGTTCCTGATTAAAACTCTTCAAACTATAGGGATAGAGGGAACATTCCTCAATTTCATAAAATCTATCTATGAAAAGACCACAGCGAATATCATTCTCAATGGGGAAAAGTTGACAGCCCTTCCCTTTGAGATCAGGAACACGACAAGGATGCCCACTCTCACAACTCTTGTTCAACATAGTACTAGAAGTCCTAGCAACAGCAATCAGACAACAAAAAGAAATAAAATGTATTCAAATTGACAAAGAAGAAGTCAAACTCTCTCCCTCTGCAGATGGCACGATACTTTATATGGAAAACCCAAAAGACTCTACCCTCAAAATATTAGAACTCATACAGCAATTCAGTAATGTGGCAGGATACAAAATCAATGCACAGAAATCAGTTGCTTTCCTATACACTAACAATGAAAATATGGAAAGAGAAATTAGAGAATCGATTCCATTTACTATAGCACCAAGAACTGTAAGATACCTAGGAATAAACCTAACCAAAGAAGTAAAGGATCTGTACTCGAAGAACTACAGAACACTCATGAAAGAAATTGAAGAAGACACAAAAAGGTGGAAAAGCATTCCATGTTCATGGATCGGAAGAATAAACATTGTTAAAATGTCTATACTGCCCAGAGCAATCTATACTTTCAATGCCATCCCAATCAAAATTCCACCGGCATTTTCCAAAGGGCTGGAACAAACTATCTCAAAATTTGTATGGACCCAGAAAAGACCCCGAATTGCTAAGGAAATGTTGAAAAAGAAAAACAAAGCTGGGGGCATCACATTGCCTGATTTCAAGCTTTACTACAAAGCTGTGATCACCAAGACAGCTTGGTACTGGCACAAAAACAGACACATAGACCAGTGGAACAGAGTAGAGAGCCCAGATATGGACCCGCAACTCTATGGTCAAATAATCTTTGAGAAAGCAGGAAAAAATATCCAGTGGAAAAAAGACGGTCTCTTCAATAAATGGTGCTGGGAAAATTGGACAGCTATGTATAGAAGAATGAAACTTGACCATTCCCAACATGCCTCAGTGTGAGGAAGGAATCTATCAAAATCCTAGAGGAGAACAAAGGCAGTAACCTCTTTCACATCGGCCACAGCAACTTCTTTCAAGACATGTCTCCAAGGCAAAGGAAACAAAAGCTAAAATGAACTTTTGGCACTTCATCAAGATAAAAAGCTTCTGCACAGCAAAGGAAACAGTCAACAAACAAACAGGCAACCTACGGAATGGGAGAAGATATTTGCAAATGACACTACAGACAAAGGTCTGATATCTAAGATCTATAAAGAACTCCTCAAACTCAACACTCAAAAAACAGATAATCACATCAAAAAATGGGCAGAAGACATGAACAGACACTTCTCCAAAGAAGACATACAAATGGCTAACAGACACATGAAAAAATGTTCATCATCATTAGCCATCAGGGAAATTCAAATCAAAACCACACTAAGATACCACTTCACACCAGTTAGAATGGCCAAAATCAACAAGACAGCAAACAACAAATGTTGGAGAGGACGTGGAGAAAGGGGTACCCTCTTCCACTGTTAGTGGGAATGCAAGTTGGTGTAGCCACTTTGGAAAACAGTGTGGAGATTCCTGAAGAAATTAAAAGTAGAGCTACCCTATGACCCTGCAATTGCACTAACTGGGTATTTACCCCAAAGATACAGATGTGCAAAGAAGGGCCACATGTACCCTAATGTTCATAGCAGCAATGGCCACAATCGCCAATCTGTGGAAAGACCCCAGATGCCCTTTAACAGATGAATGGATAAAGAAGATATAGCCCATATATACAATGGAATATTATGCCTCCATCAGAAAGGATGAATACCCAACTTTTGTATCAATATGGACGGAACTGGAAGAGATTATGCTGAGTGAAATAAGTCAAGCAGAGAGAGTCAGTTATCATATGGTGTCACTTACATGTGGAGCATAAGGAAAAACATGGAGGATATTGGTAGAAGGAAAGGAAGAGTGAATTGGGGGAAATCAGAGGGGGAGATGAAACATGAGAGACTGTGGACTCTGAGAAACAAAATGAGGGTTTTGAAGGGGACGGGGGTAGGGGGATGGGTGAGCCTCGTGGTGGGTATTGAGGAGGGCACTTATTGCATGGAGCACTGGATGTGGTGCATGAACAATGAATCTTGGAACACTGGAAAAGTAAAATTAAATTAAAAAAAAAAAAGAAATACAATTGGAGATTTTCTTTTCCCCAGTTCAATTCAACACCCACTTGTGAAAGCCTGCATGAACAAAAGTAGTGCTAAATGGGATAGCTTCAGTGATGAAAGGGTATGCTCCAGTCTGGGAGGGCTTGGGATAAAAGCCAACATATAAACCAATAATCACAACACAGTGAGATACCTGAAGGATTAAAGGGAAGTATGAAGTCAGGTGCAGGGAAGGATTCTTGGTTGCTGGTCCCCAAGGATAGTATTCTGAGGTGAGATATATTACTAGAGTTTTGAAACACAAATACTAAATTTCCTTAGTAGAGAAAAGAGGGAAGGCCATTCTAAGAAAAGGTAACATGAATGTGCAAAATACTTTCTGGCCTAGAAAACTACGGATGCAAAGGCAGTTATTATCGGAACACAGGGTTCCCCCACCCCATCATTCTACCTGTGCATATGGAGCTCACATGGCCTGAAAATTCTTTTGTTTTGTTTTGTTTTTTACCATTCTTGATTTATAGGTGTTTGAACTCTGTATGTGTGTTACTGGAAGACTTGGTTTTGTGTCCTAGTGTACGAACTTCATAAGGCCAGATGCTTTTTTGTTGTATTGCTTAGGAACAAAACTACCACCATCATCAGGTTAACTGTGAGCTCCCAGTGCTCCAGAAACAAGTATTGCACCACAACAGTTCAAGTCCCCAAGGGTCACAGACCTGGGAGATTCATTTGTAGCTTTTTAGCCTGTGTCTGGAGAGCTTAGAGTATGCATAATCTCCTCCTCAGGTGAAAACTAGTAGTAAAATAACTCAGGAAGGCATTTGTGGAAGCTTTACTGCCTTTATTGATCCCATGGGGGTCCTGGATTTTAAACTTCTGTGATAGTCGCAAGGAAGTTGAGCATTAAAATCATTAATTTTAATAACCCGATAGGGAAAGGCTGTCAGTGCTCTCTTCACAATTATCCAATTTTGAGGACTTTCTATCACCAATAACACTGACAGTCTAGTTAAAGTCAGTGTCTTCTCTTACCCGGATTACTGCAATAGTCTCCTAGTTAATGTCCCTATCTACCCCCTTGCTCCTTCTTTTCATACAATAACCAATTTTGTTAAAATACAAATTGGATTTCTCACTCTTTTGCTCAAAACTCTGCAGCGGCGTCCATCCCTCTTACAGAAAAATACAAAATTGCAAGCATTGCATGTGTTTAATACATACTCATTAATGAATAAAATGACATGAATTAATTGAATGCCTATGAATCACGAAAAACTGAGCTTGATATAGGGGTACAAAGACAGTGACATTCTTTTCTCTCCAGAGGTTTATATTTAGGAATGTGAGGTGAATTCACAAATGAATGAATACAAAAATAATGTTAATTTTTCTGGTCAAAACCTGAATAAAAATAGTTTGGGCACAAACAATAAATGGCCAGTTCTCCCTGGTTGGTAACAGAGGGTGAGGGAGTGCTGATACTTGAGTCATAAAATAGTAGAAATTCCAGGATGTTAAGGTATGGAGAGGCTTTCAAGAGAACCACAGGAACAAATGTATTGAGGTGTGAATTCTTAGCTAAGAACAGCAAGTGCTTTAATATGGCAAGACACAGGACATAAGATGGAAGGGGAGGGAGGGAGGGTTCAGAGGCTAAAAGTTAGGTTAGAAAGGATAAATTAAAAGCCTTAAATGTCTGTATTTCATTACTTGAGTTTACTGTATATCTTCCAAGCAATGCGGAGTCACTAAGGTTTTTAAGATGGGAGAAATTAGATTCAATTTATACATCTGGAAGCACTGGGAAGGGTCCATTAGAGAATTCAAAGTTGATTAATAGTAAGAATTGACATTTACTGAATGCCTGTTATTTACTAGGCTCTGTGCTAAGTTCTTTACTTTTACTTCATTTAATTGTCAGATCGCCCAATGCAGTTTGTACTGTTCTCATCCCCCTTTAGAGATGGAAAGCTAAGGCAGAGAGATGTCAAGCCTAAGGTCATACTGTGTAGTGGGTTACAGAATCAAAATAGAAATCCAGAGAATCAGATTTTAGAAAACAGAGGAGAAAACATATTAAGGAGGTAAAGTTCCAGAACATAGTCTATTATCAAATAAAAGGGGTAAAGGAGGGAGGGATAGGAGCCTCTCATGCCCACTAGGCTTTTAGCTTAGTTTACTCATGTATGGTTGTGTAGATTACTATGTACAAGATGGGACAAATTTAGAAGAAAAGATAATAAGGCATTTTAAATATATTTGTTTTTTATATGTCTGTGGGAAATTTGGAAAGCAAATGGACATACAAGTAAGAAGATGGACATACAGGTTTGGCTCTAAGTAGGGTAGGAGATGTAGATTTGGAACAGGGGAGGTGAGGTCATAGGGTAAACAAGACAAAACATTAATAGAAGAGTGCTACTGGTTGAATTGTGTCCCCCTAAAAGATGTTGAATTCCTAACACCCTGTACCTGTGAATATAGTCTTATTTGAAAACACAATAAGGTCTTTGCAGATGATCAAGTTAAGATGAGGTCATTAGGGTGCGTCCTAAACCAATATGTCTACGTGTTTATAAAAGGAGAAATTTGGACTCAGATGCACAGACATGGAGAACACCATGCACAGATGAAAGCAGAGAGCAGGTTGATGTATCCACAATCCAAGGAATACCACAGAGTGCCAGCAAACCACCAGAAACTAAGGGAGAGTCATGCAACAGAGTCTCCTTCACAGCCTCAGAAGGAACCAAACCTTTCAACACTTTGATCATGGATTTCTAGCCTCCAGAACTGGGTGACAATATATTTCTTGTATTTAGGCTACTAGTTTGTGGTACTTTGTTAAAGCAGTGCTAGCAAAGTAATACAAACAGGAAGAGCATGGGAGAATGAGTGATTATTGGTAATGACTAAACAGATACTGTCAGTTCAAAAATGAGTTTGCCAGTCAAAGAAGCAGGAAAGATATTCCAAGAAAATAGGCATTTGTGAAAATGCATGGAAGTCTAAGAAAGGATGTGCCAGCACTTTGCACTGGGCTGATCGCAAGCTGCAGCTGTGGAGTGGTAAGAACACAGTGATCTGTTCATGAAAGTTCCTGTAAACAGCACTCTACAAATATCATCTTATAATTGACAGAGAGCAATCTGAGGCCCGAGGGAATGATTAAATCTTTTTTTGTTTTGTTTTGGTTTAAAATGCTCCTGTTCTGTAAATACAGTGGCAGTGGCAGCATAGTTTTTGAACCTACCAAAATTATCCCATTAAAATAGGCAGAGCAAAACCGAAGGATCATGAACAATACCTGCAAATAAAACTCGGTGCTGAGATACCCCCCTAATTACCAAGGGACAAATTAGGGACAGCTCTTAAGAGCCATGTGATATTGGCAACTATGCAGGGAATGGCAGAGGGAAGGCCTTGAGAATAGAAGAACCTCCAAATCCCCAATAGCCACTCATTAGAAAGTGCAGTGTGCCAATCTTACAGGAGCAGAAAGACCTAAAAACGTGTTCTCAATGATCCAGTCGGAGCAGTCTCATTACAGACAGACTGAAGATACTTCCAAAACAAGGCTCCACATTGAAGAGAATCTGCTGGGAATAGATTCCAACTTGAGCAGGGCAGGGACGGCCACAAGAAATGAAGGAGAAGGTCCAGATTCAAAGGAAGGGGCAGGAGAACAGAGGCAGCTGATGTCAGAAAATTGGCAAGTGATATTCTTTTTTGTCATTCATGAGAACAAAAAAGAAATGACCTCTGGAGCTATGACATCAGCCAAGCCATCCTGGCCTCCTTACCCCTTCTAAAACTATATAAAAACTAAACTTACTCATTTTTAAACTTAGCAATGAGAAAAAAATCAAAACTGTTATAAGGAAAAGAGAATAGAAGAAATGATGATGTTCTTATAGATAATGAAAGCATACCAAGAAAACATGTAGGAAACAGATAAAAACCATAAATATTTCAAAATGAATTGAAAGAAACTAAGGGAATTATAAAAGTTAGGAAAGAATAATATAAATCAGAATTAGAAAAAAATTAGAAAAGAAATGTATAGAAAAAGTAAGATTTGCCAAGAAAGATGATATAACCCAATATAGAATTCTAATTTTTTAAAGGAAGCTCAGAAATGAAAACTCAACTAGTGGGGGTGTGATGCCACTCAAACACCATAGTTAGAAGATAAATAGAAAATAGAAAGGAAGAAAAAGATTAAATCAGTAAGCTATTTAAGATCAAAAGCATTCAGGAAAGTTGATTAATACAGGAGATAAAGAAGGTGCAACATAAATAAATAGGAGTCCTCAAAGAAGAATACCAAAATAATGGGGAAAAAAAAAACCACTCAGTACTATAAATAAAGAAGGCTTGAAACTACACATTGAAACTTGTAACTTGTAACTGCATAATGAAGGGAAACTTGCAGAACAGCCAATATTAAGATACATTCTAATAAAGCCATAGGTCTTCAAAAAGAACCAAATATTCCTCAGACATCTAAACAAAAAGTTCATGTAGTTTATAAGAGAAAGAATATCAGATTTTTATCAAACTTCCGTGACAACACTTCATGCTAGTAAGCAATGAAGTGACAGATTTAATAGACTGAAATAAATAAATTGCAGACCTTGGATTTTGTATGGAATATGCATGGATTTTACAACCATCCAACCTGACCCTCCAATGCAAAGATTTCCTCAGCTATTCTGCTTTTGTACTGCATTGCTGTATCCCTACCATCCTCCCTCTTGGCATCACAAAGCCTTTGCATCACGTAGGTGAAGTTCTTTTACAGACTCTAGAAATGGGCACCAATTTTCGTGTAAAATTGTGAGATTTCAGGGTCCTCTTAATAGATGAAAACTTATTCCCATGCAAGTCAAGATTGGTAACTGCATACTGTTATAAATATGCAAGAATTCAAAGAATATTGTTCTTATGCACTTTTCTTAGGGAATCTACTAGAAAATAAGCTTCAGACCACCGAACATACTGCAGAGTCATTGACATAACAGCCAATTTAAAAAAAAAAAGGTGATACGAATAGCCAAAGCAACCTTGAAAAAGAAACACAAAGCTGAAGGCATCACAATTCTGGACTTCAAGTTATATTACAAAGCTGTAGGAATCAAAACAATATGGTACTGTCACAAAAATAGACACTTGGATCAATGGAACACAATAAAAGAAAACCCACAAATAAATCCACAGCTAGATGGTCAATTAACCTTTGACAAAAAGGGAAAGACTATCCTATGGGAAAAAGACAGTCTCTTCAACAAATGGTGTTGGGAAAACTGGACAGCAACATGAATGAAACTGGACCATTTTCTTATACTGTACACAAAAATAAATTCAAAATAGACTAAAGACCTAATGTGAAGCATGAAACAATAAAAATCCTAGAGGAGAACACAGGCAGTAATGTCTTTGACATCAACCATGTCAACTTCTTTCTAGATATGTCTCCTGAGGCAAGGGAAACAAAAGCAAAAATAAACCATGGGGACTTCATCAAGATAAAAAGCTTTCACACAGCAAAGGAAACCATCAACAAAACTAAAAGGCAACCTATAGAATGAGAGAAGATATTCGCAAATAACATATCTGATTAAGGGTTAGTATCCAAAATATATAAAGAACTTACAAAAAAAAAAAAGGAACTTAACAAAAGTCAACACCCAAAAACCAAATAATCCAATTTAAAAATGGGCAGAAGGCATGAATAGACATTTTTCTGAAGAAGACAAAGAGATGACCAACAGACACATGAAACAATGCTCAACATCATTCATCAACAGGGAAATGCAAATCAAAACTATAAACTCACAGAAAATGGCTAAAATCAGCAATACAAGAAACAATAGGTGTTGGCAAGGATGCAGAGAAAGGGGAACTTCTTGCACTGTTTGTGGGAATGCAAAACTGATGCAGCCACTCTGGAAAATAGGATAGAGGTTCCTCAAAGAGTCAAAAATAGAACTATCCTGGGATGCCTGGGTGGCCCAGTGGGTTAAAGCCTCTACCTTCGGCTCAGGTCATGATCTCAGGATCCTGGGATCAAATCCCACATCGAGCTCTCTGCCCAGCAGGGAGCCTGCTTCCCCCTCTCTGCCTGCCTCTCTGCCAACTTGTGATCTCTCTCTCTGTCAAATAAATAAATAAAATCTTTAAAATATAGAACTGTCCTATGATCCAGCAACTGCAGTACTAGGTATTTACCCAAGAATACAAAAATACTAATTCAAAGGCATACATGTACCCCAATATTTATAGCATCATTATCTACACTAGCCAAATTATGGAAACAGCCCAAGTGTCCATTGACTGATGAATGGATAAGGAAGATATTATATATATATAATTTGTATGTGTATACACACACACACACACACACACACACACACACACACTCGAATATTACTCAGTCATAAAAAAGAATGAAATCTTGCCATTTGCAACAACGTAGATGGAGCTAGAGAGTATTATGGTAAGCAAAGTAAGTTAATCAGAGAAAGCCAGAAACAACATGATTTTACTCAGATGTAGAATTTAAGAAACAAAGCAAAGGAGCAAAGGGAAAAAAAAAGAAGGGCAAACCAAGAAACGGACTTTCAACTACAGAAAATAAATTGATGGTTACCATGGGGCAGGTGGGTGGGGAGATGGGCTAAATAGATGATGGGCTTAAGGAGTGCACTTGTGATGAGCACTGGGTGTTGTATGGAATTGTTGAGTCACTGTGTTGTACACCTGAAACTCATACTACACTGTAGGTTAACTAACTGGAATTTAAACAAAAACTTTGAAAAAAATTTTAAGGAGTAATAGACTCAGAATATCATCATTTCACAACCTCTAATGAGTGAATGGGTCTAGGAAATGATCATTAGTGGATGATGGCATCATAAAGGAGAATATTAGGGTCTCCTCAAGAAAGCAGTCGACATCATTGATAAAAATGATCAAACATGAATCTGGGGGACCCTGGGTGGCTCAGTCGTTAAGCGTCTGCCTTTGGCTTCAGTCACGATTCCAGGGTCCTGGGATTCACCCCCACATCGGCTCCCTGCTCAGTGGGAAGCCTGCTTCTCCCTCTCCCACTGTCTGCTTGTGTTCCCTCTCTTGCTGTGTCTCTTTCTGTCAAATAAATAAATAAAATCTTTAAAAAAAAAAACTTGAATCTGAGCAACACTAACTATCCGACTGAAGAAAACAGAAAGGACAGATACGTTAACCATACCACATGTGTGCAATCATCAAAACCAACAGTGAAAAATAGGTAGGAAATGAAAAAAAAAAATGAAAGGAATCATGGTGTGTAAAAGAGATTTAAGATACACATCAAATAATCACATATAGGTCTTGTTTGGATTGTATTTCAAACAAACTCTAAGGAAAATATGATAATCAGGAAAATATGAAAACTGGGTATTTTTAATAATATTAAATTATACTTATTTGTAATGTAATAATGGTATTGCATTTATGTCAATTATTTTTAATAAAATACAGATGAAATACCATGATGGTTAGGATTTGCTTCAAGATTATCTGGTGGCAGGAAGTAAGTGAAGGTATAAATAAAAAATTATGTATTGTGCATACATGTATCAATACTTAGATTGATGCATATTAGTGGATTCAATACATTATTTTTTCTCTTTTGTATATGTTTGAAATTTTTAATACACATGCACTCTAATATTTTAGACTTGCATGGTGCCCTAAGAGAAATCCGTCTCCTGAGTACCACTGAACGCATAAAGAAACTGATCTCAAAGAGTGTGTGTAGATTGTCCAAGTGGCAAATCCTTTCTACGCCTGAGTTTCTGACACATTTCACCTCACTCTCATATTTCAAGTCAATGGATTGCCTTTAATGAGGCCGAAGATTGCAAGGACTTCTCAAAGTGAACATTTAAGAATAAGGGTCCTTGTTAAGCAGTTATCTTTGGGTCTTAAATTAATAAGCCACAAAAGTAACTGTTTCTTGTGTGCTTGCGTATAGTGGCTTGCAGAAAAGAAAAGCAGCCTTGGTGTTTGAATTATAAATGATCACTCATTTCTTTCTTCTTCTCCATGTTTTCTTTTTAGATATTTCCACACGATCTACTTAGGTATTCGAAGTCGACAGAGTGGAGAGAATGACAGATGGAGGTTTTACTGGAAAATGGTGTATGAGTATGCAGATGTGAGTATGCTGCATTTGCTAGCCACCTTTCTGGAAAGTGCTCCACAGCTGGTCCTGCAGCTCTGCATTATCGTACAGACTCATAGCTTACAGGCCCTCCAAGGTAAGGGCTTGTAATTTGGTTTCTGACTTTGGGGAAAGATTGGCTACTTTTGTCACAATCCAAAAACTGTTCTAATGCCCTTTATTGACAGAGGCCATGGTTGTCCCTATTATATGTCTGCTATCTGATATGAGAATTTGTGAATGATGAGTATTTTCTTCTTCACGATTACTTGTGAGGGCTAATTTACAGAAAGACAATTCTTTTTTACCTTCAAGCTGCTATCTGAGTAGGAAAAACATTTCTATGATTTTATGTTTGGTCAGAATGAAAATAGCAGCGATGGGTTTTTCTGGCTTGTGTGATAGAGTAGTTTCTAAAATCTTGAAGGAAAAAAAAAGCCTAGCTCTCTCTCTTTCTAATAATATTCATACACATATTTGAATATGAGGGTAATCTCTATCATTTCCTTCTGACATTAAGAAACAGAGAGAGATTAAAAGGAAACGGTAGATTACCACAATACTGTTTTCAAAGTCATAGGAGAAAAAAATGTTGTCAATATTTAACAATACATTGTTTATGTACTACTCAGTTTTATAAAACAAATATTATCAGATTAATATTTTTGTGTTTTGCTGTCTCATTTGATAACCTCATCAGTAAGACTGTGACTTATCTGCCCTGATGTTTCCTTAGGCTCTGCTATTCAAATCTTTTCTAGCAGCAAGAAGATCAGACAGACCATTGGGTGCAGAGGTGAATAAATGAGTGGATGGATAGCCATTTTCTAAATAAGGAGTTTCCTGGCAATTTGTCTGTCCTATAACTAAATAGATTTTGTGAATTGGTTAACATATTATAACATGCTCATTTTGTTTCCATCTCATTTAGAGACTTTGCTGTGTCTTCCTCTATGTACACACATGTTGGTGTCCTGTTCTGGGCCATGCTCCAACTTGAGATTTGATCTGGTTGGTCCAGGAATCTCTACAGTGTCCTTATAACATTTTATAGCAAAGAGCACATTAGCTTAGACTGAGCACATTAATTGGCGAGGGGAAAAGAAAGATGGAGAGTGTACTGGTAGCCAGGGACCCGTTTCTTTGTGAATGTCTGGCCAATCCTGCCTCCTCACTAGAATAGCTTTGGTCCAAGGAGTTTGAGAAAAGGGTCAAAGAGATCCGTGGGGTGTGATTCATAAATGCTAGAAAGCAAATTGGAAGAAAGAGAAAGTGGTGTGTTAGCACAGAAACAGATGAGAAAAGCCTAGAGAAAACAAGATGTATAAATTAGCTGCGGATGACTGTCTTTAGTGGTGAAAGACCACAGACTACAGAGGGAGAATCTGGCTTTGGTCACTCACTTTCTTGCTGTGAGACCTTGTGCAGGTCACTTAATGTCTCTGGGCCCCCGCTTTCAAATGTAAAGGTCACCAATAAAACTGGATGATCTCCAAACTCTTTCTTTTTATTATTTTATTATTATTATTATTTTTATCTCCAAACTCTTTGGAGCTCTGTTCCATCTTTGCATCAGTGAATGCCCAGTAACCAGCATTACAGAGCCAAATATGTATTAAGAAATGGTCTGTAAATGAGGACACAAATTTAGAGGGAACATCAAACTAAATCTCTATGAAAGAATCTGGTACTTATCTCCAGAACAACTTGGCCACCTCTTAGTGTAATTACACAAGAGCAGGGGCACCTGGGTGGCTCAGTGCGTTAAGTGTCTGCCTTCAGCTCAGGTCATGATCTCAGGGTCTTGGGATCAAGGCCCTCTCTGTTCAGTGGGGAGTCTGACTCTCTCTCTCCCTCTGAATCTCCTCCCCACCTGTGCTCTCTCTCTCTCTCTCTGTCTCAAATGTATAAATAAAATCTTAAAATAATAATGGTAACTACACAAAAGGAAAACCCAGGCACAAATGTGAAATGTTGCAAGCTGCTTTCTTGTGACCCGAGATTACTGGCGGTCCCTACTCATTTTCTAAAAGATTTAGAAAACCAAAAGAAGTTTTTAATCTAAAGATCGTGGACATAGAGCAAGAAAGGTGAGAGAGGGCCTAAGAAAATGAGATCACTTCTGTTGGAGAGTTTTATGCAGTTTTATAGGAAAAAAAAATAGAAAGCAGTCCTTACTTTTTCTCAGATTATTCATTCTAAGAATGGGAATCAAAATTTCTGTTTCACAGAGTTGTGGCTCTTCACTGACACCTGGTGTCCCCAGCTTATCTGTTAAGCTCATATTTGCATAAGGCTTACTTTGGGAGCCAGACCTCATCTTCCGTCCTAGGCCAAGGCAAGCCATGCTGTCAAAATTGGAAAACTGTAGGGGAAATGTGTTCTGTATCACTCCCAAAGCGGTCAAAAGACAGGCTGACTCAAAGATCATTAGGACCAATGAAAGTCATTGAATGCAAGATGAGGAATTAGTCTTCTGGGTGGGTCTTGGTGTTGCCATTTTTTAACAAGGGAGGTGGGCAGAAAGTTATGTCAAAGACCATGACAACACACAACAACCACAAAACCTTCAGCAAATGAAGATGAGCCCAGGCAACACTAAATCAGTCTGCATTTTGAAGAGAAACCTCTTGTCAGAGAGAGCTTCTAAATTCAACCCTCCACTGATAGATGATCCCACTTAAAATGAACCAGCTTATAAATTATTTGGTGTGAATAAATTACAGGAACAGAGATTTCCCCCTCTAGGAGAAGAAAAATAAAAGTGATAGAAGCTAGTCTAACATATATTTTATATATTTATGGTATAAGATTCTTGAGATTTATATATAAAAAAACTTTCTCCAATGGATGCAAATAACTAATGGCATGAACCCTCTGAAGTATTTGCAAATAGCTTTGAATTAAAATATGTAAAATATTCTTATTTAGCAGGTAGAGAGTGGTCCTAGGCCTGCAAGTTATTCTTGTACATGCCTCTCTAGAATTATTAGTTTTTATGATAGAAACAATAATGCCTTTGTCTCCTAATTTCAACCATCTATTACCCTCTGAAGGACACTTTTTAAAAACCAATAAGAAAATCAAAGAGATGTGATATTATAAAAACAGATGCTTAAAAACTGCATTTTCCTTATGGAAGTTGGCATCACCTTAAAACACTGTTAGCTGTGAAAATCCTTTCTCAGCATTCCTTACTTATTGAATAATTAAGTCAGAGGTACCTCATTGGATTGGAGGCTGACAGGCTCAGTGGTGAACCATGCAAGTAAAGTGTCATGTTTTCTCAGCTGGCACTATCCCAGGAAGGACAGTTTGGCTCCTGCCCTGAGACCAGGAATCAGAATAAGGCAGAAACTTGAACATAAACATCCAGTCTTTTCACTCCACGTTGTTACCTTAGACACAACTGCTGCTCTTCAATGGATCTGGAGTTTTCCTAGGGATATCTGTCTCTGAAGTTAAGAAACACTCAAGAGGGTCCAACTGCACATGCATAGTTAAGATGACGCATAGTGCAGAAGTTACCAGTATACACTTCATTATGATTTTCCAATCCAATTCCATATCCCTTCCAGAAGAGAAAGAGACAGACAGAAAGGGAGAGTGGGAGAGAGAAATGCAGAAAGGAAGGAAAGAAAGAGGGATGGAGAGAGAAAGGGAGGGAGAAAGACTGCCTGTTAAACCAAGATGGTCAAGGATGCACCTGTTCATCTTAATTTGAGGACACTGTTCTTGGTGTTAAAGATGTTAAGATGTGGTCCGAAGCCTGCCTGTCCTATTTTCAAACAACATCTCAAACCCATCCAGGGTCTTTGATTATATCGGAATGGTATAGGGAAAGGTAAACAGTTGACTGTCTACCTTCTGTAGAAAAAAATTGCCCTACCTGGCCTTTTGGGTATAAAATAAGCAAGCTGCACCTGGAGGGTCTCTAAGTCACTTTGAGTTTTGTGAGTGAGATTCTCTGAATACTTGGTTTTGGTTGTGTAGACCCAGCCTCCCAAGGTGGTGGAGAAGATACTGATTCATGTACAAACAAGTGTCCACAGGCCTTCCCAAGTGATATAGCGTTGCTCAGCGCTAGGCTCCGGGCTCCATGCTCCATGGAGCAACCTAGAGAACGCTGTGCAGAATCATGGCACACCATGTATTTATCCTTCCCAGTGTGTGTGTGTGTGTGTGTGTGTGTGTGTAAGCCACAGCTCAGGCACACCATGTATTTATCCTTCCCAGTGTGTGTGTGTGTGTGTGTGTGTGTGTGTAAGCCACAGCCCAGGCTAGTACATCTCAGTCACCTGGCTCTGGTGGCCAGGTGTGCATGCCCACCAGTGAAACCATCATGAAGAAATAGTGATTCCTCATAAGGAACCATCTAGGTAAACCAGAAGGAATCAGGCCTTCATGAGATGCAAGTTGGGTGCCAATCTGTGAACCCAAATGTTTCCACTTTTTTTAGCTGCCTTCAGTTCTTCATTTCCAATTTTCACATTTACTTGTCATTACTAGAAAATATCATTTTACACTTGACATGTACTTAGCTGTAATGTGCAGAGTGAGTGACAAACAAATGCCTTCCCCACAGGCCATGTGTCCAGGACAGCTTTGTTGAGCAAGAAAAACACTAACACCTACTTCGATTGTGATTTTTCATATCCCAACCCCCACATGTTGTCCCTTTTGCCAACAGTTTATCCTGAATACTTCATGAAAAGAAGAGAGGAAAGAGGACTAGGAGAAGTTTTTTAATTATTCTTTTCCTGTCTTGCCTCCCATGAGACCACTGAGAAAGTCACAAGTGAAGGGGCTGCCCTCAAACATCCAGTACTGTGCCCGGAAAACTCGGGGAACTAAGACATCCCCAAAGTGTGAAAAACACCTCATTTGTCATGACCTGATAAGGACTTTCAACACTAAAATATGGGCTGTCCAGTCACTCAACCTCAGGGTCAAGCAGGTAGAGCCACACCCCACTGCCTTTACATGGTGCAGGTCAGAGAAGAAACCCAGCTATCTCCAGGGTCAGGGACTTCCTCCTCTGCCAGATGCCTGTCTCTGCATGTGCCTGGCTCCACCTCTGGGTTTCTTCAAGGCAAGACTGCCAGCCCATGAGTGGGACTGTGTCCCACATCCCTTTAGATCTGTCTACTTTGCAGTTGCTATTTTCATTTGCTAATTAACACATTTATCGAATGTCTATTATATGCATGATGGTGTGTGAAACTCTGCAAAATTTGTCCTAAAAAAAGTTCATGTTTTTATTAAAAGTTTATAATGTGACATTATAAACAACATGACAATACATATTTAGAAACACCTAATTTATCTGGGTGTATTCTAGAATATTCCATTTTCTAGATGGGATACTTTAAATGAGAGGAGTTCGTACTTTAAATGAGAACATATCTAGCTCCCTACTGAGGGGCTACTGAGGGGCCCTACTGAGGGGCCACCAAGCCTCTGCTTGAGCCCATTGTTCATTATATGGCACTTGTGACTGAATCACAGACTCTGTTGGAAAAGGCCTTACTTGGCATCTAGCCTGTCACTCTACCTGACACATGAATATCTGATCAGTTCTGCCTTCACTCATTCCATTCAGTCTCAGGGTCCACCATCTCTCCAGAAAGGTGACTCATCATCATAGATCTGATAATCAAAAGCTACCCTCTCCAACTTTGGGCAAATAGTACCCATCTTCTCTGTAGAATGTTCTTCCTGACGCCCTTAGTCCATTGAACATTCATGCCAAGCAGGTTACTTTTAGTCCATGGGCACAGTTGTCTTCTCTAGTTGAGCCAAACACTTCACAAGAGTCATTTTGGGCTTCTGAAGCTGTTCATTTTAACCGCCTTGTTCTTGTGACCACTTAGTTTAATTAGCTAGCATATAAACTGATGAAATCTGAATATGGAAAAAAGAAGTGTCTGAATATGGAAAAAAGAAGTGTTTCTATGAATTCGGTGCTGACAGTTTCAGGAGCAGTGGATCAGACCAGAATAGGACAGTGCTTTCCTAACCAGGCAGCA
The DNA here is from genome assembly GCA_028534135.1 of Potos flavus. Classification (NCBI taxonomy): domain Eukaryota; kingdom Metazoa; phylum Chordata; class Mammalia; order Carnivora; family Procyonidae; genus Potos; species Potos flavus. The sequence continues at coordinate 63,935,779 of CM052900.1, read as the reverse complement.
TCAAAGTGTCAGGACCCCTCTCCTTTCACCCATTGTCTGGCCCTCAGAGTTGGTTTGTGCTGCCCTGGGGGCTGTGAGTCATGAGGGCTACAACCTGGCTCTCTGTGGTCACCAGCCCTCCTTCACTCAAGGCTAGCCAACTAGCCAACAGCTGTATGCACCTGCCTCCAACGCCCCTGGATCACTCCATGGGGTTTAGTATTGTATCTCTGAATATTAGGTCCCCCCTTTTTTTTTCTTTTCTTTTTTTTTTTTTTGTGATGATATGTCAATTAGAATGCCATCCCTTATCAGGAATGCAGAACATGTTAGATATTCCTAAAGAAGAGATTTAAATCAGGAGATCTACTCCAATGGGTGCTGGGATGCTGAGAGGACAAAAAGCGGATGTGATCAAAGTAAGAGCTTCCTAATTAAAGGGAGAACCTCCCCCCTACTCCCTAGGGCCAGAGGAATGAAGGAAGAAGTGCTCAGATCTCTGGGGATGGCAGAGCATGGTGGGTGTGGGTGACAAAGAGGCGGGGCATAGAGGCTGCTGAGACTGCCCTAGGGAAGCCGGCCAGGCCGGGTTGGAGCAACGCCCCCTGGACATGGTGAGGCTGTGTGGCTGTGAGCCAAAAGAAGGTGGGAACGGAGGCAGGAGCTTTAGAGGGCAGTGAGGATAGGATGGTGATCTGAGCTGGAATCCAGGAAAAAAGTCTCCTTTCCTCTCCTCCTACTTTCCAACATGCTGACATTATTACCTCTCAGCAGAACTCAATGGGAAACCAGCTGGTCAGGGGGTAGAGGACATCTCCACAGGCCCAGCCCCACCTCTCAGGCAAGCGGTAACCCGCTCCCCGTGTTGCTTTGTTATTTATGCCTGCTTGTGGCCAAGAAATGATAACCGAGCTTGTTAAAGCCAGAAAGACCACTGTATAGGAAAAATTCACAGACTTTAGATCATGGAGATTGTGTCATATGAAAGATATCCAAGTGCAGAATTTGTCAATTGATATGTCTTCCTTCAGTGTATGACCACAGAGTTCAAGTGGCCACACAGCAGTGTCCAGAAATCCTACCTGATTTCTCTTTGAAATTCACTGTCCTGGGGTGCCTGGGTGGCTCAGTGTGTTAAAGCCTCTGCCTTCAGCTCAGGTCATGGTCTTGGGGTCCTGGGATTGAGCCCTGCATTGTGCTCTCTGCTCAGCCGGGAACCTGCTTCCCCCTTTCTCTCTGCCCGCCTCTCTGCCTACTTGTGATCTCTCTTTCTCTCTCTCTCTCTCTCTCTCTGTCTAATAAATAAATAAATAAATAAAATCTTAAAAAAAAGAGAGAAAAGGAAAAAGAAAAAAAATTCACTGTCCTGCCCCCAAACTCACTGCATTCTCATCCTCGCAACGCTCTGCATCTGGCACTCTGAACTGCTGGCCTCACTTCTTATTTGAGTGAGAAAACAGAAGCAGTCAACCTAGCTGCTTTATTTTCCATTCTAATTGTACCGCTCTACCAACTTCTGTGCCTGTCTACCTGGGGTCCCTCTGTTTACAAGGATAAACTGTGCGCAGGCCTATCTATCCATCCCTCCTCTGTGCTGGATTCCATCCCTGCTCACCTACTCAAGCATCTTGCTGGTGAAATTAGCCTCTCTCCCTCTCCTGCATTGTCAACTTTTCCTTATACTGGATTGTTGCCAGCGCCTATAAGCAAGCATCCTGTAATCACTTCCATCTTCATTAAAGACAAAAATTGGCCCTTATCACCTATTACCATCATAACTTCTTGCTCTTCACAAACCCCTTGAAAGATTTATCTACCTTCTTTCCTCTCCCTCACTTCCTATTCTTTATATCTGTTTTTGTTTTATAATTTTTAAAACACTGTTTTTGAAGTATACCACATATATAGGAAAGTACACAATCATAAGAAACCACTACCAAGAGAAAAACATGATCAGCATCACGGAAGCTCTGTGCTTCACATATCCACACGAGCATCTCCTCCATTCTCTCTCAGTGGGATCACTATTCTGATAAGTGGGTTTTCCAGGTTTTTGAGCTTTCTACAAATAGAATCATACATTATTGTGCATGGGTGTTCATGTGCGCGTCTGTGTATTTCTGGTTTTCTTCGTTCAGCATTATGCATGTAGCTGTAACTCGTTTTCATCATTCTAAAATAATCCATTGTAAGAATAAATCTGTTTACTTATCCATTCTACTGTTGTTGATGGACGCCTGATTTGTTCTCTGTCTGGGGCTATTATGAATGATGATACTATGGATGGTTTTTATATGCCTTTACACATATACACATATTTCTCTTGGGTTAAGACCTAAGAGTGAAATCGCTAAGTCATAGAGTACAGGCACATTGAACTTTAGTAGACGATGTCAAAGTATTTTCCAAAGTGGCTGTACCAATTCACAGTCATTCCTAGAGCAGTGTGTTTTTGCTGATTGCTCCAAATCTCCAAAATTTGGCAATATTGGTCTTCTTAATTCTAGCCACGAGTAGGATCTCAATGTGTTTTAATTTGCATTTCCTAATAATGATTAAGCTAAAAATATCATTGATTCTTCTCTTCTTCTTTACACCTTTTACTTAATCCATCAACAAGTTATATCTGCTCCACCCTCAAAATACATCTCAAAGGTGATCACCGTACACCAGCTCTACTGCACCCTCATCCAAGCTACTACCTAGCGAGACTTCTCCAATGAACTGCTCTCTCTGCTTCATACTTGCCTCCACGTGATCTGTTTGCCATACAGTAATCATAGTGATCTTTGTATCTTTTTAATCACTTTACTTCCCTCTTTAAAAGTCTGATGAGTCTTTATTGCAATTAAAATGAGTTCGACATTTTTGTAATGAGTATGAGGCAAGGTGCCCTGGTTTTGTACCTCCACACCTCTCTATTCTTCCCCTACTCACCCAGTCCAGAAGCACTGACCCACTATTTCTTAGACACACCATGTTGGCATTTGCTGTTCCCCCGCCTTCTCATTCCCTCAGGTCTTCACATGACATCCTCCTCACTCAGGACCACACTCAGGCATCATTTCTAAAACTCACATCACCTTCCCCACCAATAGACTTTCTCTCTCCTTCCCTCTTCACTCTGTGTTATTTTTCACCATAGCCAATTGAAACTTAATTCATTCACATAATTTGTTGTTATTATTGTTCTCTGTCATCCCTACTGGAGGGCAAGCTGCATGAGAACAAGCAATATAGAGATGAGACTGAAAAACAGAAAACACTCAAAAAAGTATTTAACTAAAGAATTCAGTATGCAATTACCATGCTCAGGATCTACCTTATTTTTTACTGGTTTCTCAATCGGACTAGGCAGTATATACTGCTGGTTAAGTTTCCATGGAAAATCATAGTACTATTTTACATGGATGAGAGACGTAATATAAGCTCCCCTAAAATATTGTATTTTTAAGACTTCTACAAATTCAGGGACGCCTGGGTGGCTCAGTTGGTTAAGCAGCTACCTTTGGCTCAGGTCATGATCCCTGGGTTCCGGGATCAAGTCCCACATAGGGCTCTCTGCTCAGCAGGGAGCCTGCTTCCCCCTCTCTCTCTGCCTGCCTCTCTGCCTACTTGTGATCTCTCTCTGACAAATAAATAAATAAAATCTTTAAAAAAAAACTTCTACAAATTTAGAAATTTTAAAATATTACCTTTTTATCCTCTATTACATCTGCTATTAAAGCTAGAATGGAAAGCACAAATACACAAATACAAAGAAAATCAAAACTATCATCCTGACAGAAGTAATAGAAATCCTGCCACTGAGAAATAACTAGTGATTTTATGTTATTACTTATTCTTATAGACTTCTTTCACATTTTAGTGTATATTGTATTAAAATATAATTAAAATATGGATACTGTCTTATAACCTCCTTTTTTTGACAACACACCATGAACGCATGTCCGTAACTATGTGTATATAGTTTCTACATCATTTCTAACAAGTGCATAATTTACCAACATGGGTTATCTCTTTCTTTTCCATTAATTCCCTGTTTTTAAATTATAAGTTATCAAATTATATGAAGAACTAAATCTTTTCAGACAGCCTCACTTATTTCTTTTTTTTTCCAATTACTTTTATTTTATTTTTTCAGTGTTCCAAGATTCATTGTTCATGTACCACATCCAGTGCTCCATGCAATACGTGCCCTCCTCAATACCCACCACCAGGCTCGCCCAACCTCCCATCCCCCTCACCTCCAAAACCTTCAGTTTGTTGCTCAGAGTCCACAGTGTCTCATGGTTCATCTTCCCCTTCGATTTCCCCCAATTCACCCTTCTTTTCCTTCTTACAATGACCTCCATGTTTTTCCTTTATTTCTTAAAGATAAATACATAACAGTGAAATTGCTGGATTTAAGGGCAGAGTTTGAAGGCTTTTGATACATAATGTCAAAGTGACAATTTCAAAATACACTTCTTAAGAAGAATTCTGCAAGGTCTCAAGTTTCTGATCCATATGCACAGGAAGTCAGTGAGGGCAATGATCATGACAAGGACTGAGAAATAGGCAAATTTCTTGATATGTAGGAAAGAGCTCTTAATAGTGCCCATTCAAATATGAGGGGTGTAATTCCAAGAAGTGTCCTAATTTCTTCCACTGTTACTTCATTGTATCCACCTTTCTAAACTTTATTAAATCCATTCTACTAAGCAGCAGCATTTCATTGTTGATGAAACAAAATTTTAAGAATAGCTTCATCAGAGACTTTTGATTTGAACCAAAATTGTATGGAAAGCAGACGCAAGTTCCTCAAAACATATGACAAAAATCTGACCAAAGAAAACTTGTAAAGAGTTAAACCATACAAAAATTATAAAGCAGTAGCATCTACACTAGACAGTTGTGATCTCTTTTGGCTTTATGAACATACTGAATTTATGCAATAGCATTTGGTACAAAACCTGCTAGATATTAAAAAAATAAATAAAAGGCAGCATGTCCTCCCTTTCAGGTGCTGACAAATACAGTAGAGGCTGCCAAGAACAACAGTAAGGTTAGCAATGATGCCTGCGCTCGAAGGGTATTACACATTCCTTCCTGGCAGCGTGGACCACCACACCTGGCACTTACTAGGCAATCAATGGATATTCGTTGAATAAAATGAAGAATGAATGCCTGCTCTGTGACAGAGCCCTATGCTAGGTGCGATTGATAGAAAAACAAATGGCACAGCCCCAGCTCTCAAAGAATCTAACCAACTGGAAAAAGAAAGACCAAAAAGCCATTTTAACTCTATTATACTCTACGTTCTGTTTGTGGTCATGTTAAGACCCTTTGGTGACACAGAATGATCTCTTATGGAGAATGATACAGGGGAAGCAGAATTGCCATGCTTACTGTCTGTGTTCAAAAAATATGTCAAAGAATATTGAAAAAATTGGGGAAATTTTTATGAAAAGAATGGCCTCTGAGCTGGGTCACAAACAATACCTAACATTTTTTTTCATATTCCATTAAAAAAATAAATAAAAACGTGAACAAAACCAGAAGGGGGAAGATGGTGGTTTTGTCTATGCCTGTCTGTTCAGTAATGTTGGTGATACTAGTCTCCTCAAAGCAGTAGGATTGTTGGTGTTATTTATAGCACAGGATTAAGATTTATTTCTCATCCTTGAAGGATCTTTCTAGTAGCAGGGTAACTCCTTGCATATAAGTTGTTAAAGAAATGCAGCCTATTTTCCTCTATCTCTTACTTTTCAGCCTGAGTTTTTGCATTGTTCGGTACTTGGGTTTCTCAATAGATAAATCAATAAAATAGTAAACTGTCAGTCTGTGTAATCGATACATATAAGAAGTTGAGTTTTAAAGACTATCAAAAACTCTGTAGGGAGAGACTTACAAAACTGATGTGACGTGTCAATCATATTGCTCCAACCTATTGAAAAGTATTGGCAGAATAAATGATGACTGTCATGGGGGTAATGATATTATTGATCTCTTTATTTCACATTCAATACCCTCTGAGTCACGGTACCTCCCCAAGTTATACTTAGAAGAAAAGAGAGTTACTTCATTTGCTTATCATTGATTCAAGTGCTTGAAAATCAACTCTGTATGGTATATCAGCGCCCAGCACAGCTGTGAATAGTTTTGAATTTGAATCATTTTGAACATAATATGAAATAAGGGCCTGACTATTTTTAGGTTCTACTTAATTATCTCCAATAATCAAGCACAAATCTTGGTATTTTTCCACTCAGTCTTCCCTTTCTCTCTCTCCCTCTCTCCTTCCCTGCGTGATGTGAGTGAGTTTGTATGCATGTTAGGGCATAGGATCCCAAACAGGGGTATGGGTGGGGCCAACAGGTAATAATAATTGTGTATGTTTGAGAAGAGACCTGGAGAGATGTGCAAAGTGGTTGCTACAACCTATCAGAACAAAGAAGCATACATAAATAAAGGGCTGTCTGCTGTGAATAGCGTCCCCAAAACTTGGCTGTTCCTTTGCCTTTCTCACGGCTTTGTTTTGCCAACCTCCAACCTCCCCAAATTTCAGTAGTGTTTCAACACTTCACAACTTCAAGGACACAGAAGCCCACGTTTATTTTCCATTTACCTGACCTTTAGCCCAACTCAGAACATGTATTTACTCTATCGACATACTGTAATTATTATTTCTAAACACTAAAAATAACTACTGTGAATAGTCAAAATACTCACTGAACAGGGAAAAGGCAAGGTCAACTTAATAGAAAATTCACAATGTCTTACTATGGCATTTCCCCAAATAGCTTTTTTTTTTCTTTCTTCTTCTTCTTCTTTTCTAGGAAGCCACAGACAGTTTGAGGATCAGGATTTTCTGACTCAATTCTGACTGGGTGGGTGTATGAGGGAAGCTTCCACAATGATTTGAATAGTTTTCCTGTTCTTTGTGTACAAACTTTTGCTATCCCAAAGCATGCATTCTAGTCTAGAAATGCATTTTGCATTTATTTGACGGATTGGAATTTGACTCTTAAAGCATACCTTAGACATATAAGTTAATATTTTCTTAATGACTCAGCAGGATAAAGAACTATGATCATTTCCAGTTGATGCAAGGAAGGCTTTTTAAAAAAAAATGTCCCACTCGTGCATAGGACTGTGTATGTATGAGAGATCCAGAGCCCTGCATGCTGTCAGAGCCAGATGCAAGCAGGAGGAAAAAGAAGCAACTGATTCAATTGGTATGTAAACGGTACTCCCTATAAAACTATGGGAAGACTCATTCCTCAAAGCTCACAATGAGCCACTGATTGCAGAAGGATAGGGCCTGCAGAGTGCTGCCTGCCTGAGGTTTGGTCAGCACTTTCATTGTGATCCTAAATTTCCAAGCTTTCCACTCAGCTGTAGGAAAAGTCTGAGAGCCTGGTAGACAAACAAGACTCCAAAACTCCAAAACTTTTTAACCATTCATAAGATTATCAATTCAAACACTTGGATAAGTGTATGGTGCTCCAGTTCTCAGTGTGGGGTTGGAACGTAGGAGTTTCCAGTGTGTAGGTTTCAGCAAAAGCCAGAACTTCCAGATTTTTGTTAGCTAAAACACTAAATTAAAATTCAAACATAAAAAATGTAAAACATAGCTTCTATGATGTAAATAGGGCACAAATATTTTTGATCTAGGCTTTAGGAATAAATGACTGAGTCAATAAATGCACAGACTGTAAATATCACAGATTTTTAAAAATCAGCACAGAAAAATAAAGTAGCTACAAAAGCCATTTGAAGTAAATTGCATTTTTTAAATGATTTTATTTTTATTTATTTGAGAGAGAGAGTGCATGATTGGGGGGAGGAGTAGAGGGAGAGGGAGAGGGAGAGAATCTCAAGCAGATTCTACACTGAGCCTGATGTGGGGCTTGATCTCATGAACCTAAGATCATGACCTGAGCTGAAATCAAGAGTCAGCCATTCAACTGACTGAGCCACCCAGGCACCCTTGAAATAAATTGCATTTTTGAAATATTTTGTGAACACAGAAGGAGACATTAATTTCAAATTCAAGGATCCTAGGAAATTTCATGAAAGAGGGAGTATTGGATCTTAAAGAATAGGTGAAATGAGGGGCACCTGGGTGGCTTAGTCAGTTAAGCATCAGAATCTTGATTTTCGACTCAGGTTGGAATCTCAAGGTTGTGAGACTGAGCTCCACACAGGGCATGGAACATGCTTGAGATTCTCTCTCTCTCCTTCTCCCTCCACCCCTAACCTCCACTCTCTCTCTCTCTCTCTCTAAAAAAATGCGAAATTATTAAATTACTGTGAATGCTTAGGAGGCAGATCTGCTGGGCCCTGAAGTGAAAGTCAGAGCATGAGACATTTGTATCACCACACTGCCAACTCCAGGAAACAGGAGGGGAATAACATAAACTTGATCCTGAAGCTCAAGGGGCCTCAAAACCATTCTTTGCTCCTAAGATCCAGCAACACATCTCTCAACAACAGGTTGCAGTGTCTTAATTAGGACCTAAGGGAATCTTCATTAATTATTACATTCATTTACTCAATAAACATTTGTTGAGTGCCCAGCCATGACAGGCACTGATTTGGATACTAGGCAAATGAAGATCACTAAAACCAAAACCGTTTACCCTTGAAGAGCTTCCAGGCTAGTAATGATGAACAACATAAAGGTTGTCATAGGTACCATGATGAAAACAGACCCAGAGGACAGTGGACACCCAAAGAAAGGAGTGACCCTTTCTACCTGGAAAGGATGGGAAAGGTTTTTTTGTTTTTTGTTTTTTTTTTTTAAAGAGAGGATTTCTTTTTTTTCCTTTTTTTTTTTTAAAGATTTTATTTATTTATTCAACAGAGAGAGAGATCACAAGTAGGCAGAGAGGCAGGCAGAAAGAGAGGAGGAAGCAGGCTCCCTGCTGAGCAGAGAGCCCGATGCGGGGCTCGATCCCAGGACCCTGAGATCATGACCTGAGCTGAAGGCAGAGGCTTAACCTACTGAGCCACCCAGGCGCCCCATGGGAAAGGTTTTATACACACTTCAGCTTGAACTAAGTTGATAGTTAAGGTAGTAAAAATAAGAGATCACCTGAGGAGAGATCAGTGGAGGAGGAAAAGGCCAAGAACAGAATCCCGGGGTTATCACCTATTAAGAGTCTAGGATGGAAGGAGAGCCAGTAGAACAGAAGGACATAAGAAACGTGAGAATATCAGAAAAGCACAGTGATATGGTAGGCAAGGCAGCTGTTTGAAAACAAATGCCCATGAAGGACCAGTCAAGATGAGAACTGAGCAGCATAGTGTTAGATTTGACAACTGTGACATCACTGTGACATATCCCAGAATGTAACAGTGCAAAGCTTAGGAAAGAAGAACGTGAATTAGGGGCACCTGGGTGGCTCAACCAGTTAAGCATCTGCCTTCAGCTCAAGTCATGATCCCAGGGTCCTGGGATTGAGTCCTGCATCAGGCTCCCTGCTGAGCAGGGAGTCTGCTTCTCCTTCATCCTCTACACCTCCCCCCTGCTTATGTTCTCTCTTTCTCTCACTCTTGCTCTCTCTCTCTCAAGTAAATAATAAAATGTTGAAAGAAAAGAAGAATATGAATTAGAAGAAAGGAAATAGTAGTAGCAAGGGGAGAATTTCTAGACTAGGAAGGTAAGAATAAAATGAATAAAAAGTGGCTAGGAACACAAGTTTTAAGACAGAAACATAAACATAAGACTTTGTTGAAGAAACCAATAAAAAATAAACTTGAGAAGCAAAACCAAAGCAAAATCTTCCTTGAATCCAGTTGTTGCTCCCCTACACTGGTAGTTAACAGAGTTTACTGTGAGTTGACAAAGGTGACACCACCAGTAACAGGAAGAGATGAACCATAGCTCAGGGTTCTGTGCTCCATCCCAACAATAAAGGACCCCAACATGGAGAAATTCCATCATGAGTGATATTTTATGTTTTCACTCACCTTGTAGCCCTATGTGTGTTACTTAACCACACTGAGCATTAGCTTCTCTGACCGGAAAAAAATTTAATGATCTAAATTGCAATGTTGTGTTAGGATCAAATAAACAACGTAAAGAACCTCAACCTCCTGTCTGGTGCGATGAGGGTGATCAGCTATGTATCTGTGCCATCCTCTCACTTCCTTCTTTCCTGTCTCAAATGGAGAAGGGGAAGAACACCCTCAGCCTGTTTCTAAATTTGCTATGAAATGAGGTTTCCTAACTCACATTTTATTTCTCTTTTAAATGGATGTAGACCAATTTGAACTTATTTTACCTAACCTTGAAGTTAAATATTGACTTGCTCTCCCCTTCCCCCCCACCCAGAGTTCTCTGCCTGGCCTTAGGTTATGCATGCCCTAGAGCCCATGTCAATTGCATTTGTTGTGTTCTTGTCTCTTGAACTCAATAGTTGTCCCAGAGGGGTGGAGACCTCAGAAATCTTCTAGCAAATGCCACTTAGGCTTCACTCTGTCCACCGACCTGTATTTTTAGCATGAAGTAATTTTAGCCTTGATTTTTTTTTGAAAGAATACATATTTGGAGAAAAATGTTGTGCAGTTTCTCTAAATTTTCCACGTGCATCATCTTCACCCTACTAGACATTGAAAATAATCTTTTTCCCACAAGCTCATTAGCATTTATATGCTAAATGTTGATCTGAACACTTTCAGATATTTTCTTCAGTCTTAGGAAAGTATAGGATTTCTAAAATTGGTGGTCCTATTTTCTTCATTTTTAAATAGATTTTATTTTATTTTATTTTTAAGATTTTATTTATTTATTTGACAGAGAGCGAGAGATCACAAGTAGGCAGAAAGGCAAGCAGAGAGAGAGGGGGAAGCAGGCTCCCTGCTGAGCAGAAAGCCCGATGAGGCGCTCTATTCCAGGACCCTGAGATCATGACCTGAGCCAAAGGCAGAGGCTTTAACCCACTGAGCCACTCAGGTGCCCCTAGATTTTATTTCTTAGAGGACTTTTATGTTCATAGCAAAAAATGAGAGGAAGGTATAGATTTTCCCATATACCTGCAGTCCCCACAAATACATAGGCTCCTCTGTTATCAATGTCCCCCACCAGAATGGTACATTTGTTACAAAGAACAAACTGACATTTTCACATCATTATCACCCAAAGTCCATAGCATACATTAGGGTTTACTTTTGCTCTTGTACATGTTGGTTTTGGACAAATGTATAGTGACATGTGTCTGTCCTGACAAATTCATACAGAGTATTTTCACTGCCCTAAAAATCTTATGTGCTCCTCATGTTGATCCATCCCTCCTCCCAGTCCCTGGCAAATATTGATCTTTTTCCTATCCCCATAGTTTTGTCTTTTCCATGTCATATAGTTGGAATCATACAGTGTGTACCCTTCTCAGTCTGGCTTCTTTCACTTAGTAACGTGTATTTGAAGTTTTTCAATATCTTTTCATGCCTTGAGAGATTATTTCTTTTTTCACTGGGTAATATGTTATTACCTAAATGTACCGTAGTTTTTTGTTTGTTTGTTTGTTTGTTTTATCCAGTCACCTACTGAAGGACATCTTGGTTGCTTTCAAATTTTGGCAATTACAAATAAAGCTATATAAACATCCCTGTGCAGGTTTGTATGTGGACATATCTCTTCAATTCTTTTTGGTAAATACCAAGGAGTTCAGTTGCTAGATTATAGTTTAGTTTTATAAGAAACCAGTAGACTGTCTTCCAGGTGGTTGTACTATTTTGCAATGAATGAGAGTTCCTGTTGCTCCACATCCTCACCAGCAGTCGATGTTGTCAGTGTTCTTGACTTTGGCCATTCATAAGCGTGTAATGGTATATTCTTGCTGTTTTAATTTGCATTTTCCTGATGATGTATGATGTGTTGCATTTTTTCATATGCTTATTGCCATCTGTATTTCTTCTTTGGTAAGGTATTTGTTAAGGTCTTTAGCTCGTTTTTCACTTGGGTTGTTGTATTTTCTTATTGTTGAGTTTTAAGAGTCCTTTGTATATTTTCTTTTATCAGATCTGTCTTTTGCAGTTATTTTCTTTCAGTTTGTGGTTTGTTATTTTGTTCACCTGAAAATGTTTTTTGCAGAAGTTTTTCATTTAAAAAAAAATTTTTTTTTATTTACTTGACAGAGAGAGAGATCACAAATAGGCAGGGAGGCAGGCAGAGAGAGGGGAAAGTAAACTCCCTGCCGAGCAGAGAGCCCGATGTGGGGTTCAATCCCAGGACCCTGAGATCATGACCTGAGCCGAAGGCAGAGGCTTTAACCCACTTAGCCACCCAGGCGCCCCAGAGGTTTTTCATTTTAATGAAGTCCAACCTATCCATTGTTTCTTTCATGGATCATGCCTTTGGTATTGCATGTAAAGAGTCATCACCATACCTAAGGTCATGTAAATTTTCTCCTGTGTTATCTTCCAGGAGTTTTATAGTTTCACATTTAATTTAGGTCTGCAATCCATTTTGAGTTGATTTGTTTGAAGGTTATAAAGTCTGTGTTTGCATTTATTATTTTGCATGTAGATGTCTAGTAGTTCCAGGACATTCTGTTGGAAAGGTTATCTTTTCTCTATTACCTTTGCTTCTTTGTCAAAGATCAGTTGACTATATTTATGTGGGTATATTTATGGGCTCTATTCTGTTCTCCTAATCCATTTGCCATATCTTTACCAATACCACACACTGATTACTGTAGCTTTATAGTAAGTGTTGAAGTTGGGTAACGTCAGTTCTCCAACTTTGTTCTTCTCCTCCAGCATCATTTTAGCTATTCTGGGTCTTTTGCCTGATATATAAACCTTAGAATTCTTTATGAATTGTCACAAAATTAATTACTGGAATTTTGATTGAGATTACATTGAATTTATGGATCAAGTTGGGAAGAACTGACATCTTGACAATATTGAGTCTTCCCACCCATGAATGTAGACTATCTCTCCATTTATTTTAAATTCTTTGATTTTTTTCATCAGCATTTTGTAGTTTTTCTCAAATAGATTTTTATACATATCTTATTAGACTTAAACCTAAGTATTTCATTTTAGAGAATGCTAATATAAATGGTATTATGTTTTTAAATTCAAATTTCACTTATTCATTATTAACATATAGGAAAACAATTGACTTTTGTATGTTAACCTGATATCTTGCAACCTTTCTATAATCTTTCAGTTCCAAGTAAGTATTTTTTGTTGATTCTTTCAGATTTTCTATAATCATTTCATATGTGAACAAAGATAGTTTTATTTCTTTTCTCCCAATTTATATGCTTTTTACTTCCTTTCTTGCCATATCTTCTTGATGTTAGAGGCACTCCAGGTTCAGTGAAAAGCATTAGTCTAATAAGTGGATCATCACAAGTGATTATATTTCTTTCCATTTCTTCATTTCTTTCCCTTCTCTTTCTCTCTCTCTCCCTCCCCCTTACCCCAACATACATGCATGTGTACAAGTGCATGCACACACACACACACACAGAAAGAGAAACACAAATGTACCTGCGATTACAGGCACAAACTACTTGTCAAACTATAACACAATATTTGAAAGTCCCATTCCCTAATGGCAATGACACTTGTCCCCCACCTCTACCACCACCCAGGGAATGAGAGAGAAATATGTGCTGTCTGATCAAGGAGCATAATGATGAGAAAATTCAGTTTCAAAAGACTATTGTGAATCTTGACTCATGACCAAATAACTTTGAGCTGTGGCTCATTTCTTTACCTTTCTGCATCCATTTCTTTATTAGATGAGTGGGGAAAGTATGCCCTACCTCATAGGGCAGGCATCTGTGAGAATTTGTTGAGACAATGTGAAGGGCAAATGCCCTGTATCATACCTGGTATATGGCAGGTACTCAAGGAGTGTCCTCTTCCATGGGGGATATTTAACTCTGATGTGTCAGTACAGGCATCAAACAGCAGTCCGTGTATAACCAAAGTATCAACCTTACCAGCTAGGCTGCACTCCCAAATAATTCAGGGAATTGGTTAGGAATACATATCTGTCGTTCCCTCAAGGGAGGAAGGAAGGAAAGGAGGAGGGAAGGAAGGAAGAGAGAAAAACTCAATATAAAAATTCAAAAGTCAAAAGAGAACCACTAGAACTTCATAAGTTTATTATACCTGCATGCTCTGGCATTGCCTTAATTTTCCACTTACCTGATGCTTGCCAGGACATCTACATGCTGCACCTGTACCTCGTGGATATGGGAGGTGAAAAATATGAAACTGTAATCTGACATTATCAGACCCTAGAAAGGCACTTCTGGAAACACTAATTAGATTCTCTTCAGCCTTTTTTAATTTAGTGAGTTCTAGGAGAAGATCACACCTCTCCTAACACTTATAAAGAGAATTTGTGAGCAAGACTGAATGCAAGTAATACCTTTTTGATGCTCGAGGCAACACGTTTCCATGGCACCAATCAGATTTCGTCTTCATCTGGAAGTAGGAATTAAAACTGACAGTGTTCGAGTATAACTGTTTCTGTTTGTCCCCATAAGCAGTGTTAGTGCTTGGATAGAAAAGAGATCTAGTTTTGTTGCTGCCATTGTTGTTGTTTTCTGGTTTTAAAACAATAGTACAATAAAACGAGTAGGATATGAAATAGTGCAATGAGTTTAAAGAAACAAAGAACCCCCAAAGGAACTCATTATTCTCATACATTTACATTATCAAAGGATGTGGAAATGCCAAAAAGCGAGTTCTTAATGGTCAAAAGCAGCGATGTCAATTCAGAGCCAAAGAGAGTGAATCAGTGACTAATGGGGTGCAAGTGCAAGATTGATCTGGAAGCCTAATTGGCTATTTTTATGGCTTTAAAATTCTTATCTTATATTAGAGCTATAAAATATCCATTGTGCTTCGGGGAACATCTGTGCATTTGGCTCTCATAATAAAAGAAATATTGCAAATCAAGAGAGGTAGCCTGTTACGGAGAAAAACAAGAGAATGATTAACTTGAAATTCGGGAAGTGGTTGCCTGTGGGAATGAGGTGGAGGGGGAACGGGGATTCACAGTCATTGATAATGCTCAATTTCTTAAGTCGAAAGGCATTTTATTTCTCTTGGAACACCACATAGGCATTGCATGTAGTCACAACAAAAATTTTCTTATAGAGGTACAGAGGATAAAATATCACAAGTCAATGGATGGTGGGCAGTGGTTTATTTTTGAGTCTTGACTCTACTACTGAGTAGCTAAGTGATTTGCTTATTACCATGGCTGAGGCTGTTTTCTCATCTGTGAAATAAGGCATGCTAAATGGTCACTATACTCCCTTCCAGCGTGAAAACTGTCCAACTCAGTTTTTATCACATGGAATACAATACTATTAATTTTGTTGGGGAATATTATTTTCATCATACAAAACCAACAAAATCCTACAGTTACCATTTAATCATCCACCCCAGTTTAATTAGCAAAGTACATTATTCTCTTATCCCAGGTGAGCCCCTATAAGTAATCCTGCTAATTGTTGAGCAGAATTTTGGAGTTTCTTTACATGGCATGATATTATGGAGTCAGTAACAAGGCTTACAATGTGGGAGTCAGAAGTCTTGTCTGACATGGACACTCTACACTCCTCTATCAGCTTGCCTTGTCAACTTCTCTGAACGTAAAATAGCAATATATTGAACTCAAGAGGTATCTAATTATTTTATGGTCATCCAATGCTCTCAGGTGCTTCAGATTTTCACCCAAATTACCCCAAATACCTATGCTTTTCAGGATGGGGCTAATCACCATCCCAATAGGGTTTCAAGGAAATGTTCCCTTTGTGTTTGCAGAATGAAGAGTACAAACACCTGCTTTCCTCATTCTTTCTGCAAGTATTTATAGGGTGCCTACTGTGGGCCAAGTCCTGCGCTGACTGCTGATTCCTACTTAATTTCAAAGCACAGATAGAAGATGTGATTATTACAAATGTGCCCCAGGGCACTGTAGCAAATTTCCCAGGCACTGGTATTCACTCATACTCATTTGGATGTGTGTGTCAAATGAGAACAGATAGATCTGTGCTGCTGCCTTCCACTTCTGGTTTTGTTTCAGGCTCCAATGTCAACCGAGTCAAAATGCATTCTTGTCGGTCCTGACTAGCACCTTAGCCTCCATTCTAAGAACAGTGCTGCCCAAACATCCTGTGGTTTTTCCGCAGGCAGAACCCCATGAGAGGCTATGGAAGAACCTGTCATCTGGGTTCTGAGGTTGAATACCAACTTCTGAGAACTGGGACGAATGTCTTAACCTCTTAAAGGCTCCATTTATTCACTCTGAAATGGGGACTTACAATGAGCATTGTGAACATGAAATATGGTGTCATATATGTAAAGCACTGAGCTCAAGGCCTGGCACTTCATATTCACTCAAAAAAATCACATATGCTTCCTCTTACTGTCCTCACATAATTAAATACACAATCATGCTTCAAAGAGAAAGCTTCTATTCTCAGGAGAATTGCCTGTTGCCTTCCTGTTCTGTTGGTTACAATGAGAACCTGGCTCAGGGAATTGGGCAGCATCCTGTTTTCTCAAATATGTCCAGGCATCCTTGAGGAATAATCAAACTTAAGCACATACTTAAATTAAGGGGGCAGTGCTGGATATCAAATGTGTTGTGACATCTTGGGAAGCAAAATCAGACGACTGATGTCATCAAGAGACTACTTGAAGGTGATTTGGCCACTTTCCTTACCTCGACCCCCTTCAATAAGAGTTTAGCATAAGATTGATTAAGAAAAGTTTGCACAATGTCTGTGATAACATGTAAAGGAGTACAAACTATTCCTATAACAAAATTATTGAGAAAAGACAAGTTCATTCTAAATGTTGAAAGAGAAAGGAAAGCTTCAGGAAATTAAATCGGACTGAGTAAGGGGCCTTCTTCCACTTAGGCAAACATCCACGCAGTAACAAAAACATACAATTTATGTGAACTTTCAGGGGCTGTATTTTTCTCCTCTCATCCATTCCTAGTTATTTTCCATGTTTGCAATATATTCAAGGAATTACTTAGTGATTTCTTGTGGGTTATTAGGTGGGGTTTAAAGCCACATACACACAGAGAAATTGAGCTTGGTCCACTAAGTCAGCAAAAGAAGAGCCCAGGTCTCTAACCACCTCCCATGTGCTCTCAGGATTTCCTTCTCTTGATTTCATGATGCATATTTGGTATCATTAGCAGCGGCTCTGTGCTTAGTGCTGACTAGTTATTTACATAGTAGGTCCTCCACAAACTACTATGGATGGAGATGATTAATGCGTCTGACAAAACACTCAAACTATACCATCTTTAAATCTAAGATTCAGCATAAGTAAAAATCATGTTTATTTCCCTCAGAAAATGTTTTATGGATACTCTGTTCATCTTTTTTGGTGGATCTTATATGAAGGTAGCAATTATCCTTTAAAATCATTTCATAATCCTAAAATAAATTGAATGCTGATGTATTGAACACTGAATGCATATAGTACATATAGTTAACAAAAAAGCCAGATATGAGAAAATCCAAATTTATTAGACACATTGATAAAAAGGTGATTATTTTCTTTTCAAGAGAAAAAAAATAAAATTACTCTGAATATGATATATTTCAGATCTCAGCTTTCTTATTTTATTACTTATTGCTGATTCCAAATTGTTTTCCTTTGCATCTTCTTAATTGAGAAATATTTTATTTTTGTTGCCAAGGCAAAAGAAAATAATTCAGAATCAATAATAAGTTGTCTTAATTTCTAAATATGATTTCCTTGTGGATATTTAATAGATTTCCAAATTAAGTAGATGTTCCAGTGATAAACATTTATGTGACATCTTTTCATCAAAACATTTCCACCTCTATCATGTCTCTTCCTCTTTCCACAGCTAGAATCTGTATTCTTATTCCCATTTTCCAAGTGGGAAGCTGAGATCCAGAAGGTTAAACAGCAGGAAAAAGAGGAAAAGTCAAGTCAGGGTCAAAAAGACACCTGTATCTTGTCTTCCATTTATGTTATGGTTTTATGATAAAACTCCTCAAAGACATTTAAATATTATGCAAATTCTAAAGACTATTATTAAAGGAAAGAGTTATTCTTTAAATTTTTGTAACATTATACTTGGAAATGTCTTTGCCCACTTTTCTCATCCTAAATGACTAAGAACAGCAATTATTATTTGCCTTCTGCTGAGGTTTGATATTTTAGCAGAACTCAAAGTATGCCATGTATTTAACTCTAATCCAACAGGAATGTGCCATAATGAATGGAAGTGGTCATTGACCTGGAACGAGATCACTTTGAACATGACACTATTACACAAAGTGGTAGCATTTATTTTCAGATAACCACTTTTTAAAAGCAGTTGTGAATATATTCCAAAGAATAAAAATGCCAGCTACTAGGTTTTGAGAAGCAGAATAAAATATGATACCGAGTTATTGAGGGGTGATATATTTTGGCTGATATGGCTGAGGTGGTTTGTTTTAGAGTTTATAGCAATAAAGGTAATCAGGTGATTCTTAATGTTGCCAAGAGTACTGCAGAGGAGCCATTAAAGGAAGGAGAGAGGGAGGGCATTTGGAAGGTCAGAACTTTGATTCTGGAAGGTTTCAATTAGGTATTGATTCCATTGACACAGCATCCTAAAGGTGGAAAATTCATTTATTAAAAAATTGTCTTGTTACAGAAGGTTGGCTGAGTGCCCAACTCATACCAAGCTTTATGAGCTTGTATTCTGGAGGGCAGTTTCATTTATTACTACAGGCTATGTTTTAGCATCTCTTTCTTCATCACTCAGGATTTTAGGCACAGGGTCTCATTAATTCGCAAAAATATTCCAGTGGGGAGTCTGAGTGGAGTGGAGAAAAATGTGTGGATGCACACGCCACAGACCAAGGCATGGGTGGGGTGAGTAAATGAATGTGCCGATGCTCCAAACCAAAGAGACCTCATCAAACTCTCACCTACAGAGAGTTCTGTTCACATACTTGAAGTCTCAGGCACCTTTTTTTAATCCTCAGTGCACACAGCAAAGAGCCACAGGAACTGTTTAAGTGCCTGAAGAGGGAAGGAAAAGGAGGGTAAGTCACTTAATCAAAGTAAAGGGAGCCACTGAGACACTCTCAGCTTAGGCTTTGAAAGAACAGAAATTTGGGGTTTGGGTTTTTTTATTTTCTGGTCCTACTAATTTATATTTTAGGTGAATTGGTAATTTGGCATTTGTTAAGATGATACATATTAAATAGTTAACATTTCTGAAATGATTCTTATCTTCTTAATAATTAGAACATTGTTCTAATTGTTAATGTATTAATTTCCTTTAATCCTCCCAGTGGCCTTTAAAATTCTAACATTATCACAATTTTACACCTGAATGTGAGAAGCCTAAGTAGGTACTTTCTTATCCCAATGTCATTTGAAAGGAAAAATAACCCATCTAAGGGCTCAGGAAGGAAAAAAGGGCAGAACCAAGATTCAAATTTAGGCCATTTGGCTGCAGAGTCAGCCCATGGACCCACTCCACTAAACCACCAGCCATATTACCCATAAATCGTCTCATGTTGTCTTGCATTTTAATAAATAATTAGTGAGAAGGGTATTCAAGTGAGAATTCTGAGTCCTAATTCACAAGTCTCCCTTGCAAATTGTCTTTGGTATTAGTGCATCATTTCCGGATCTGCAGAATGTGACTGCAGCAAGTGTAATCCTGGAGGCGAGGGCTTTTCAAAAGGAAGAAATAACACATATCAAAGATGGGGCATGAGGGCATATTTCAGGAATAGCAAATTGTTTCATGTGCCCGGCAGTGACAAGTGGGTTGATGATCAGGAATTGTGGGCAAAGTTTAGAAGAGCAGGTTGGCGTCAAGTCTTCTTTGCAGGCAGAAAAAGGCACAAGCAAAACCATTCCAGGAAAACACTTCACTTTTCTGGAGGTAAAGTGAATGTACATTGGGAAAAATTTGTAAGACATCAAGTATGTTAGGTATTTCATATTTTTTGTTGTTGTTGTTGACTGTGTTCAACTTGTCAGATCATGGTTAGAGTGAGGACAGCTGCAGGGGCAGAACAAAAAAGTTCTAGTAATAGTAGCCTTGTAACTTGCCATTGGAGCTGCTGTCATATTTTTACCAAGGGAGAAAATAATAGCCCAAAGACAGGATTAGAAGTGGCAATTCCAGGTGAGGACTAGGTATTTTCCATTTTGTTTGGGTAACTGAACCACTGGTTAGAATGAACAAAACAATTAGGTTTATCCTGCCTGAAGGAGAAAGATCCCTGAAAACAGTGAGGTGGCACAACACCTCAAAGACATTTACCTACAAATTAGTAAACAGGGAGTTAGGCATAATGACAATAAACACAGGCTGTCAAGAACACCCATCAAAGCCAATAGCAGAGAGTGAGTAAGTTCCTTTAGACTCATCTATCAGTCCACATAGAGCATGTTTATAAGGTAATAAGTCTGATTTTCTAGCAAATACACCAATATATAAATTTCAAATGATTTTCGTTACCTCCAAAACAGATTCCATGTGTGAACTTAGTGAGTTATTGTCATAACTAAAAGGACCAGGGACTCCTCTTTAAGAATTGCCATCATGACTAGTGACAATTATTTTTAGTATCTTTACTACAACTAATAATATACATTTTTTCCTTTGAGAGTAACTGTGATTTGGGGAATATGTAAAAAAAAATTACAGAATTAAGTCTAATAAATAAGGATGCTTCAAATTTGCAATATTCTCTAGGGTCAACAAAAATTGTGGTTGCAAAGAAAGAGATGGGCGTTATTGACTCAAGGCTATTCTGTCAGATGCTCTGCTTGCTGGTTTGCCAAGTCTTTCTGCATTTCCAGTTATATCCTACTTGAAAAACACAGTCTACCTGAAGGCCAGCTAACAGGCTTCAGTATTCCAGCCTATTCACTTGCTTTTCATAAGGACTCAACCCTGACCCCTTTCCATTTTAGTCCTTCCCTTTAAGAATTTGTTCAGATGTTACATTCTTATTGTGAAGTTGTCCTTGACCATGAGTAGAACACATATCCACTGGCATATAACATATTTTTCCCTTCCTCACTAAGCTCTATGTTTCTTGGAGTCAAGACTTGTGCTTTGGTTGTCTTTGTATCTCTGTAGCTTCTACAGAGTACCAAGAACATGTTGAGTACTCAATAAATATTTACTAAAGAAGTAAATGAAATAAACCAATTCCAGAGACTGTTAAGCAAAGTAGCATTATAGAAGAGACAGAAGGGGGTTCTCAGAAAATCGTTTTGAAAGATAAATAATTCTAGATTTCATGTGTATATTTTGCTACATATTTGTTTAAAAAATGGACTCATCTTTAGTCTCAACTTTTTTTGAGAGTACATAACATCGTTCATGTGCATATTGTGCTTAACCCATTGGAAAGAGCCAAGAGGAGAGACATTTTATTGTACCAACAATAAGAATCCCAAAAGAACTAGTAGTGAATGTGGTAGGAACAAAAATGTATTTTATGCCTTCAACTTCTCTGTGTTTCCTTATTTTTTCTATTAATTGCTTTGAAATTCCATATGTACAATATTCAAAAATTCTTTTTAGTCATTTTGTTCAAACCTTATTTATAAATTTTCTGAAAACAGAGCGGCTACTGTCTGAAATAGAATATACCTATGCTTAATGAAATGTCAAGACAACAAAATGCTTATCCTTTTTATAGGACTAAGGAAGAGCAAATAATCACCAACGTGAGCTGAAACATTCCTGATGACAAATTTAGTAACTTTCCAATCCTTAGGGACCCCCAACAAGGATCAGGGAATATATTGCATCACCACTCCTTGAGAATCTGTAGGGCCTCCCCTGAGACTGCCCCAGAAAGCCCCATGCCTGGTGTAACCTTCATACAGGATGCAGGAAGCCTAACTGTCCCTGCAAAGGGAGTTCTGGCCCTGATCTTTCATAGTGGCTGCTTGTTTCCAGAAGCCAATTAGCACACCTCACAAAGCACTGATTAAAGTCTTTTTCAAAAAATCCCATCTAATGGTCTGTATATAGCTGAACCAAAAAGGCATTCATTCAAATAATGGCCAAGCAGATTGACATCTTTGCAATGTGTTGACTCTTTCCTAATTGCTGATTCAATAAGAAGTTTCTTGTGTTGCTGAAGTCCTATCTATGACTGACAGAAATGAAAGTGAAGGTGACTCCACTCCTGTTGCCTCTATAGCAATTTGGTTTTAATATATCAAGGGGATATGTAGTAGCAAAGAAGAGATAGGTATATAACTGGATAAATGGGAAAAGCTCTGGATCCCCGTATTTCACAATGGGAGGCACAAGTACAAGCCATTGGAATTAATGCACCTCATTTTGAATTGATAGGGTTCTTTCTTCTAACACATGTGGTTTTCAATTTGTTCCTAGGAAGAAACTTCATTATAACATGTATTATATATCCTAGTTCCTCTCCTCTAAAAAATTCAGATCTAACATATACCACATAGCAAATATCTTATTGCCAGCACTGTATACTGCATAAAATACTATGTGAGGTCAGAGACTTCAAATCTTGGTCTTAATTTGACAATTCAAGATGGCTTTAGTGGGGTTTTCTGGGTCTCTTTCTCTGATCTCCCCATTAGGCTTCTGGCTGGTCTGCCTCTATTGGTATCAAGATTGGCTGTTAGCCTCCACTGATTATTAGCAGAAGTGCTCTATTGTTTTTGACCACACCCTATTTCACAGATTGCCCCAAATCTGATCCTATTCAGTTGTATCTCCTTTTTAGGGGCAGGGCACTGTCAAAACAAGAGGGCTCTTCACAGCTATCTATTTCCTTGGTTATCTCTGTTCAACTTCTAGCTGATCTACCATTTCACTCTTGCTACATGTACAATGGCTCCTCTTCTTAAATGCTCACCACCAAGATCTCCACTGTTTTCAACAATGCCTTTAGGCAGGAACTTCCCCATGCTATGTTCCTGGTAAAGGCAGTACCTTTTATTCAGACACACTGGAGTTTTCTGCTCTTCAAGCCTGCCCCTCCCCCCAAGGCAGAACCATATTGCCTCTGTACCAAAGCTGGGACTGGCATCTGCAGCCCACTTCTCTCAGAAGGATACCCTGGCAGTATTATTGGGGCTCTGGGTGAGGGTGGTACCTTGTCTTCTCAGCTTGTCCCTCACAGCATGGATCTTCTGGCCTATGAGTGAGCCTCGGAAAGGGAGAGAGACCAGGGCCCCAGCATTCTCAGCCAGCTCTGTCTGGATCAGAGCTTTGACTCCATAGGTGTGGAATCAGTTGGGGAAGGGAGCCCTGACCTCTTGGTGGTATCCACGTGGACTAGAGCTTCTGCAGTACAAAGCTATAAGCTGGGGTGAGGAGGGATGCCAGTAACATGCCCCTTCTGTGGCAAAACTGTACATCTAAACTACAAGGCAGAAGGAGAGGGAGGCCCCTCTACTTAGCCATACCACCCAGAATAGAGGAACTTCTGCCTCATTGGGGAGCTGGAGAAGGCAGGAGTGAACGTGAGCAGCTTATGGTTCGAATAACACAGTGCCTTGCTGTTCTTACAGAGATTTAGTAGATTCTCTTAGATGTTTTCCATTTGATATAGTGCCTCCAAAGAATTTTCAGAGGCTTTAAGAAGTTCTCTTGTTTGTTTTGTCTTGTTTAATAATTTTCAGCAGTTAAAAGGTGGTTTCACTAGAGAGAGGGTCTATCCTGCTCTGAAGCCTGTCATCTAGGAGGTCAATATCTCCTTACTTTTAAATTTTTATAATCATCACAATATAAACATTTATCTTTTTACTGTCAGATCAAAAGAGTATCACTTAACCAATACGTTGCTTCATAAATTCTAATTATGTGTTCTGGCATCCCAATAAGATAATTTTCTTTAGGCCAAGATAAACTTTTATTCTTATTGGCACATTCTCAAAAGCCTTTTTCTGAAATAAGAGAAAAAAGAAAAAATTTTAACTCTTAAATTTTCCATGTTGACAGGCTTCCTCAGCCATGTCCACCTCACAAGATGATGAGAGAGGATAATGGGTTCTATAAATCCCATGTTAAGATCTATCAGCCTAAGTTTGTACTCATGCATTTAATAGCAATTCATTAATTTCCATTGAGGATCTCACCACAAAGATCTCTGTTATGAGTTGACTTGTGACACCCAAAAATATGTAGGTTGAAGATACCTGTACCTCAGACGGTGAACTTGGTTGAAAAATGGAATTGTTGCAAATGTAATCAGTTCAGATGAGGTCAGTAGGGTGGGCCCCATACTGATGTGACTGATCTACTTTTTAAAAAGAGGAAACTTGGACCAGACACACACACAGGGAAACCATCATGTGAAGATTGAAATTCTCCTGTCACAAGCCAAGGAACTACCAGAAACCAGGAGAGAGGGCCGGAACAGAACTTTCCCTGGTAGCTCAAAGGGAACATGGCCTCGTCTTAATTTCCAATTTGTAACTTCCAAAACTGGGAAGCAATAATTTCTGTTGTTTAAGCTACTCAGTTTATGGTGCTTTTTTATGGCCGCCCCAGCAAACTAATACTACCATCTTCATACCAATGGAAAATGATTTCTTGAGTTAGTGTGTCATTCCAAGTCACCTCTAAGCGACTAGAGTTTGTGTTTAGAAGATCCTAGATTATTATAAAATTGACTCTTTAAAATAAAGAGCAATATAAGATGAAGACTATCTAGTGACTGATGGATACTGTCTGTCTCATAGAATCCATAGGAAAATGTATTGGACAAAGTGCATTTTAATATGAAATTTCAACGGAAGATGAAATAAGTCAACCGGCAAGTAATAAAGAAGGCACATGAATATGCCACACATGTGAGAAAAATAAAGTCAGAGTTAGATTTCATCTCCTATAAAGTCTACTCCAGGGTTTCACAACCATTTACTCATTTAACAAATATTTACTGAGTGCCTCTCCTTTGCCAGGTTCTTCTAGTCCCAGTGATTATTAAATATCTGTGGAAATAAAGTGAGGTTGTAAGCCTATTTTTAAGTCTCTGGCAACCCACTCTCATCTCTGCTTGGTATTGTTATTTCCAGTCACTTGGAAATGTGTCCTCAGGTTCCTAATGCCTGCTAGAGCTCATACATTTAATATTTCTCTTGCCTCTGACACAAGGCTCACAGTCAAAGTCCCTGCCAAGGGCTGGTTTCTATGTTCTAATTGTTATGTGCAAGTTGTACAAGGCCTCTGAAGTGACCTTTGATCCCAGGGAAAAACGCTAAGGGAAAGAACCAAATTTTGACAAATGGAAACTGGCCTGTGGTTATCTCAATTTCCAGTAAGGTTGCCTGTAGATCAAGAGATAAATTTAACAACTCATTTGTGAGCATGTGGAGGCTTCTGGTGGAGGTATATTTAAAAACAAAA
Organism: Potos flavus; assembly: GCA_028534135.1. NCBI lineage: Eukaryota > Metazoa > Chordata > Mammalia > Carnivora > Procyonidae > Potos > Potos flavus. Next base: position 63,910,410 of record CM052900.1, on the reverse strand, counting down.
AGAAAATCTCTTTCTTCCTCTGGTTAACTTCTTGGCCTTAGATTTCTAGTGATGTTTTTGTGAATCACACCAAAAAACTGAAGGAGTTAGGTTAATGATATCATTTGTCAATTTCTATCTAAAGTTTATGATTAGTCATCTAAAGCCTTGAAAATAAATATAATTTTAATATCGAAAAGAAATTAGTCTTTTCCCTCAATCATTTGTTCTCCCATTAGAGGTTTCTGACAAGGTTTCTTCACAAAGGAAGCGCTGCATTTTTGCTCCCTCAACATACGTTACAGTTCACACCAAATGATTTTTTTCTCCTAACACAGAGATCCTGATGTTGTAAACACCCGTAAAATGGAGTCTTTGGATTTTCTCTTTCCATTAGAATCCGTATTTGAATCAGCTTAGACTGTGGAGATGGAGACTAGAATCTTGTTTCACTAAAGCTCAGAGCTGTGCACCTGGGTTTAGTGTTTGAATCACTTTCTCATGTATTGACTTGCAAAATGTTTTGTTTTCTCCCTACTACTGTTCTGCATATACCAAATTTTGGCCCTCAGCCATCTGGAGCTTCTGGCTCCTTCCCCAAGGCATTGTGGTGACCATGACAGTGATTTTCTTCCTCCTGCATTGCCAGGTACACTGAGAGATTTAATTATTTCAGGGAGCACCCCAATATAATTATAGGAAAAAGAAACTTGGAATTCATTCTCACCTTTTTCTTTTCCTGTACTAAGTTTTTAAACCTAAAAATAAATTGGAGTTTTCAAATTGGCAGGTTACATGGTAAGTATGATTAAGTGCTTTATTCTAAAACACCCATAAGTTGACCACATTCTTTATTGGCATATGAACATGAAAAAATGGTTTGCCTCCCTTATAATAAGAGAAAGCACACTGAGGTAGCATTTCTTTCCTAGAACATTGACAAAAATCCAAGTGTGTGATGACATTCTTTGTTGGGGAGGCTTAGAGAAACAGGAGCCCTCAGGAGTACATGGTAGGTGAACAATTCTATAAAGTGGGACTTAACAGCATCCAACAAATTTGTCCTTGTATTTTTTCCTTGACCCAAAAACCCCATTTCCTAGAATCTACCCTGAAGAGACACCTCCAAAATATGAAGCAATGTTTAGGAAATTTATTCATTATACATTTACTTGTAATAACAAATATTAGAATTAGCCCAATGTCCATCAGTAAGGACTGGTTGAATATATTAGGATATAGCTACACAACGGAGCATAATTCAGCTTTAGAAATAAAAGAGGAAAAATTAAACTGTGTTCTAAGTGGAGCAATTGCCAGGATATGTTGTTAGAAACTATAAAATTTTAAAAGTATGCGTGATTTGTACATATATCTTATGATAGAGATTTGACTTTGAAAATAATATAGCATAAAATAACATAAAAGTACCTAAAAAATAAAAATAAGTATATGAATGAATCTTTCCACAAGCCAAGTTAATAACAAGTATAAAGAAAAGATTTATTTCAAATGTCTTTAAAACATTATTTTGGCTACACTTACTGGAACATAGTCTATGGAAAAGAACTGCAAAGAAATCTGAAATATTAATACTCAAATTTGTAGTTGTCCTAGTATTACCAGTCCTTTTGAAACTATCCTATAGAGGGTGCAGAATGATGAAAACATAATTACATTAATTCTGTCAAGAAACAAGGCTATCAAGTGTAAGAGAAAAGAGTTATAAGTATAAAATGAAAGAAGATAAGTAAAAAGCATGTTACTTGACACATCAGTATAAGCTCATGATTTTTTTCAAAAATGTATGCTTCATCTATATGACCTCTAAAAAAGAACAGGAGAAATGGAAACTCAAGTGCAGTTAACATACCAAAGCCCTGACTGTCAAGTCTAAATATGATTTCTTACCGAAGGGAATTCCTTTAAGAGATGACCTATTCCAGTCCAGGGTGGAAATATGCAAGATGAGCCTGGAGCATCCTGTCGTGCCAGAAGGCAAAGAAGTTACCAAGGAATCTCAGGTCATACTAAATGGAAACCAAAGCCAACATGAAGGGACTTCCATTGACAAAAGATAAAACAATTTTAATTAAAGTAATAATAAATGTAATTGAAATGCATTAATATGTAGTTTTAAATGTTTGAATTGATAGTCACAAATAAAAGAGAAGAAGCCCAAAGAAGAGAAAAACCATATTAAACACCAGGGGGAAAATTAAGACACCAACTTCTGACTCCAAATGTTGGCAATGAAAAATAAGGAACTGAGTGTTTATCTTGCCTTTCCTGTAAGAATTGCATTTCAGGGTATTCAAGTGGCCCCAACTGACAAAGGAAAGTTTTTGTCCAAAAAGAATCTCAGTTAATAAATCTGGAAAGAATGATAGAATTAGAAAAATCATCATTCTGAGGGAAGCCTGGGGGGCTCAGTCAGTTAAGCATCTGCCTTTGGCTCAGGTCATGATCCCAGGGTCCTGGGATAGTCTCACATCAGGCTCCTTGCTCAGAGGGAATCCTGCTTCTCACTCTGCCTACCACTCTCCCTGCTTGTGTGCACTATTCTCTCTCTCTCTCTCTCTTGCAAATAAATAAATAAAATCTTTAAAAAAAAAAAAAAGAAAAAAGAAAAATCACAATTTGAAATGCCAAAGAAAATAGGTTCAGTAAGGATCATTAAGGATGAAACCATTTGATGAAGATGGGAAATTTCATAATGTAGAGATCAGACTGTCTAAGCATCATGGAAAGCAGGAAAACAGACATTGTGTGTCTCCTAAAGTGATGCAATATGAAGAACACATTGACACCTCCTCTCCAGAAAAGAGAAAAACTGTAATCAAGCTAAATAACATTACAAGAAATCAAGCAGAAAATTTAAAAAACATGGGTTTTCTAAAGCATAACTGATCTTGATTTTTTCGGAAGTGAGGATGGAATGATAAATGAATAGAATACACTTCTTAAGGACGAAAGAAAGGAAGGAAGGAAAGGTAACAGAGGAAGCAAATGTGGTAAAATATTAAGAATAGTTGAAGCTATGTGATGAATATGTGGACACTTACACTAGTCTTCCCACTTTGGTTTTGTTTGAATTTTTCCGTAGTAAAATATTAAGAAAACATCTTATTTTATGGTGCATAGAAACCTTGGAGCAATTTGGCCCGCTTGGCTATGTGCAATAACCAGCCCATTTTAGAGAACACTACACCTGCCAATGAAGTCATGGTTGGAAGTCTTCGAGCTGGCTACTAGTTTCAGGTGAAAATCCAAAGCATAGAAATTGGGTTGGTAATGAGAAACAAACATGCCTTTCAAAGAGATTGAGCCATCCTAAAGCACCAACCATAAAATGCAGATGCCTCCTTTTTCCAAGTAAATAAATAAACAAGAACTAGAAATTTCTGTCCTTTCTCAAATCTTGAGATTGAGCCCATGAGCTTACTTGAGTAATTCCCTTCTGCCCAAGCAAGTTAGTCACCGCCTGAAGCATCTTCTGTCCTGCATACAGAATAATGCATTGCTGGCACAGTGAAGATTAAAACAAAGTAGGCTGTCTTAGTCCCCTTTGGGCTGCTATGACCAAATACCACAGAGTAGGTAGCTTATAGACAACAGATATTTAACTCTCACAGTTCTAGAGGCTAGAAATTCAAGATCAAGGCACTGGCATGGTCACATTCTCCGGTGAGGGTCCCCTTCCTGATTCATAACCAGCACCTTCTGGCTATGTCCTCATGTAACAGAAGAGCCTGGGGAGCTCTCTGGAGCCTTTCTTATAAGGCATTAATCCCATTCATGGGGGCTCCACCCTCATGACCTAAGTACCTCCCAAAGGCCCTACCTTACGCTAATACTATCACATAGAGCATTAGGATTTCAACATATGAATTTAGCAGGAACACAAATATACAGAACACAACACATATCCTGACCAAGAGGAATTTATTTTATTTAAGATTTATTTATTTACTTTTAGAGAGAGAGAAAAAAAGCTTGCATGCATGCACGTTCATGCATGTGCATGAGTTGGGGGAAGGACAGAGGGAGAGGGAGAGAGAGAGAATCTCCAGCAGACTCCCTGCTGAGCACATAGTCCAATGTGGGCTAGATCTCATGACCCTGACGTCATGACCTGAGCCAAAACCAAGAGTTGGACACTCAACTGACTGAGCCACCTAGGGGCTGCTGACTATGAGGAATTTTAACTGGTAACATACAACAAATGTAAGAAATAGACATTTAAAAAGTGTCCTTTTCTTGATTTGGTAGTCAAGATTATGAGTCTAAGCTTCTTTTCTGAAGCCCAAGAGAATCCCATTCTCAGCCCAGTTCCAAGCAAAGAAAACCAAACTAACTTTTATATTCACTATTCATTTTAACTAGCTTCCCCTTCATTCAGTCTCCCTTGAATATGAACCACATGCTGTAAATATAAGAATGAAGACAAGGTTCATGCCAGCAAGATGCTTCCTGCCTAATAAAGTATTTGGACATCTGCACAAGTAACTATTGGAGGAGTTTACTATTTGAAGAAAACTGATATCAGAAAAGGACAAATTCAAATAGCTCTCATAAATAAGGGCCAAAATGTCCTAGAAAAGATGAATATCTAAAATATTAAGTCTTCAGCTTACAAAATAAAACCAAACATCATGAAAATAAATTTATTTCATTGTCTTTTAATAAGACATAGTTTACATTTACACCATGCACTGATTCATAGAACAAAGTTACACATGGTGCTGGAGGGTGTGGGCATAGTCTTTCCAAACAAATCGCATAACAGCATGACCTAATACCTTTCACTTCCTGTTTGACTTTCATAGCGGGATCATAAAGAGAGTTATAAAAACACACAGGTTCCACCAGCTGTCCCTTAAGCATCTCTTAATCAGTTCTCTTCAAATAATTCTCTCTAGAAGCACCTATCATGTCATTAATTATCATTTTTGATTTTCTATTCCTCAATTACCTAGTCTTCATTTGCCGACATGCATTTATCGTGCCTGTGATTCAGAATTCCCCAGCATCTGCTTCATCACCCTTCATCATGAAACTCCCTAGCTTTTCACTTTCACTTCATAATCACTTTGCCATCCAAAAATCAGCAAGACTGACCAAGAGATTCCACCAAAAGAGATGCTAGGATTAACCAGGGAGGCATGATTAAGGGGAGCTAATTGTATAATTGGTCAATTTATTAGCAATATTTTACTGCCTTATGAAGTGGTATAGTTATGATGTATTGGATAACGAATACTCAGCTGATGAACCCTCCCGGGTAAATCAAAGCAGAAGCGTGTAGCCTCCCAAGCTCAGGGTGGTATCATCACCTGAGGAGTTTTATGAGGTGATCTGAGGGCAGGGAAAGGAAAGTTAGGAATCACAGAGAAAGTGTCTCTGTTATGATAAGCATCCTTTTCCATGGAGTATCACCAAGGAACAGTGTCATAGATGTTACGGGAGCTCCCGTTGGGCACATAAGGGCTCATACTCTATTTCAATAGGGAAAAGAGTAGGTTAGCTAAATCTGCAAATATGAATGTGGTAGATTGCAAAGAGAATAGACAGGGAAAGGCTCCAGGCCAAGGAAGGGAGTGATCATGAAGTAGAAAAGCTCAGGTGTTTGAGAAATGCATAGCGGGATACCATGAGATCAGGGGATTTGTGCAATCAATCAAGAGGCCAGGAAAGCAGGACAGGCTCCGTCTTCTAGAATGAGCACACCTAGAAGGACAGAACAGGAGTTTAGAACGCATTTGGTAGCCAATGGGAATCCGGGGGAGGTTTTGGAGGGAAGAGTGGCCTGGCCCTCAGTGCTCTAAGATAGTCGCTTCTTGCTGGAGAAGCAAGAGATGAGGACAAAGACCCAGTCAGGATAGCTTTTGAACAGTATATTCAGATCCATCCTTCCTACCTTAGGTCTCAGTGGAAAGCATGTAGCACTGTAAGAGTGTGATTTAAGGGGCAGTAGAGAAAACTGGCCTTCACAAAATATTTTCCCCCTGATTCTGATAGAGTGCTGCTGATTTTTATATTACTCAATTCTTATAGGACTCAAGGCCTCTTTTGAAATGCATGTGCTGTTAGGCTGGAGAAAATCCACAGCAGCAAATCTATACTTCGTATTCACTGATTTATCACTTGGGCGAGGCAGACACCCTGCAGAAATTTTGTTGGGATAAAGAGCAGGGGGAAGGTCTCTTGCAAGGGACGAAACCAACGTTGTGGAAAATTCAGGGCAATTGGGGGTCGGTCTGAGAGCCTCAGCTGGCTGAAGGAAAGAGAGTAATGTCACCAGAGCCCCAGGGAGAAGACATCAAGAACAGCACAGGAGATGGGCCTGGAGAAAGGTTTCACCTGCTTTACCGTCATTTGTAAAGCCAGCATCCGCCCCTGGTACATCTTCACTCCTCACTCCTGAATATTGACTTTACAGTGACAGCCAGAAGCAAAACTGAACCTGTTTTGTTAATTTCTTTAATAAGGACTATATCCTGAAAGCCCATGTGTGTGTTCACATCCCCATTCTAGCCATGGCTTTTTGGAATAAATTACTGAAGCTGAACTGTACTTCAGTAAGTAAACTTATGCTTTAAAGAATTGATGTGTATTTACTTTGGATTTTCCAGCTGTTTCAGCAAGCTGAGATGTACTCTTGTCATTTGTAAGTAGAGCATGAAACTACTCAGGAATCTCTTTGAATATATTTTCAGGAATCTCTTTGAATATATTTTCCACCATCTGACAATTACTCTCGTTACCTTCTATTCTCAGTAGGGAGTAGTTTGCGTATTGCCAGCCACAAAACAGTATGAGATAAAGGAAATGGAGGTAAAATTTTCAATTTCTGTCTTTTTTGATGGTATTTCCCCATCATTTCTCTATGATTGGTTCACCTAATTTCGTATCTGTACATACAAAGTGAGAAACAAGGCGATATTCTAGATAACTCAGAACAAAAGTAACTTTGTGCCTCAATTATTCTCTTTATTCCAATGGAAATATTTTTAAGAGGTGAATTGTGTGGACGTTCACTTAAACTCTTTGCCAGATCCTGCATGTTTGTAAATAATGCGGGTCTCACTGAAACTTTCTCTTGCCACAGTAATTCTTGGCTCTACTGGGTCATCTCCGTGGAAAAGTTTTCAGGAAACAGCGCAAGGAAAGCCAGAGTCTTTCGCATGGCTGCATTCAAAAGGCTGTCAGCTCCCATCGCTGAGCAGTACGCTGATGCTAAAATAAGCATCTCTGTCTGTGGGGGGTTAGCTTGGGTTTGGAAACCTGTGACCTGAAAGTAAGAGGTGGCTGATGGGAGGGGCAGCGAGAGTGTGATCAATACTGTGGTTAGCGGGCTGTGATTTTGCCATTCTCAGGGCTGTGCCATTAATGAAACAGTACTTTCTTCTCATCTCTGGAGACTCCTTCCTGCCATTCCACTCCACCACACACATGCATATACATATAGACACACATGCATATACATATAGACACACATGCATACACACACACACACACACACCCCTTTCTCAAGCCCAGGAGTGATGCTGGCCCTCCCCTACCCCCAGACTGAGCCAGCCACCCCATACCAGAGCTGCTGCAGAAAGGAAGGTGACAGTGACTTCCATCGGCCACCACAGCCTTCTCCCTGCCCCTACCTAGGCAGATTAGGAAGCAAATGAAAGCTTATTGGTAGCGGGAAGCTTCATTTTTAGAGATTGTTTAGATTGGGTCCAGTGCTGTCTTTCCGCAGACATCATTTTAAATCTTTGCAAATTTCCACATCAGTCCAAAATGGCATGCTGTGTAAAAATGCACCAAAAAACATTTGTTCTTTGTTGTTTGTTTGTTGTTTGTTTGTTGTTTGTTGTTTGGATTAAACAAATTAAAGCAAGTCAGCGTCATGATGAAAGAACATACAGTGGAAGTGGTGGATGATGGGGTGTAATCTTTGCTTGGATCTGAGTAGTCTCTATGGCTGTAGGCAAATCACTTCACCACTCTGGGCTTCATCATTCAAATGAACACACTGGAAAAAAAATCCATCATATTCATAACCATCAAGAGGAGATAAGAAACTAAAAATGAGGGAAAAGACAGGGTGGTAAGGAAATAGGGCTTGTTGGCAACCTGAAGACATTTATATTTAAAATTTTAAAGATTTTTATTTTTATTTATTAGAGAGAGAGAGAGATAACAAGTAGGCAGAGAGGCAGGCAGAGAGAGAGGGGGAAGCAGGCTCCCTGCTGAGCAGAGAGCCTGATGCGGGGCTCGATCCCAGGACCCTGAGATTATGACCTGAGCCAAAGGCAGAGGCTTTAACCCACTGAGCCACTCAGGCACCCCTATATTTAAAATTTTAAAGCCAAGTAAAATGTGTTGGCAAATTCATTGCAAGAGCAGCCAGGGCAACTCTTTCATGAGAGGCTCTTAAAACGTCTTGTTGCCTTCAAATGTTATGATCTGAAAAAAATGATGTTTTGGTGTATTTGTGACTTAATAGAAACAATAAGAGTGTTCAATAAAAGTTCATGCACCTGTTAAGTTTCACAATAAATTCAAAATTTTATTATGCATCATGGTAATACTATAGTACACAAAAGCACTAAATATTTCCCATTCCTTTTTTTAATTTTAATTTTTTATTAACATATAATGTATTATTTGTTTCAGGGGTACAGGTCTGTGAATCATCAGTCTTACACAATTCACAGCACTCACTGTAGCACATACCCTCCCCAATGTCCATCACTCAGACACCCCATCCCTCATACCGCCCTCCCCTCCAGCAGCTCTCAGTTTGTTTCCTGAAATTAAGAGTCTCTTATGGTTTGTTTCCCTCTCTGGTTTTGTCTTGTTTCTTTTTTAAATCCCTTCCCTATGATCCTCTGCCTTGTTTCTCAAATTCCTTATATCAATGAAATCATTCCCATTCCTTTTTCTAAAACCAACAAAGGTTTTCTAGAATTGGTAAGTTACTGGTTTTCTGTCTTGGTTTATCTCAAGGAAAGAGATTTATTCAGAGCGGAATTGGAGTCTGCCTTGTGCCCCTGACTTCATAGTAGTGAACTTGGACTTCCCACAATATGTGTCCTGATGGGATTCTCTGGCAAAGCAAATTCAGACTCTCAAGGCCTAACATTTTCTACACCCATTGTTGTCCATGTGTATGGAAGATGGATGTCTGACATGGAAGGAGGCAGAAAGAACCAAAGGGAAAAAGATATAATTCAGTCTAAAGTACAAGTAACATTTATAGCCACTTTTTCTGGAACAAGTCAGTAGCTAAGCAATAGGTTTGCGAGTTAAATTCTTCCCAATGACAGCTCTTAAACGTTACAGGTTCACTCTGTGAACAGAGTAAACCCTGTAGTCTTGATTTTTACCTGATTTTATTAAACCGCTCTTGTTATTTCTGTCTGTCATTTAAAATGCATGTTCTTATTCCCACCCCCGCCCTTAAAATGTGTAGCAATGCACTTGAGACCTTGAGATCTTAGAATAAGGAAACAGACAGAAATCTAAATATGTAATCCCGGTTGTCCTTGAGAAGGAAACTGTTCACGTCATTGTCTAATATGGGTGCTCTTGCCTGTCAATCTACCAGGGAGGAGGGAGCTTGACTGGCTGACAGCCACGGGTCCATCAGAGGGATGGTGACTTCTTCTTGGACAGAGAGGTGGGTAAGCAGAGTGAACACAAGAACAGGAGAAAGAGGGAGAAGCCTATGGAGTCATTGGGAGGCCGCAAGGATATAGAGCACAAAATTGTCAAGACAAGAGCAGCCCAGCACACACACAGGGCTCTGGGAGGGGGGCATCAAAGAGGTTTTGTGTCTCCAGTTTGCTCCTACCCTGTTGGGTTTTCCCACTGTCCCACACCTGCCAAGCGTATGCTAGTCTCTCGTAAAAACTCACACTCAAAGGCAGTTAAGACTTCATCTCTACCTTCGTCCTTGGCATAGTTCAGATAGGCGGGAAGTCTCAAATACCTATAAACACTGAAAGAAAGTGAAGAGGAAATAATTTCAGAGAATATAGCCAACCCACGGGTCAGCTTTCCAAATTACAGGTTTCAGATCCTGAAGAAACTAACAAGAGTAGCAAAGAACTTTCCTAGACTTAAATTCTCTAGCCCTTGACAGACTGCCTCAAATTCCCATTCCATTCCTTAGATTCAGCCACTGACATCTTGCTTCCCATCCCATAGAAGTGACCGGCCTGATACCATTTCTCTTTAAGAAATGGTAAAAAAGAAAGAAAGGAAAGAAAGAAAGAAAGAAAGAGAAAGAAAGAAAGAAAGAAAGAAAGAAAGAAAGAAAGAAAGAAAGAAAGAAAGAAAGAAAGAAAGAAAGAAAGAAAGGGAAAGAAAAGGAAAAGGAAAAAGAAAAAGAAAAAGGAAGAGAAAAGAAAAAAAAGAAAGAGAGAGAAAAGAAAAGGAAAAGAAATCCAGTTCAGATCTAGATTTCCAACATTTCCCCAATTCCATTTTCCTATTCATAACTGAGTTTCAACTCGATACACCTCCAAAATCATTCATTTCTCCCTAATCTCAGTCATCAGCTCCTATGGAATCTCCTGTGAATAAACCCAGATAAGACCCCATCCATAGGCTCATGCAAGTGTGCTCTTAAAACTTCTTCTAAATCAAGGTCACAATATGAAAATATATAATATTATTATGCAATGATTACTAAATTTGGGTAATCTAAAAACCATCATAGGGCCTTGTAAATATACCTCCCCAACATGATCATTCTGATGCAACCTGTCTGAGGTAGATCCTAAGAAGGCAGGTGATCACTAAACCACAGTTGGAGAAAGGTGACCTTAATGATACAGACCACGAGGCACACACAGTCCCTGAGGGGTCATTTTCTCTTTGAGGTCATGGGAAAAGGCCAAGGGAGCAGCCCTGCTGGATGGTCCTGGGGGTCAGAGCAGGGTTGAAGCAGAGGGATGACAGTAACACAGATGAGAATTCACAGCCAAGTCAGATTCTCCCCATGGTTCCAAATCCATGGTCTATCCAAATCCGGAGAAGTTTCCATTCCACCAATGAAGTAAAAGATCCAGAATTCTTCAAGATGGATGAGGAATGATTTCCTGAATGACATAGAACTTGGATATATTTGCATATTGCTTTCTAAACCTAGAGTAATCATGCCTTGCATTTCCCATTCAAGGTCGTGTTCCCAAGCTAGTCTGCCTATGTTCCGAACTATTTTGTGAGGGTCTTGTGAGACCCTCTCCCCAAGATAACTGGTGAAGTCCTGAATACCACGTGGAATTGCCCAGAGAAAGACTTTGAGAACACAATCTTAAAGGCAGACAGTGAGGGACACAGTGGGTGATGCAGCAACCTAGCCTCACATACTGAGCTCCCAACCCGCAGGCTCACAGCTGCTGTGCTTTTCCATGCAGGTAGGAACTTGATTAGATCAGTGCCTGATATCTGCCCCAGGAAAGCACAGGATCTGCACGAGCAGCTGAGGGCCAGCAGCCGACTGCAGAGACAAGGGGAAGTGTCATGGATGCCCTGACTCCCCACCTATTGTAGGTTCCATTAGATGCTTTGCGCTCCACTTGCTCCACCTGCAACAGAGAGGATATACCAGCTGAGCTGGCACTTATTGTGGCCGTCCTGAGGGTGGCTCCCTTTGTGAGTGAAATGGTCCATCTCTTACCATCTGGTAACCCAAAGAACAGAGTGAGCAGGAGGCATTTTAATTATGCATCTTCAGGAGAGGACAAGATAAAGAAGAAAGGAGAAGGAGCCTGTGTGAGTATTTGAATCAGGTCCTTAAAGTTCACCAAAAGCAGTTTTCCCCTTGCTCCAGGCTGAGGACCAAATGGCAAACATTATCAGTCATTTCCCCAGCCAGAAGCTAGGGGACCTGGGGGATGGCTGTGGACACAGCTCTGGCTGCAACCTCATGCATAGTTCCCACTCCTGGAGTGCCTGCTGGCTACTGCTACTACCACACTGCACCTCGACGAAATTTGTAGGGTCTCCTTTATTCCAAAGAGAAGTAAACGGAAGCACAAAGAAGGTAGGAAACTTGCCAGAGTTCTGGATGCTTAGGAACAAATTCAGATGTAAGCCTGAGTCTGTTTGACTGTAAAGCCCATGTATTTCCCAGTAGAGCAGCAGTTTGTAGCTTTTTGTTATCAGGACCCCTTTACACTCTCTAAAATTATTGAGGACCCCCAAAAAAGACCCAAAAGGCCTTTGGCTGTTTGTTATATATACATATATATATAACAAACATGTATATAAATATATAAAATATATATAACAAATATATAAAATATATATAACAAATATATAAAATATATATAACAAACAATATATATATAATTTTAGAAATTAAAATTGAGAACAATTTTAACTTTTTTAAATGTACATTTATTAATTAATAATTAACAACAATAAACATAAACAACAATAAAATTAACATTACATGTTAACAAAAATAGTCTATTTTATGAAACATGACATTAGGATTCAAAACAAAAAAGCTAATGGGGACAACATTGTTTCACATGTTTGCAAATCTCTTCTTAGATGTCTGGCTAACAGATTCTTACATCTTCGTATTCAATCTGTTGCGGTATCATCACGTAGCCTCTAGAAAAGTCCACTGGATAACTCATGAGAAGAATGAAAAATGTTTTAGTGTTATTTTGAAAACAGTTTTTAACCTCAAAGACCTCCTGGAAGGGCATCAGGGCCCCGAGCGGTCTCCAGACCATGCTTTAGGAAACACTGCACTCCAGCATGCCCTTCTGCGTGGGGAGTGGAGGTTGGGTCTACCCTATGAAAGACCCCTGGCTGTGTTGCTCTGGAACCCCCATCACCAAAGTAAGCTTGTCACTTAGACCATGAACAATTGCACATATAGGTCTTAGAAACCTTGCCTTAAAGATCTCAAGGTTAAGGTTTCCTCTAAGGATGAGAAGATTTCTCATTTGCTGATGTGGGCCCAAAAGAGTAACATGGTATTCATGGTACTCTAAGAAGGCTGTGCTTCTTAGAAAGTGGGGTCCCACACCGTGAGAGGCCATCACAGGTCCACACATACCAGATTGACCCAGCCATAAGACCTAACTTCCAAATAACAATTTCTGTCCCTTGCATTCAAAACGATGAGAGGCATTTACTACGAAGTTTGCTTTTAATTTTCGCTGTGAAAATATGAACCTTCGTATGTCATGAGGTGAGACAGCGGGCACCACCTACTTTTTCCCTTCAGTGGGATGATGCAGAGTGAGGTAGCATTCAGGATAATGATCATCAAACTGAAGCTTCAAACAAAGGAAGCAGACAGGGCCCAGAGTCAGGTTAACAAGCTGGAGCCAGATGAATGGAGATGAGGACGGGGCAGGGAAATTCAGCAGAAGAGAAGGGAGGCCTTCCCCACCAGTCCGACTCAGGTGGCCCAGTCAAGGTCAGGAAAACAGGACCTCTGCCTGCTCAGCCCAAGGTCAGGAGCATCACAAATCAGAATCAGAAAAGGTAAGGGAACGCCCGGGCTTGGCTTCCATCCTAAAATGCTATGTTGGCATCAAGAGGCTTCTCACATATCAAGTTGCTGATTTGCTGGTTGTGGCACCTGAGGCCAAATAGTGTCCCCATAGAATATATTGAACATCACTTTACTAATAGTATATTTTTTATTTATATTCAACTTTTTCAATGATAAATTTTATTCATGTTTTAAAATAAGATTTCATACCAGTTTTGAGCATTTCAAGATTTCTATGTACATCTTTTTTGAAGTACAGTTTCCATTAACTTTACAAATTTTGCCTTTAAGATCCAAAATGATCTTTTATCTATTACTTGGGCTTTTAATAATTGTCTTAACTTTTTTTTTTAATTGTCTTAACTTTTTAACACTTTCTGACTTTATAGCTAGGCTGCTTATGTGAAAACAATTTATCATTTAAATAAGATAAGTAAATTAGAGGTGACTTGTTCAAACAATGAACAACTGCCAATGAGGGACAAATAAAAAATAAATAGACTTACTCTAGAAAAATGTCATCCTGTCACAGATAAACATTAGCCTTTTAGAAGTCGGCAGTCGCTTTATGGCCAGCAATTAAGTAATTAAAAGGTTGAGTTCCCATTAGTCTCACCACCATGTATGACTCTGGCAAGCTTGTACTGAGTGTCCAACCATGGAGGTCAAGTTGCTTTTTGAGACAGTTAATATTACCTGTCTTCTAAAGGCTCACAACAGACTCTATACCAGGGTTTCCACCTAGCCTCTCCCCTACCAACTTTCTTCTTTCTTCTCCTGTCTCTCTTCCTTGCTCATCCACAAAATATATAGTAAGCACTGTTATGTCATTAGGAACTCTGGTTTTGTTCCCACCAGTGAAAAGCTTTATGGTGTTCACTGCAGAGACCTGGCAAGTATCTCATCTCAGAAGTTAGAGACTGCCCATGCCCACCTGGCTGCACTGTTTCTCCCTGAATGTCAACATCACTCTATATTACTCACTTTTCTGGGGTCCCTTGATGCCCTTGACCCAGCCTACTGCAGATTTGAAGAAAGAAAAGAGCAGAGAGTAATCCCTGGAGTCGTTTTTGAAAGAGAATGTACATGAATGTGGGTGTGTATGTGTGTGTGTACTTGATTACCTTAAACTCTGTTTTATAGTATCCTTATATTATTTCAAAATATTAACACTTTCTATTGGTAGTTACTAACTTTAGGATGGTTACATAATATATGTGTAGAAATAGAGATAGGTAATGGGTAGATAGATGGTAGATAGATAGATAGATAGATAGATAGATAGATAGATGATAGATAGATGATAGATAGAGCACAATCCCTTTGTTCCATGATTAGAAACCAGAGAAATTAACCTGAAGTCCTATTTAGCAACGATGATGAACAGCAAACACTGTTGCCTTGTGTCTTATGCAGAGTCATTCCCCAGGAGCTTCCTGTCTGAAGAGAGATGAAGTAAACACACGTTTATTTCCAGGCTAACTACAGAGATGCTTCTGTGTCCATTTATTTTCCTAATCCTGTTGTTGTTTCAATTTTTGTGATCAGTATACAAAAAGCTACACATTTCATTCTCCTGAACTGCCCCAGTCCAAGCCCAACTCATTTCTCAACAGTAAGACTTTGGCCAAAGCTCTAGATATATATAGAGCTCTTAATTCCTGCCTGTCTTGCTGGCTGCACTGTATATGAGAGGGGAAAAAGTAGATATCTAGTGGGAGAAAGAATGGCAATAACTCTCGCAAGGCATTCACCTGCTCATCATGACGGAGGATAAACTATGTTTGGATCCACTTCACTCAAGGGCTATATTAATGCCTTCTTGCCTTCCCACCTCACAAAGCGACAAGCACAGATTACATCTTTGATGTGTGTTGTGCTGCGGCTTTATGCAATTTGACATCTTCGCAAAATCTCTGTCTCTCCACAACGAAAAAAAATGTCTGTTACAATTTGTGCAAGAATTTGATGCCTTAATACACTGGGTGATTTAGATGTTTCTTTTAGAGTGTTTCTCTGCTTTGTGAGAAGGAAGAGCTCTTTGCCTGAAATATTAGTGGTATTCTGGTTTTCCTGACACTCTCTAGACCACGGGAGAACCCCCTGATCCTCTCTTGAAGTGAAGCTGTCACTGTTGTTATGGTCAGATCCTACGTGTGTAGTTGTGAATTAGTCCTGACAGCCTGGCGGGGAAAGCCAAGAGAGGGGCAAGAGGAAGGACAAGGGAATCTAATCACAGGAGACAGTAAAGCCACTGCCCGTGCTGGGATATGCCCCCTGAAAAAGTTGAAATTACCATTATGATGACAACTGTCATTAGGAAAGCACAGCTAGCTGGTTCTGCTGTTTGCTTCCTGAAACTTCCAATAACCCATCCCATTTTTTATGGTAAGGAGAACTGAAAGATGCCAGCATGTCATCACCTCCTTGCTTCCAAGATTCTATCAGTCATGTAGCAACAAGTTAAGAGGGAAAAGCTTTATGACTCATGACTTGTACAGCATTTGACTCTCAGAAAGACTCAGCAGTCCCTGATGAGCTAGTGAGGAATGCACAGAAGGTGCTGATGGCCCACACAGTCTTCATGCTTTTCCGTTCCCAAATCCTTTCATTTTGGATAATGCTTATTCCAGGATATCTGGACAAGGAGGTGAGTTCAGAGGCACAGTCTTAGTCCAAGAACAGTATGACTTACTGAAAATGGAGTTGTTTTTCAATAATAACGGCACTTCTGCCACTTACGTGGTGTGTCCTGAGGGCTTCTGCTGAAGGAAAGCATGTACAGTGGAAATAGACCTTTGCTGCTTTGTGGGAGGTGTCTTTCTAAATGAGCCCTTCCATTTGTTTCCAGGACTGACCAGCATCTGGACCCCACAGCAGTGAATACCGTCACATCTATGTGGTTCTGAACTGTCATTAAAACACATGTGGATTTTCTGGTTTTAACCATATTTTGTGGTTTTAACCATAATTTGCAGTTGATCGACTGTGCCACGATTCAGCAATGAGATGTTGCCTCTTTTCCTCCCCAGCCTCTGGGTGTAGGACATCTGGTTGGAGTCATGGCATTTGGATAGGATTTACTAGATAGTAATCAGACTTATAGAATTGATTTAGCTAGTATTGTAATGCAGACAATCAAATGCTTCTCTGACTGTATCTTTTCTTCCAGCCTCTGGATTTGGTACTGACAATAATGATAAAAAACAATAGTCTGTTTGTTGCTCAGAGTCCACAGTCTCTCATGGTTCATCTCCCCCTCCAATTTCCCCCAATTCACCCTTCCGGTTTTGGAGGGGAGGGGGTGGGGGGTTGGGTGAGCCTGGTGGTGGGTATTGAGGAGGGCACGTATTGCTTGGAGCACTGGGTGTGGTACATGAACAATGAATCTTGTAACACTGAAAAAATAAAATAAAAGTATTTGGGGGAAAAAAACAATAGTCACTACCACATCTGAGTGTTACCTGTACAGACACGGTACCCAGAGCTTCATATGCATTCCTCAGTCCTTGCAGAGCCTCTCTGAGGCAGTGCTGATACTATCTCGTTACACAGAAGAGACCAAAACCCATGATGGTACAGTATATATATATATATATATATATATATATATATATTTATATATCTCCAACTCAGAGAGGGATGCCAGAACTAGATCTTACCTACTTTCTGCTCTCTGGCTAAGGAACTTCTGTCAGCGTGTGTTCCAACAAGCATTTAATCCCAGCTCTGTCTTTCACGAGCATTGTGATTTGGGGCAAATTATTTAATGCTTCTGAAGGTAATTTGCCCCAGCTGTAAAATGTAAAATCACTATCCAGTGATGGAAGGGTGAAATGGGAATTATAGAGTGTAATATGGTATCTGATTCATATAAATCACTCAATGTCTATTGAGGGAATAAATGAGAGAATGAATGAATGAGCCTCTGATTACTAATTCCTGTTCCTCTTTCAGAGAGTCAGTAAATATAGAGGGCATGGATGAAGATATGGAATCATTTTGACCAAAATATTCAATAAGGACTTTGTTAGAAATATACAAATAGCTTAGAGTAGTTCTTAGTCAAAAAGAATTCACATCCTTTTTTGTACTTGCCCATATCCAAAACCCTAGAGCCAGAAAACCAGAAAGATGACAAAATGCAGTTATCCTTCTCTTGGCTTCTCTGGCCTGGAAACACCCTCATCACCACTAATCAAGGGTTCCCAGGAAGTCCAGGGGTGTCTAAAGCACCCCAAGTAAAGAGACTTCAAGCTGTAGGGAGCCTGAGAGGCATGGGTCACTTTTGACACCCACCCTACATGGACCACAGTCAGAAAAGACCACAAGGGGTCAGTCTCACATGAACAGGACTTGGACTTTTAAAAGGTGTTCAGGTCCTGGTGAGGGTCAGAAGGAGTCTCCAGGGAAAATGAGAAAGTGTCAGGATTCCAGCTGTGCTTTTCATATTCATCCCCTTAAACCATCCCCTGTGGAAGGAGCAAAAGAATCTCCAGGCATCTGATTATAGAGTTACAATGGTCATTAAAATGATTTTCAAGTCCCACTTAAGAATTAGTGACTTAAAAAAAAAAAAAAAAAGAATTAGTGACTTAGAAGAGCTTCAGTGTCACCTATAGCCCCATCATCATCAACTGTCAGCCTTAGTGTCATAGACCTTGTCTCATATCCGTGGGTCTGCTGATCTGAGAGGCAGCATCATAGTGTGGGCACAGAGTGGGCCTTCAGGGCAAATGCGCCTGAGCTCAAATGCCAACTCCATATCTTACTCACTTCCTGTGTCACTGGCGAAGGTTCTGAGTCTTTATGAAACTTAGTTTCCCTTTTTGCTAAACGAGTTTTAAAATCTCCTCTTCCAGGGCTGTTGGATAACGTGCGGAGTGCCAGGCACCAGTAGGTGCTCGAGAACCTCCTAAGAAGTTCCTAAGGATATCAAGCACCATATGGGCTTCTTCTTCTCGTGAAATAGTCAAGAGGTCTCATTTGATTTTGTTCCATGTGGGATTTTTTGCTTTTATTGTTGCCTTTACACTTTCATAAAAGAGTATCATTTTGCCCATTCTTTCCTGAAAGAAGAAAATAGACCAAGAAAATGCTTTGGTGGGACCTTGGAAATAAGGCCAATGGATTCCATTTCCTGATATGTTTATTTACTGTCCATGTGTAGTCAACCCAAAGACATGATACCAACATTCAAGAGCAGCCCCATTACTTGCCCAGATTAGTGGCTTAGAGAGTGAAGCTGTGAATGAGCACTTCAGTAGCAAACCAAGACAGAGCTCAATCGATATGGCTGCTCCGATACATATCCACAAATGTAGTCCTTATCCCTGTTGTAAACTCCCTATTACAATATTAAGAAAGCAGGTAATTAGTAGAAAGGAGATGAGTGGTAAAAAACAACAGCTTTCTGTTCAGATAAAACACTTTTTGAGGGCCACAAGCTTTTTTTTAAATCTCATTTAATCCTCATAGCAACCCTGGGAAATTAATGTTATCATCTTGATTTTTCATCCAATGAAAATGATGCCCAAAGAAGTGGAGGGGTTTGCCCAAATTTACACTGCTGGCAAATAGCAGACCTAAATCACACAGGAAATGAAAGAGAAAGATGATCTAAAGAAAAAAATAAATGCTGTCTCAGAAGTTAGTGGTTTCGGCTTTGCTATGCACTACTTCTATGTAATGTCTCAGAACACGGCCAAGGGGACTGCAGCAGGATGGGGAAGACGAGGTATGGGGGCAGGATCCCAAAGATAGCCCCTCCCAGTGGGAGAAACAAACAGCCATAAGAGAGGCTGGAAGTCCAGGGCCTCAGGCAGAAGTGCTGTCAGAGGATGTGGACATAAGGGTCCTGAGAGAGTCCTGAGGTCTCCTGACAGGTGGGCGAAGTTAGGCTGCTGAGAAACAAGCAGTCCAAATTCCCAGCCTGTTGAGAGGGAACAGGACCCAGGCACTGGCCAGAACCCAAAGATAGAGCTGGTGCGGCCAGAGATGGAGAAAAGCAGGTTCTGTTTTCCAGGAGGGACTAAGACACTAGACATAGGACCCAGATGGAAACTGAGGCAACAAAACCAGCCCCACTACTCTCAGGAAGAGGTCCAAGCTATGCATCATCGCAGACCTGGCAGCCAGCGTGAGTGACCTGCCTGCTAGAGTTTGTCAAAGCTCTCCTGCAAGTCAAGTTTCCCCATTGGCTGTGGGACCGAGCCTGCAGGGGAGGGGAGAACTTCAACTATGGGAGCGGGGGGCTTTTACAGGTGATGCCCGAAAATTCTCTGACCACAGGACTTTGGGTAAATTATTTATCCAGAGTGAGCTTTAGTCAGTAAAAACAAGGAGTGGAGCACGGTTTCCAGTTCCTTCTAGTTTTTTTTTTTTTTTTTTTAAGATTGTATTTATTTATTTGACAGAGAGAGAGAGAGCACAAGTAGAGCAGTAGGCAGAGGGAGAGGGAAAAGCAGATTTCCCACTGAGTAGAGAGCCTGATGCTGGGCTCGATCCCAGGACCCCGGATCATGACTGAGCCACCCAGACACCCCAGTTCTTCCAGTTTTAAGTCTCTGGGTCTATAATGTCAGGAATCAACAAGAACAGATACTGAAACATAATTTTTCTGGAGGGGTCAATGGAGCATAAAACAAAAGTTCGGGTTGTTTTGAGCTGGTGTAACCTACAGTACTTAATTTCAGGAAAACTTTTACCTTTGATTTACTCAGCTACAAATTGGGGATTGAGGGATGACTCTTTTAAGCATGCTAAAGTGAATTAAACTGAGCAAAGCAGCCAAACTCTTAGAAGGTATACAAAATATAAGTAATGGAAATAATGAAAATCTACAATCCTAAGATCTCTTTAAAAAGAAAAAAAATCCTGCAGGAGTCAAAGAAATAGCTTCCTTCAGTCCCACTACCAAAGAGAACAGAGGGTAAGGAAATTCTGATTGCTGAGAAGTGGATAAAGCACAGCTCCCGAAGAAACTAAAACTTAAATACTTTTGCTGCAGTAGCTTTTCTGCCTTTAATCTCTTTAATTGACTGCTCCCAGCTACATTGAAATGCATCTTCATCTGTTTGAAATAAATTGTGTTGAGCAGTCTGACTGGAGCTGGGAGATGATGGAGAATTGCTTTATTTCTGGTTGGCATGCTAGTTGACTCCTCTCTATCATTTGCCTCTAAAAAAAATAAATAATAATAATAAGGCCTTTTGAAATGGAAATAGTCAGAGTTCTCTTTCTGGAAGATCTCTCCTCTCATGTATTGACTCAGTCTCCTTCTAGGAGCATCTTTCAGGTCTACTCTGCAGCTCCCTGGGGGAGGTTCTGCTCCACTACTTTCCTTGCCCCTCTGCCCACGGTAGGGATTTTGGCAAGCATCTCTACACTAATGACTCTAGCCCTGACCTCTTCCTGGGCTCCAAGTTCCCACTTTGGGTATTTGCACATAGGTGAGCTGCAGGACTCTCATGTATACACAAGAATCGAGGCTGTCACTGGGGTCACGATCCCCAGCCCCAAAAGAACTTCCCACCACCTCTCCTTCCTGGGTCTCCCTATCTTAGTCAAGGTTCCTCCAGCCTCTGCCAGGCTGGTAACTGGGGCTCTTCCCGTGTGTGTGTAAGCTATCACCAGGCCTTCTAGTTCCGTGACTCTGTCTCTCCTCATGTTCATTTCCACCTGCCCCTGCTCTACTTTAGCCTCTCCTGCCTCTCCCCTGGACCCTGATAGGCCTCCCTGTCTGATCTCCAACTTGAATCCACCTACTAGCACCTAAAACACACCATGGCTCATGGCACTCTTCTATAAAATTTAAAGTTGGTACCTACGGTCTGCAGGATAAAATCCACATGATTGCTTTGGATTCAAACCTACTCATACCCTTGTTCCAGATTGTATTCCAGGTTTTTCTCTTACCCTAGGCCTCCATAGAGCACACATGCCCCCGGCATGCTTCGCACTCCCATTCTTGAGACACAACACACCCCTCCAAGTCTTTGTGTCTTGGTCCATCCTCTGCTCATGTTCTCAGCCAGCAACACCCTGAGTCAGAACCAACTTTTTCTCCCTTGTGCTCTAGCATTGCATTGCCTTTACCATTATCTAGCAATTATTTAATTTTATCTCGTACCGAATATTAGCTATTTGCATCCCCAATGAGACTAGAAGTTTCTTCAGTACCATTCTCAAGGAGGTTGCAAGTTTCTTGAATTCTGGGTGGTGGTTAAGAAGCCAGGCCCTAGAGAACGACCACTGGACCTGGATTATTGGACCAATGTCCCAATCACTTTCACATCGCTTTCCTGATGTGTAAGATGTAGATCATAACTGATCCTACTTCATCAGATTCTTGGGAGAATTGAATGTCACAATACATGTAAAGTGCTTAGCGCAGAGCCTGGCATAATACATGTTCCATAAATGTGTGCTTTGATTTTTTATTGTTATTATTCCTCCGTTTTGTACCCAGAACAGTAGGAAAGCACTCAGTAAGTTTTCATAATTGGAATTCTTCCAAGAAAAAAATTGTTCACTCTGGGGACTCAGACAATTTAAGAGTGTTGTGGGGTTAGAATGTCTCTACTAGCTCTTGGTCTGTGGACCACTTGCCCATCTAACCCTCTGTGTGAGATGGAAGAGCAAGCTAGAAACTGAAGACCGAAGCCTTTTGGCTCTAGGAATGAGGTCAACCTCCTGAAACAGGTCAGCACTCTCCTCCCTTTTCCTGAAAGTCAATGTCTGTCTTCAAGCCAAGTGAAATGGAATTTGATAAAGGATACTGCCACTCTGTCACCAGTGTCATGAAATGGCCAGGTTGCAGTAATAGTCAATCAGAGTGGGTGCCCAAGTCCCCCAGTCCCAGAACTGCCTGATGACTCTCAGGCTGCACTCAACCAGGAAGTACAGTGACAAGACATGCTATCAGCGCACAGACAGGGAAAGAGCTTCCCTGAAAAGCCTACTTCCCTGAAAGATTCTCATCTTAGGATGTTCATATTTAGTCTACCAGGTAGAGAGGCTCCTGAGGAAACCTTTTTGAAGCAGTTGAACAATCTCACAGGGCTATAGACTGTAGGAAGCTCTCAGATCTGTGGGTGGCAGTCAGAAAGGTACAGCAGGGCAATTCACAGGAGTTATGCATAAATCTCTTGACCAGCCACTGAGAAGTAGAAAAGACATAGAATCAGGTGCCAGGTAGTTCGTGGACAGAGTTCTGAACCAACTCCCTAGCAAGCTCTGGCATTCATCGACCAACCATGAAAACAAGAAATCACCTCTCAATGCATTTGAGATGGGGGGTGGGGGCAACACATGATTTCCAGAGTCTTTTTCATGGCCAAATTTATCCTTCTATACCCTGAGATCCCAGTCCCTAGTTCCCCACTAAGTAAAGGGGGAAAGAATGACCTCTCTTATTTTAAAAAATGCAAAATCCATGAAGTTCTAATGGCAGAACCAAGGTTAATATCCAGGGCCCTGATTTCTGGTCCATTTGTTTGCAACATGTGTACCAGATGCTCTTTGATCACCCAATGCATGCTGTCCCCTTCCTTCAGTCACAAGGGACCATGTGACACAGATGAAATTGAAACATTTTAAGCTCTTAAAAAATTCATTTGGAGAAAGATATTTGAAACAATTGAAACAAACAGTCATTGAGTTCCCTGTCCCTAGTCAAACTGATTTGAATGGGAGAATCTTGGTTCAGGTAGAACAAACTGTGTTAAGTATGTGAGAAGACTCTGGAACACCTCTGTTGCACCATGCACACATAGCTCCTGAAGAAACTGACAAAGCTGGCTAAACCAATAATTCCTGCTATTTCTGATGCACAGCAGGAGGAGGAGAATCATTTGTCTTTTAAGGTGGCCTAGGAGACACAGAAGAAATTTCTGGAACTGTCCAATGTGGCTTTGATGAGAAATTAATTAAAGCCAGCAGCTTGGGGCGCCTGGGTGGCTCAGTGGGTTAAAGCCTCTGCCTTCGGCTCAGGTCATGATCTCAGGGTCCTGGGATCGAGCCCCGCATCGGACTCTCTGCTCAGCAGGGAGCCTGCTTCCCCCTCTCTCTCTGCCTGCCTCTCTACCTACTTGTGATCTTTCTCCTCTCTGTCAAATAGACAAATAAAATCTTTAAAAAAAAATATTAAAAAAAAAAAAAAGCCAGCAGCTGAACTCTCCTCACGTTAGAGTTAAATAACAAAGTCATTGACAGTGATGGTCTAAGCAGAAGGGTGGGAATCAGAAGACAAATGAAACCAGATTTATCCTGGATCATTTTATTGGCATTTCCAGCTCCTTTAGGTAGCAATATTTAGTCCAAAATCATATATATATATATATTTATATATTTATATATACACATATATATAATATATAAATATACATATTTATATATTTATATATACACATATATATAATATATAAATATACATATTTATATATTTATATATACACACATATATATATAATATATAAATATATATATATATATATATTATATATA
>CM052900.1:63861818-63885894 GCA_028534135.1 Potos flavus | reverse complement strand
GGGGCGGGTAGGGATAGAGTGGTTGGGTTATGGACATTGAGGAGGGTATGTGCTATGGTAAGTGCTGTGAAATGTGTAAACCTAAGGATCCATAGACATGTACCCTGGGGCAAATAATACATTATGCTTTAATTAAAAAATTTTAAATAAATAAATAAATAAATAAATAAAAATTAAAAAAAAAAAAGCCAATAGCAGTGAGTTTCTCTTCCCTGGAAGTTTGCAGACAAGCTAGAGAAATCACATACATCTATGATGTAGGTTAGAAAGTGGTGAATGCCACAAGAGAATGCATTAGTATTTTATCATAAAGGACAAGGGACAGAAAATGCAACAGGAGTGTAGTAGAGGGAAAGCTTTTGTGTCTTCATATATGAGTTACCTACTGCTGTTCAATATTATCCCAAAATTTAGAGGCTTAATGCAACAAATATTTATCATCTCCTAGTTACTGTTGCACAGCAATCTGGGTATGGCTGAGTTGAGTTCCTCCATCTCAGGGTCTCTCATGAGCTGACAGTCAAGTGGTCAGCTGTGGCTTACGGTCTCATCTGGAGTTTCGACTGCTTTGTGCTGGGGAGGGGTGTATGTACTTCCAGGCTCACTCATGTGATTGTTGGCCAGCCTTGGCCCCTTGCCCTGTGGGCCTCTCAGTAGAGCTGCCACATGATGAAACAGCTGGCTTTCTCCATGGCAACTTGTCTAAGAGGGAGCAACCAAGAAGGAAGCTACAGTTCTTTGTAACCTAATCACAGATGTGCTGTACTCTATTCATTAATTCCAGCCCACATCCAAGGATAGAGTGTTACATAAGAACATGAAGACCAGGAAGTGGGAATCACTGGAGACCATTTTAAAAGCTACTGACCACAAATGCACTATCTTTCTTATTTATTTGTTTATTATTTTACAGATTTTATTTCTTTATTTGAGAGAGAGAGAGAATGAGCAGGGGGGAGGGGCATAGAGAGCAGTAGAAGCAGACTCCCCACTGAGCAGAGAGCCCAATGCGGGACTCTATCCCAGGGTCCTGGGATCATGACCTGAGCTGAGGGCAGACGCTTAACTGAGCCACCCAGGTGCCCTATCTTTCCTATTCAAATGCTAGCACAGCACAAGATTTACTATGTTGTGTCTGGAGATGTCCATCCAATTTTCAAAACGCATCTTAAAAGTCTAATAAGAATGCTGGGAAGGGAACAAACATGCTGTGTGTCTCTCCATCTGCCTTCTATATGTTATTAAAGAACCATAGTATTTATTTTTTCCAGCCATCTCAAGCACCTTACGTGCTAGAAAATAAGGCGATGTTTAAGTGCGTCCAGGACAAGAGACCTAGGTGTGCAGGATAGCTTTACATGTCTCTTTTCCTTGTGTCTTGTTCAGAATGTTTAGATCTGTCAGAACAGGCAGAGCACATCTTGCATAGCTAACAACGGTCTGTGATCATGTAGAAGAAAGAACCAAAATCTTAAAGACAACTTAACAAAGAAATGCCAGAAAACAATATGTACTGCCTTTTCAAAGTCATGATTTTATCCCTGATTATTCAGGCCAGGAATAAAGAAAAAGCTTTACCCTTCTGAATTTCTGATTGCCCTGTTAAGTTTTTGTGAGGCGAAGAGGGCTGGGAACTGTACTGGAACAGGGGAGGGAGGGCCAGGACTAGACAAGGGGGGGAGGGCCCTGGAAAAAAGAATTTATTAATTGGTCAGAAAAACTACACTTGTAAAAAGCCATGAATACATTAGAAGCTAAGTGCCTAACAGCTGAGTTTCCATCATGTAATATAGGGGAAAAAATCAACCCCTTAGGCCTTATCTTGCATTCAGTAAGCATTTATTAAGTTCCTATTATGAATCCATGGATGAGGAAGGAAAAAAATGAACATATATCAACAACGTATTGCTATGAGAAACCAATATCCTCTTTCATAGTTGGGAACAATTATAGGCACCTTCAAACGAAGGTTTCTATCACCAAAGAATTCCTGGTCCACAGCTTGTGTATTACCTAATTTTCAAATAAGGAACACCTCATTAGAAAACTATTTTAAGGATAGAATGATTATTCAGTGAAAACTCATAGATTATTGAGTCTGGCCTAGTTTGATTTTGGCCCTGCAAGTTCAAAGCTGGGGCCTTGGACCTAAGGCTTACATTCATAACTATGAAAGTTAAATGATATAATTAAATGACATTCTCTAGCACAGTACTCAGCACAGAGTAACTGTATAGTTATTCTTTTTTTAAAATTTTATTATTCATTTGGGAGAGAGAGTGAGAGAGAGAGAAAACACAAGCAGGGGGAAGGGCAGAGGCAGAGGGATAAGTAGAACCCACCACCCAGTGGGGAGCCTGAGGTGGGCTCCATCTCACAAAGCTAAGTCCTGACCTGAGCCAAAGTCAGATGCTTAATCAACTGAACCACCCAGGTACCCCTATAGTTACTCTTATTAATAATAATCACACTGATAAAAATCACTATAACCGGTGGCTTAGAGTAAGTGGAACCATGGCTAAAGCAATAGAAACAGAGTGACATTGTCTTTAGGAACAAGCAGAGCACTAAGCTGTATGAAGTTATTATGTTTCTGCTCCTGCCATAATTTTTAAATTTGTAATTAAAGACCCGTTCTGGAGCCCTGCAAGTTAAATGAATGTGTAGAAGTTGGGGAGCTCTCTGGAGGAATGCACTGAAAGTGATTAAAGGGCTGGAAAACCAGGCCAATGAGAAAAAACAGTACAAAATGAAGCTACAGAGTGTAGGAAAGAGAAGCTTATGGAGGAGTCTAATTTAGGATACATAAAGGCTGCTTTGTTATTCATTTCAATGAGATTATATTATAGAAGAAACTTCTGGATTAACACAGATGTTTTAGAATCCTCTGCAAAGATATTTTGGTTGTGGGTTTGAATTACATGCCCACCTCTTACTTTGCTAATTTCTTAATGGGGATGAACCATAGCTTCCTGGTCTCGTCTGTGGATGATAGTGACAGCAGAAGTCTCAGGGATCTGACTGGAAATTATTTGGCTGAGATCGATTTTGTTGATAGCAAATTGGTTGGCATTAATATTGCTGAAAGTGATCTGGGACAGATTGGAGTGGCAGCAGACAGGGCTTGGTTTATTGCAGAAAACCAGCATGGCTGGGGGATCATGCACAAGGGGGTGACAGGAACGGGGCACTGTAGGGGGCCAGGGGCCAGATTGTATCAGGCAGCTCACTTCCACAATTGCTTATAGCCAGATGCTTTCCATGCCATTGTTTTAGCCAGAAATGTATTTTACCTGATAGAGCGGGGATTCTCAACTGGGTCTGATGTTTTCAATTAAAGGTTTAAAATATCCTGATGCCCAGGCCACACTCTAGACCAACTAGTTGACAGTGTCTGGGGGTGGGACCCAAGCATCAGAGGTTTGCAATCACCCTAGGTGACTAAGTGAGCAGCCAAGGCTGAGAACCACTCCTGTCAAAGGTGGCAGGGGCTGAGACAGAAGAAAGCCCCCACAAAGTTACCTCCATGCGGTAGACACTCAATAAACTCTACTTTCCTTTTTTGCCCTACATATAGCTTTCAGGAGTCAAAAGGGCTTCCCTAGTGGGCATCTTGAGAATGAACTAGATGATCCCTTGCAGTCCATTGTGCATGGGTTTACGAGAAATGTTTCTCTTTTATTTTCTTCATGGGCTGTCTAAACGGTCAAAAATTTCATAAACTGGTTGACTCGTTTGTCAGATTAGTCCATTCAAAAAGATACAGTCAAATCTGATGTTCTCCGGTACAATATAAACAAAAATAATTGCTTATAGTTGCCTATTTTTTTTTTTTTTTTTGCTTTGAGAGTTTAGATAGAAAGCAGAAGCCCGAGGAGAAAATCAATTTATTGCAAACTGGTCATCACACTAACAGACTTATAGCACTCAAAACTGCAAGAAAGCAACAGCTACAGGGATTATGATTTTGCCAAAATGCATGAATCAGAGAGGAAAACAGACATATCTTGATTCAGTTTCAAAACATGCTTTTCGTTTTTAATTTCTTGTTTTTAATTTATGTCCTGGGGCATCACAGTTATCTATTAACCATATAACATATATTCAATATTCAACATCTTTTAGGAGAAAAGCATAGAAATAAGTCTAATGCAGAGCTCGACCTACTATGATTTAGCTGAGAAAATAATCACTATGGTTATTTGAAAAGCAGAGGCTAAGGTGAACTGGATGGGATCAGCTGCACTAAGAAGAAAGATGTAATTTTGATTTGGGGGACCCATCTAAGGTGTCTTAAGGTGTGCGCCCTGAAAACAGACTGATGTTTGGGTGCAGGAAGCTTATTGGAACACGCTCTCGGGAACAACACAGAGGAATAGGAGGCCAGGATTGGGCTGAGGGGGCAGCTGGATGGCGATGTAGTTGCCACAGAGGCTGGAGCCAATGCCAGGGAGGCTTTCAGGGAACCTTCATTAAGGCAAGGGGATGAGGCCCCTTATCCCCACAGTGAGTAGCAATTGGACCGGATGTGGGATGCCCTCATGGAGGAGGCATAACCTTGGCAAGACAGTGCCCTTCAGAGGGCAGTGCCCAGAGAGGAATTCAGCTAAAGCCATCAGTAGCAGTAGTCATTTGACATGAGCTCCTGAGAATTCTCCCACACCTGTTGATTTCCACACTTGCAGAACTCAGTGAATGGCAAATTCATTCTTCCAGTTGTTTAAGCTAAAAGCCTTGCTGCTATCCTCAACTCTGTCTTTGTCTCAACCACATCTGTTCCATTGGCAACTCCTGTTGCCATTCACTTTAAAATAGATCCAAAATTCAGCTGCATCTCCATCCCTCTGCTGCCGCCATTCTGATCTGACACCTTGGTCCGGATTCTCACAACAACCCAAGAAAGTGGTCCACCTCATCACTGTTCTGCCCTCGTCTCCTCAATCTGTTTTCAACACAGCACCCAAATTGGTCCTGATGAGTGGAAACCCAAGTCACTTCACTCCTTTGCTCAAAATCCTCTATTATTTTCCACGTCTTCTCGGACCCTCCCTGATGCACATGAAGGCACAACTCCAACCTTAGCAAGGGGTATCCTTGGCATTAGCCACTCCCAGCCCTCACCGCCCCCAGCCTCTGAAGGGCTGGCTGTTCCTTCTCCTTGGATGACCCTTTCCAACAGCTTCTTATAACCAGCTTCCCCACTTTCTCAAGGCTTTATACCAAAGTCATCTTCTCAAAAAGGCCTTCCTGGCCATACTTCCCTCTGAGACTTCACCTCTCCAGCCCTTGTCTTCCTTTTTGCTCAGTATGATTTATTACCATCAAACCTTACATATTTTTTCCTTTTAGATGTGTTTATTGACTGTCTTTCCCAATAGCATAGACGCTCTCTTAGGACAAGCAGGGGTTTTGTCTCTTGT
This sequence comes from Potos flavus, assembly GCA_028534135.1. Taxonomy (NCBI): domain Eukaryota; kingdom Metazoa; phylum Chordata; class Mammalia; order Carnivora; family Procyonidae; genus Potos; species Potos flavus. The sequence continues at coordinate 63,880,474 of CM052900.1, read as the reverse complement.
GTTTACTGAGCATCTCAAGCACCTGGAACAGTGCCTGACATAGGGTTCAAGTTCAACTAACCAGTACAGAAATCAACAAGGAGACATTGAATTGCAAAACTCGGAGAACACTTCATTGGAGTTCTGATCTATTGGACTCATTTTCTAAAACTGACCATTCTAGGCTCCATGATTCAATATGCACCACCAGTTCTAACAATCTTCATTATAGTGGTTTGTTATCATCACTGCTGGGTATTCAAATATGTTTGATGTATGATGTAACTAAGTAAACTCCCTGAGGTTTCTAAAGGGAATGGTAGATGCTTCAGTAGACAATGAATCAATAAAATGATCTCCTGAGACCTAGTTAGGGTCTACTACTTAACAAATTAATAATGGATCGATTTGTTCTTCGGTCTTGCCCAGCTTCTCATTCTCTTCAATGGCAGACCATTCTTTTCATTACACAAAACCCCAAGTAAGTTTTCTGATTTGGTTTGGTTTGATTGTTGTTTTTTACTCAGTATATGTAAGAGAATTGGATGGTAGAATGGAGACAATTTTAGAAGTCATCTTCTCTCTTTTTTATCAACTTCTTCCAACTGCTTTCTCCTAAATCCAGCTCCTATAATAACATAATAACACAAAATCCTTTAGAAGTTACATGAAATTCTTGTTATTTGATTTCTGAAATAAGAATCACTCCAATAATTTTAATAAAAAGCCTTGGTATTTTCAGTGAAGAACTACCACAAATATATAGAGCTCTTTTTGTTTTGTTTTGTTTTGTTTTGGTGTGGTTTGGCTTTGCTTTAGATTTGCTGTTGCTTTTGCTTTTCAGATTAAATCTTTCTAAGAAGGCAAAAAGAACAATAAATGGAGCCAACTTCTCTCAGTTTTAAAAGACTGTACATAAAAGGAAGCCACACTATCTTTCTATCCTAGAGCAAGAAAAGTCCATAAGGGTGCTTATAAGTATTTTGTTATTATTGTTCAGATTGTTTGTTAAACCACATTTTTCTTTTATATTTGATTATCTTTTTAGATAATCATTCCTTGTGATTTAGTTACTAAATCTGATTAATAAAGATGAAAAATATAAAGTACCTGTAAGTAATATTTCAGAAATGTTTAGCAAGCTTTATGTTATCTTGGCTTTATAAAATGCTTCTCCTCACCCAAAAACAAAACAAAACAAAACAAAACAAAAAACTAGCAGGTAAGTTGGTTAGGCTTTTATTTTTTATTTATTTATTTTTTCCCAAATACTTTTATTTTATTTTTTGTGTTACAAGATTCATTGTTCATGTACCACACCCAGTGCTCCATGCAATATGTGCCCCCCTCAATACCCACCACCAGGTTCCCCCAACCCCCCACCCTCACCCCTCTAAAACCCTCAGTCTGTTGCTCAGAGTTCACAGTCTCTCATGGTTCATCTCCCCTCTGATTTCCTCCAATTCACCCCTCCCTTCCCTCTCACAATGTCCTCCATGTTTTTCCTTATGCTCCACACGTGAGACCATATGACAGTTGGTTAGGCTTTTAATTCAAACTCTTTAACACGATTTAATTCAGTGTTGCTTTATTTCCCTCTTCTAGTAATAATAATAACACTTTACTTTAATGATGTGCTTTGAAGTTTACAAGGTGATTTTCCATAAATTGTTTTGTCTGATTCTTATAACTTCGTTTCGAGGTTAGGTAACCAAACCTTTGGTAGCTTAAACAATTTGCTCAAGGTCACAAAACAATTAATGGTGGAGCTACATGAAAGATAAAAACTTGGGGCGCCTGAATGGCTCAGTGGGTTAAAGCCTCTGCCTTCGGCTCAGGTCATGATCTCAGGGTCCTGGGATCGAGCCCCGCATCGGGCTCTCTGCTCAGCAGAAAGCCTGCTTCCCCCTCTCTCTCTGCCTGCCTCTCTGCCTACTTGTGATCTCTCTCCTCTCTGTCAAATAAGTAAATAAAATCTTTAAAAAAAAAAAGAAAGAAAGATAAAAACTTATTTTTGAAATTTAAATCCAGGGCTCTTCCTACCTTAATTTACAGCCTACTTATTGGAGACAGATAAAGGAAGGGAGGAAGGAATGAAGGAGGGAGGAAAGGAAGATGAAAGGAAGGAAGAAAGGAAGAAACTAGATCCAACCAGTGGGCATCATTGAAGGCCTAGAAATATTTAGTGATTCTGATCACCTCTCACAGAAGCCCTAATGCAGTAACAGCAAAGAACAGTGCCACCAAGAAGGAACATCCAGACTCTTGCACACAAACCTCTCTCCCTCTCTCTCAGGGTCTAGTCAACCGGCAACAAGTCTGTTTGCAACAACACTCATTGAAAATTAAGAAATGGTAGTTACTTAATGAATTTAGGCTGCAAGAATAGCACTGAATAATCCAAGCTAAGAACTGGGTTTTAGGCTGGCACTTGACTACCCACGTAGGCTACATTGCAATTCCTCCTCTCCAGCTGCTGCAGGAGCCATGTTCAGTCTTAACTGGCATCTGTGTATAGTGAGAAAATACTGACTTCCATTACACTATTGACATTTACCTGGGTCTCCAGAAGGGAGAAAGAGACCCTAGAGAAGCAGTTGCAGGTGGTCAATGGCAGGGCCAAGAACAAAAAGAACTTGGTTCCAGGCCCACCTCTGTTCTTTGCTAATTCAGTGAGCTGCAGAGAGCCTTTTCACCTTTCTGTGCTTGTGCCAAGAAAGATTCTATATTGATAAATGTATTAATGTCCCATGAGCCTTAAGGCATAAAATAAAATAATAAACATGGAACCATTTATGTACTCTAAGTGCTGTACACAAACAAGATAAAAAATTAATGCTTCCATGAATTGAGACCACACTAAATACAAGTACATAAAATCAAGTCTTTTTCAACTCAAATAAAATTAGCATAGCTCATAAAATTGCTAAATTTCAATAAATATTAATCATCTACAATGTGAAGAACCCCATGGTAAAAGATCTAAAAGATGAAAAGTTTAGGAATACAGAGCCTTCACCCCTAGTATATACACATATATCACTGATAGGGAGTAATTTTACAAGTGTAATTCAAAAGACAGACACATTGTACTGTGTATGCAGGGATGGTACTGGGGATTAAGGGAAGGAGGAATCACAATGATGAGTGAGGAGGTGGGGGAATGACTTCACAATCAATGGAGCATTTGAGCTGGTCCATGAAGTTGTCATGTTAGCGTGTGCAGGCAGGGCATGTACATAGGGAACTGAAGGATATTGTGAGCAAACACTGAGGAAGCAGGAAAGCAGTCCAACAAGCTGTCTATGGTGACTCCCAAGGAGCAGCCCAGTGCAAGAGCAGCTGAGAAGGTAGGCTGGAATCATATGGAAGGTTCTGAGTGTCAGGCTGAATGGTTTGTTACTGACATCTCAGGCTGTGGGGACCCTGTGAGAGACTACAAGCACAGGAGTGATAGAATCAGAGTTGTATCTCAGAAAATGTAATTTTGCAGCCAAGTGTAAAAGGGATTGAAGTGAGGGAAGAGAACTTGAGGCAAGAAATCAGTAAAGATGATATTACCCTAGTTCAGTAAGAGGTAACAAGATCTAAAACTGAGAGGTGGCAATAGGAGGCAGAGGATGAATGGGAGATGATTATCTACCTTTGTAAAGTCCCTACCGATGTCTTTGAGATCTATGAAACTGACAGGTAATATGCTCAGTTTAAAATGGCACTAAGTCCAAGATGATACTCTAAATCAATATGTACTTTAGTAATGTAATATCTTAAATCAACAATACATGCCTTGAAAATGATCCTAAAACCAAATCTTGACACATAATTAAAAAATGGTGACCAGCTGAGTTGAAAGTCACTTTATTTGACTTTGTAATGTAATAAGTACTTGTTCCTGTTCATCTTGGAGCTTTCATCATCCTTCCTTATCTGACTTACTCTGTTACTCAATTTTAAGTGTCAGTTTTCACATCACTTCCTTTGGGAAGCCATTGCTTATCCTCAGATTAAGTGAAGTGGTCTTTAATGAGCTGTACTAGGAACCAGAACTTATGCTATGTCTTGCTTAATAGCCTGACTTCTTCATTGGACTATCAACTCCACAAAGGCTAGGAATTTGTCCATTTTGTTCTCAAAACCCTGAGCCTGGCTGAACACCTGGCACAATAGGAAATGTTTAATTAATATTCCCTGAAGTAATAAATGCTTTATAGTTAATGACAGACTCTTTGAAATGCATAATTCTTGTCAGACCCAATCGAACCTTGTGAGGTTCTGTCTCACAAGGTCAGCTATACCTCCGGGCCACAGAGGATCAGGACAGATTGGCTATGAATTGGTTCACCTGAAAGACAAGAGGTGTCAGTTTGTGGTAATGGGAGCAAATCTTTTCCCCATCAACTCCATTGTCAAGAGTAACCCCCAATCCCTATAGGATCCAAATACACATCTGTGCCTTCCCAGGAGCTCAGCACAAGAGATCTTATTTGTATTAGCATATGAAACTGATCTGCGATTAATTTGATTTTGCACCTGCTTAGGATCACTTCAGGGCATTTCCCTGTACTCCAGGAATCAATTTCTTTAAAAGTACAGCTTTTGAAAAAGTAGGATTGCCTCTCAAATAGCTACTCACACTTCCATGAAGAAAAGTCATATTTCCATTCTTTATAGGATATAACACTTGCTTATACATTATAAAATCACTTACTTTAGACACATAGGCCGGGTGCCAAGTCAAACATCAGAAGCATTATTATAGCTAACCTCTGTCATAGTTAACATGTCCAGAACATGGGCTTAACACTTCAGACATTATCTCTCTTTAATCTCACATTAATTCTATTGGTTGATATTATCATTATACACATTTCACAAGAAAGAAAACAGAAGCACAGAGAATTCAAAAACCTTCCCATGGTCTGTAAATAATAGTTGCAGAACCAAATAAGTGGCAGAGCTAAATATGAACCCATCTAACACCAGCAGCCAGGCACATGCCTTGTTCTTTCACTAAAACCACCCAGATTTGTTTCAACCACATGTCAATATCACAAATAGGATAACCACAGAGGGCAGAAATCGTATATGTAGTTCATTTTTCAGGAGTTTTGACTCTTTTATTCACTTCTTAACTCCCTCGAACTTGGCATATATTGGGCACAGCATAAGTGCTTATTGATGGAGTGCAGTCCCTGTGAATAGGACGTCACAACTTCCTGACCCTCAACATTATTTTCAATTACTCCAACCCAGGTTATCCACAGCAGAGAACACAAAGCTGTAGACCATAGACATTTTTATTTTCCCCCTTGGTTGCTGCGTAGTTTTAAATTTTAATTAGCTGTCAAGATTGAAAAAGTGGACTATTTTATATAAAAATCTGGATTTCTTAATTCCCATGAAAAACTAGAAGATCCGGTAAACTCCACCTATATTCTGTAATGAAGACAACTGAGGTGAGTTGTGGTTGCCTTCTTTCAATAGGCACACATACCAGTTTGCCTCAATCCCCATAACATCTTACTATCTTTAAACAGCATTCATGCCCTCAATAGCTGGCCATTTATTGCCTTACAACTAAGCAGCTTTACTGATTGATGTTACTTGCCTACCCTTGGAGGCATACAGCAAGCTCAGATCTAGAGTAACTGAGATCCCAGCCTAGAGTTAGGTCATCCATAATTTCAAGAAGTCACGGGAAAACCATCAGTGTCGATTCTGGAATCTGCGTGCTCATCTGCAGGTTGATCTCTCACCCTTGGGGAAATTAGTCTTTCCTGTCATCTGTGTCTGCCCAATTGCTCCCTTCTTTCTGTTCACTCCATCCTAGCCTCTCTTGCTGTCTTAATTGTAACGACCACCCTGAGGCTGGTGATTATCAAATGGGGACCTTCAGTCTGTTCCTTCTCCTGAGCTTCAGGTGATCGTATGCTATTTCCTTTAACATCTCCACCTGCATATATTGGAGACCCCTCCAGCTCAGTATGTCCAAGCCTGAAAGTACATCTTCCTCTGTGATCTCCTCCCCTCTGGTAATTATGTGTTGGTGGCATCCTCTTAGTCTAACCCACATTTAACTTGTCATCAGTTGTTCATTCATTCATTCACTCATTTAGTAGTTTTGAACTACTCTGTGAGAATCAAAGAAGAATAATACATAGTCTTTCTCTTTAAGCCAGTACAGGTTTAGGAAGGGAGACATAAATGAACAAGATAATTAAAATTTGATGTATTAAGTTCCATGGTGAGTGTATGGACAGACCCTAAAGGGAACATACATTAAGGAGGTCAAACCCAGCTTATATGTGTGTGCGTGTGTGTGCATGTGTGTGCACGCACGTGCGTGTGAGTGGCAAGGGTGGGAAATGCTACAAATTTCAGGAAAGGCTTCCAGAAGCAGTTACCTGTGCAGAGTGTTAAATGCAGAATAGGAATTAGCCAGGCAAAACTGGAAGGAAGAAAAGGAATTGAATTAGCATTACTGAAGCAAAATAAACTCTGTGATTATCCATATCTAACTTTGAAAGATCAAGTTCTTTATAGACTTCTATTGTTATGTTCATGAACAAATGTCTTACAAAAGTTTCTATCTATTTATGTTTAGTCTAAAGAGTCTGATATTTAGGATAAATTGAGCTGGAAGCAACTCAAATTACCAGTTTAAAATCAGATGATGTTTTTACAACCTAATTGTGAAACAAATGCAAACAGCACTGAAAAGTTAAGCACCTGGGCATCTTTACTTTTGTATTAGTATCTGTAGACAAAGGAAGAGTGTCCCTTTATCACAGAGATAAATTGATTTTTTAATATTGATTGACTTTCTGTAAATTCATAGATGATGTAATCGCATTTGTGGAATAATGATTTCCTACCACTGCCTACAGTTGCCATTCAAAGCAAATTATTTACCAGAATTTCCAGGTAGTAAAAGCAAATTAGGTCAGTGCTACATATAACATATGGTAATTGTTAGTAACAGTCTTTTAGATTATTACTGTAATACTACATTTTGCATCTATAATGAACATATATTTTGATAATAGCAGCATTATCGAATTGGATGTTCAGCAATGATCTCAAAATAGTTATAAGCAATGCTCCAATTTATACAGAACGGATATCCAATAACTGGACAAGATGTCTCAAAACGAAAAAAATATATTAGATGATTATTACCAAAATGGTTAAAAAATAAAAAAAATGTTTTAACTCCCTAAATTATCTATGGTTGGATACAAAAAATTAGATCAAAGTTGATGTCTTTATGGTATTAATTGGAATCAATTTTTAACTATAAGTTAAAGTTGTGGTTACCTGCAGGTATATAACACAAGGGGAAAAAATTGTCTCCCTCTCTATAAAATTAGCATGACAGAAAGGTCCTTTTATCATACACACTAAGTGTAATGAGCTTAGTGGAACTGTCCATATTTAATTTTAGAACTAGTTATCCCCAACTAAATAATAGGCTCTCTTAAACAAATGTTGTTGAACAAATGTCTTATCTCCAAAAGTTTCTACCTACTCAATGGTTATACATCCCAGAGATGTCATTTGTTTAATCTTTCAACAAATGTTTATTAATCCCTTAGTATTTGTTCCAAGTTCATAATCATGAAAGAGAAGCATTGTCCTATTTCTTGCATCTTAGAGTCATTTTCCCGATTCTGCAGATGGGCTAATTGAGACACAAATACTCAGATTCTCATAGTGGGGCTGCTATAGGCATTCTCTAAGTGTTGATTATCATCTGTGTGAACTGAATTCTATTAAGACAAATAGAATGTGGTGTAATTTTTTTAGTCCATGGAAACTAGATGTGGTATAGATAATTTACTGTGCCTTCAACATATTTGCAGGAGTTCCACTTCTGGGAAATGGAATATATGTATATATCCCTATTCTTACTAAATACAATTAAACACCCTGGACATTATACATAAAACAAAAATAAGAAAATTCTGAGTGGTAGAGAGAATAAGCCAGACTCGATAGACACTTCAGTATCCAATGAACAACACAACAGTGAATTCCCTGAGTTTTCTTTTTGCTTCATACATCCCAGGTTTGAAATTTAATCCTAGCAATTTCGAATGGCAATAAGCACAGACAAAAAAAAAAAAAAAAAAAAGCCCCAAGAAAAAAGACCATGTGAGTGGTATCCTAGCAAGATAAAAATCCTTTAAACAATAACTGCTCTAGTCCAACCAAATTCCACAAAAAAAAGCGCCATCCCACTCCTACCCTTCCAGCATGGCTGAGTAGGGAGCCTAGGTGTTCCTACTAGTCAGGCTGTAAAAAGTTGCCCAAACCCCATTAAAGTGGTGTTAGAGAAGGTGAGTAGGGAAGCTGGACTTCCACCCCCACCAGGTGATGATCATTTCCCTCCTCTCAACTCCTCCCTATGTCAATAGAGACCTGGAATTCTACCTCCACCCAGCAGTAGTGAAACAGCCCTCCTTCTTCAGTGTAAATCTGACAAAACATGTACAGGACTTCTATACTGAGAGTTACAAATATTGAGGAAAGAAAGCAAAGAAGATCTAACTAAATGGGGAGATTTACTATGTTCATCAATGTTAACACTCAACATTGTAAAACTATCAGTTGTTTCCAAATTGATATATGGGTTTAATGCAATTTCTATCAAAGTCTTAACAAGATTGTTTCTAGATATAAACAAAATTATTCTAAAATTTATATGGAAAAGCAAAAAAAAAACTAGAATAGCTCAAACAATTTTTGAAAATTAAGAACAAAGTGGGAGGTATCAGTCAATGTAATATTCTACAATAATTCAGACTGTGCGGGGTGCCTGGGTGGCTCAGTTGGTTGAGCAACTGCTTTGGGCTCAGGACATGATCCTAGAGTCCCGGGATCGAGTCCTGCATCGGGCTCCCTGCTCAGCAGGGAGTCTGCTTCTCCCTCTCACCTTCCCCTTCTCATGCTTTCTCTCTCTCTTTCTCAAAAAATAAATAAATAAAATATTTAAAAAAATAATAATTCAGACTGTGCAGTATTGGTGCAAGCACAGGTGCCTGGATCAATGGAATGTAGAATACACACACAAATATGACCAATTAATTTTTGACAAAGATGTAAAAGAAATTCAATAGACTAAAGACAGCTTTTTCAAGCAATGGTGCTGGAGCAACTGAACATCCATAGGGGAAAAAAAATTCAACCTTAGTTTCAAACTTTATACAAAAATTAACTCAAAATGGATCACAGACTTAAATGTATAATGCAAAACTACAAATCCTTTAGAAAATGGTACAGATGAAAGAAAATCTTGAGAGCTAGAGCTAGACAGAGAATTCTTAGCCTAACACCAAAGGTGAATTCATAAAAAGAAAAATTGATAAATTGGATTTCATAAAAATTAAAAACTTCCGTTCTGTAGAACACCCTGTTAAGGAAATAAAAAGGCAAGCTACAGACTGGGAAGAGATATTTGGAAACCACATATCTGACAAGAAATAGTATTTAGAAAACATAAAGATCTCCAAACTCAACAGTAAAAAAAAAAAAAAAAAAAAAATCAGTCCAACTAAGATATAGGCGAAAGGCCCAAAGAGTGATTTACCAAAGACATATCCAACATCTTAAGCCTTTAGAAAAATATAAATGAAAACCACAATGAAATAGTACTACATGCCTATCACAATGGCTAAAATAAACAATAGTGATGACACCAAATGCTGGTAAGGATAATGAGAAACTGGATCCCACATACATTTGTGGGAATTTAAATGATACAGCCACCTGGGAAAATAGGTTGGCACCTTCTTAAAATAATAATTATGTATATCTCAAATGGCCCAGCAATTGCAGCCCTGGACATTTACCCTAGAGAAAGCAGTTCGCAGAAAGAGCTAGAGTTCTCATAAAGAGCTGTATACAAATGTTCTTAACAGCTTTATCCATCATACTCAAAAACTGGAAACCACCCGAATTTTGTTCAATAAGTGAATGGCTAAATAAACATATGATTCAATTTATGTAGCATTCTTGAAATGACAAGATCCTACAAACGAAGACTAGGATTAAGGAGAGGGTAGAGACAGAGAGAAGCGTGTGTAGCTGGAAAATGTGAGAGAACCTAGCGTTCTGCATCTTGATTGCATCAATGTCGATATCTTGGTTGTGATTTTGTACTATAGTTTTATAAGGTGTTATCATTGGGGGAAACCGAGTAAAGGATATATGGGATTTCTGCATTATTTCTTCAAAATTTTTAACTGAAGTGCAGTTGACATGTAATATATTAATTTCAGGTATGCAACACAGTGTTTCAACAATTATATACATTACACAGTGCTCACCATGATAAATGTAGTTACCATCTGTCACCATACAAACTCATTACAATATTATTGACTATATTTCCTATGCCATACTTTTCATCACTATGATTTATTTTGTAACTGGAAATCTGTACCTTTTAATCCTCTTCTCCTATTTCACCCATCTCCTCACCCTCTCCCCTCTGGCAACCACCAGTTTGTCTCTGTATTTATGAGTCTATTTCTGGTTGTTTGTTTTCTTTTTGAGATTCCAATTACAAGTAAAATCATATATTTGTCTTTCTTTGTCTGACCAATTTCACTTTGCATTATACCCTCTAGGTCCACCCATGTTGTCATGAATGGCAAGATTTTATTCTTTTTTATGACTGAGCAATATTCCAGTGTGTGTGTGTGTGTGTGTGTGTGTGTGTGTGTGTGTATCACATCTTTATCTATTCATCTTCAATTGATATTTCCATATCTTGGCTATTGGAAATAAAACTACAACAAACATAGGGGTGAATACATCTTTTTGAATTAGTGTTTTTGTTTTCTAGCTGCATGTGAATCTACAATCATCTCAAAATAAAAAGTTTAATTTAAAATAAATAAATAAAATAAAAAGTGTTCATAAAGGTGTTGGATTACATAGTAAGTCAAATGTGGTGGGAGTGCCTGGACCTTGATTAAGTGGAGAAATAATTAGGGTTGCTTTAGTTTTCTCCCTGAGATAAAGCAAAATGCTATCAGAAGAGAGAAAGAACATCTACGTGCCTCACTTTGCTTATTTAGAGAGAAAAACTTTTAAGTCATTTTAATTGACAGAGTTTCTTAAATACCCAAAACATCATTAGACTGTGTAACTGTAGGTATAGATTGAATGCAAATTCAATTCAAGTCAAAGGAATTCAGGATCAAAGTTCAAAATGCTCTTAAATGGTGGTATTTAATAATATCAGTAACTACAACTAACGATCAATTACCTTGGCCTGCTGAGATTCAAGGAAAGTAGGTTCTTTTTTAATCTTAGGGGGCTCTTCCCATTGTTCCCATTATTTTGAGCATGAATTGTGCATGCCTGTCTATGCCGTCAAAGTGAATGCTTTGCTAGCATTTATCACTAACGTCTGATATATAGATTGCATGTGCAACTCCTTAACCCTATGAACGTTTTTGAGTACTATCATCACACAGAGTAATCTGAAATTGTACATCACAGTTCCTGGCATAGCACTTTTGCATTCAATTTTCTTCTTCTTCATATAGTTTCTACTATATTTTTCCTTAAGTGAATTCTTGGAGAAGTTAACAAAATACTCAGGAAAAACTCACTATTGTCTCATAAGATGCATTTCTTGGGGTTGCTTAAATGAACTATTTTGGCATCTGATTCTTTCTGTATGGATCTTTGTGATGGTTAATCCAATCACACCCCGATGACATTATGGATTGTAACATTTAGCTCTTCCTATAATTCAAAATGCTATCTGCCTAGTCGTAAAGACTAAATTTCATCCAGGAGAAGTTCATCGCAATCTAAACATTAATTTGTGTGTGTAGTGGGTTGTGGGGGCAGGAGGAGGATTATTTGTCTTTGCAAAATACAATGTTTAAGAGCATGAGCTCTGGAGCACAACTGAATGAGTTGGAATCCTAGCTTCATCATTTATTTGCTGGGTGACTTAGGACAACTATTTTAACTCCTCTGTGCCTTATCTGTATTATGCGGTCACCTGTAGTACCTTCCTCCTAGGGATTTTGTGAAGATTAAATATTTGTAAATCTCTTGAAACAGCACAGAGTAAGCACTGTGTAAGTACATATTTTTCACCCCTGAGCTATTGTAAACTCTTTATTATTGTATATTCCTGGTAATCAGTCTGGCTTTGTCTCCAGTCAGAAAGAGGCATTTAGTGTTAGGGGGCCAGGAGTAGATAAGGAGGGGCAGCATGGGGAAGATTCATTGGTATTGGAGGTAACCTTCAGTGTGATATTTACCCCAAAGACACAGATGTAGTGAAAAGAAGGGCCATATGTACCCGAATGTTCATAACAGCAATGTCCACAATAGCCAAACCATGGAAAGAGCTGAGATGCCCTTCAACAGATGAATGGATAAAGAAGATATGGTCCATATATACAATGGAATATTACTCAGCCATCAGAAAGGATCAATACCCAGCTTTTGCATCAACATGGATGGGACTGGAGGAGATTATGCTGAGTGAAATAAGTCAAGCAGAGAAAGTCAATTATCATATGGTTTCACTTACTTGTGGAACATAAGGTATAGCATGGAGAACATTAGGAGTAGGAAGGAAAAAGTGAAGGAGGGAAATCAGAGGGGGAGACGACGAGAGACTGTGGACTCCGAGAAACAAACTGAGGGTTTTAGGGGGTCGGAGGTTTAGAGGGGAGGAGTTTTAGAGGGGAGGGGGGATGGGTGAGCCTGGTGGTGGGTATTAAGGAGGGCACATATTGCATGGAGCACTGGGTGTTATACGTAAACAATGAATCTTGGAACACTATATCAAAAACTAATGATGTACTGTAGGGTGACTAACATAACATAATAATAATAAAAATACTTTTATTGTGATAGGTAGTGATGGGTTCAACACATATACATGTTCTATATTGTTTTTTGAATATGAAAACATTGGGAGAGATATGAAGTTCTCAGAAAATTCCATTTATCAGAGAAATTATGTTATTTACATATTTTTTATTCCCCTTTCTTCCAGAAAGCCTTCTTATCTAACTCCCTACCTTGACTTTATTTTCATCAACTTTTCCATACAAGAGAAAGCCCCTTTTCTCCTTGACTTTACCTCCCCACTGAAATCAGAGAAGTGCAAAGAAAAGGAAGATCATGGAACTCATGTTTCAGTATGGGTCTTTCTGGGGTCCACCTAAGACCCCTTTTCAGCAAGGTGGCAAATAGATCCCTGATTGATGTTAAATCACTTTTCACTGCCTGCCCGCCCCATCCAATCTTCAGAGAGACAAACTGCCTTTTGACAAAGTATTGCTTTTTTAGTTTATTTAAAATATTTTAAAATTTACATTTAAAAAACAAATTTATTATTGTAATTATATATGGTACTTTTCAGCAGCAGGGTTTTGTTTTCAGCCCAAGAATTATTTTTTCCATTCAAAATATTGAGACAAAATTGTAGCACGGAGGAACAGAGCTAAATATTTATAAATGTAATTGCCTTATAATTTCTTAAACATTAGTTAACAAACAAGCTTTGCCTTGGAATTGTAACACATTGGAGAGGGAGTTTTGTTTTCATTAATGGCATACAGTAATAGTGAATCTGTACAAAATTCACTAATGATGGCATTTCTCAGTTATCTGCCCATGGAATCCAGGAGTTCCCCTTACTATAAGTGTTACTGAACAATGGTTAATAAGGAACAGACAATAATAACAATCATTAACTCAAGCTTTATTTACCTTTTTTATGCTCTTATTTTTAAGACCAACAATTTAATTGAGACATATGGTCTTACAGGTCTACCAACGATCATTTATAATGGAAGAGAAGTTTGAGTTCCTATGCATCTGGATCTCACCTCCCAGAGATAGAGGTATTGTCCTCTCTCCAAAGGGAGAATCATTCCTTGAATGAATGAAATCTTTGAGTAAAACAGACATAATTAAAAGGACTGAGGAGAAAAGGGAGCTAATCGTCTACTGTAAACACTCAATAAAGATTGGTAAGTGAAGAGTGGAAGGGAGGGATAGAGAACAGAATCCAGTTGGTTAAATAAGTTGCAATCGCCAGAAAAAAACCTAATTCAAGATCATGTGTTTCCCTCTTTATTTAAAATAGTTTACTTAAAAAAATAAAAATAGTTTACTTACTTTAAAATGCATATATATATAATGTGTAATATGATCAATTTATAGATATGCTAGATAAATTTAACAGTGAACCACAGTATATAAAACTACAGTACAATTTCTGTTCTCTAAAACTTATAACATGACATAAATTTGCTAAGAAGGGAGAGCTGTTAGCTAAACTCTGTAAATTTGAATCATCCTACCAATGGAAAATAATTAAATGCAGATTTGAAGGTATCTCATGAAACAACTTAATGTGAATTCTAAAACCTTCATTTTGGCTGCTTCTGCTTGATACTAAACTTTTGTCTGTAATTTTATATATATATATATATATACGCACACACATAAGCAAATGACATTCAAACTGTTCAAATATTAGTTAATTGGATAAAATCCAATCACAGTATACAGGCCAGATTGAAAATGAAATTTCATCTTGGGATTGGTGATATGAAGACAAAAGCTACACCTCATTAATGTGCACAGAATAAACAGTCCTAAGATTTTGGTTTTATCATTTTTATTTATCATACAATGTTTCCAGTCTCCTGTGGATATGTTGGTCTCATGTATATAAATCTTTTCGTGGTAATGGGATTTCCACCCACTTAATGTGGTGAAGATTAACCCCATTTTGTTTCTACTTACTTTTTTTTTCCCAAATATTTTTATTTTATTTTTCCAGTGTTACAAGTTTCATTGTTCATGTACCACACCCAGTGCTCCATGCAATACGTGCCCTCCTCAATACCCACCACCAGGCTCGCCCAACCCCCACCCCACTCCCCTCCAAAACCTTCAGTTTGTTGCTCAGAGTCCACAGTCTCTCATGGTTCATCTCCCCCTCCGAATTCCCCCAATTCACCCTTCCTTCCCTTCTCACAATGTCCTCCACGTTTTTCCTATGCTCCACATGTAAGTGAGACCATATGATAGTTGACTCTCTCTGCTTGACTTATTTCACTCAGCATAATCTCTTCCAGTCCTGTCCATGTTGATACAAAAGTTGGGTATTCATCCTTTCTGATGGAGGCATAATATTCCATTGTATATATGGACCATATCTTCTTTATCCATTCATCTGTTGAAGGGCATCTTGGCTCTTTCCACAGTTTAGCGATTGTGGCCATTGCTGCTATGAACACTGGGGTACATGTGGCCCTTCCTTTCACTGCATCTGCATCTTTGGGGTAAATACCCAGTAGTGCAATTGCAGGGTCATAAGGTAGCTCTATTTTTAATTTCTTGAGGAATCTCCACACTGTTTTCCTTAACTACTTTTTTATTTGTTGAGTGGAAGGACAGTTTGATTCAAAAATTATTTGCACAGTTCTACTGTCCCTGCTTATTTAAGCCCCAGAGCTGTCCTTGCCTGACTTCCAAGATTATGTGTGTGGGAGGGGGAGCGGGGACACATATTGCCTGCTCTCCTTTTCCTGGCAATTTAAGTGAATTTAAGTGGGCTTCATCCTGCAGCCAATCATGCACTCCTAATCTTAAAACGATCAGTAAGAGTTCACCATACATACACCTTAAGCATGTTACAAGCACTTCTAAGTCTAAGGTATGTTCATCCTTTTGAAAACAGGACCACTCACACACACACAATGGTACCAGAAGTCTTCGCTGGTCAAAACACAGCCCCATCAGTCTACCAGAGTATGCACCAATCCCAGCCTGAGTGTCACTTGCTCAGGGCTTTCAGAAGATGAATGCATTTTATCTTGGTTAAAACACTCAGTCTGCTTATGAGGTTAATATATTGGTTTGATGACACAGTAAGGAAAATTAGTTCGAATTTTTGACTTATTAATACCCCTTGTGCCCTACACAGAGAAGGGGTCTCCTTCCTTAGAATGGAGTACAATAAAGAAAAGCATCCCTAAGAAGAAAGGAGACCAATTTGAAGCTTTGGACATTTCTTGGACCCCATGAGTCCCCTGAGGGTGGGGCACAGAGCAGGGGACTGCATATAACTGTAGTCAAAGGAAAGGAACTTCCAGACAAATTTTGCTCATTTCATAGTTTTGCCTATAGTTATACCTAACAGACATCCTAACTTTTTAATCCACTTAAAATATATACTTAGAGATAAGTTACTTGTGGCTGAAACCTTCCAGCTGATCCTCAAAGGGCTGATAGTGTTCTGTGGAAAAATGTAATGCTGCAAAATTTTCTGCACATTGAGTTGCCCAAAACAAGCTGCCTTATTACGAATCACATTTCAGTACAGCATATTTTTCTCAAATGTTACATATTTATCAAGCACACCATTTTCCTTACACACTCATATCTATAATCTCTGTGTTGATCTTTAATGTACAAGTCATTATACAGAATAGGTTTTGAAATGAACCGTGTAAT
The DNA here is from genome assembly GCA_028534135.1 of Potos flavus. Classification (NCBI taxonomy): domain Eukaryota; kingdom Metazoa; phylum Chordata; class Mammalia; order Carnivora; family Procyonidae; genus Potos; species Potos flavus. Next base: position 63,863,980 of record CM052900.1, on the reverse strand, counting down.
GTATTCAATCACAACTATTTTTCTTATTAAGACAAATTACCAGGTTCTTGACTTCCCCAGAATGCATAGGTGCTTTACTTTATGGTGCTTCTATTTTTAATAACAATATTTAGCCAACCAAACTTTAACCCTTAAGAGTCCTTCAGTCAGTTAAGAAATGAGTGTGTCATAGATGTGACAGCTCTACTAAGAATAGCCCGCAGATGTGCTTTTAAGTAAAGAGGGATTTAAAAATAAATGTATTTGACAAGTTGCTGATCAGAAGCCTATATTTACCACAACCAAATTAGAATGGTGTTGCACAGACATTGAAGTTTATCCTGGAACATTCCTGAGGTGTGTTCGGATTTGACCTCAGAAGTCTTTTCTCATTACTTTAGAAAGACATTTTGGCTTCTTTGGGCCACAGTTTTCTCTTAAACTCAAAGAGGACTTTTTTCACATGATCTTTTGACCTCTAAACTCCCACACTGACAATTTATTGCCCCGTACATGTCATCAGAAATGTCCTGGTCCTTAACATTGTTCATATTTCTACCAATGCATAGGACATAAAGGAAACACATTTTTTCCTAAAAGCCAAATAGGTGACTTTGCATAACCATAAAATAAATATTTTTTTCAAATAAGATTAAGCAATAAACTGTGGCACTTTTAAAGTCACATACATTTAATGGACCAGCAGTGACTCCAGATGGCTTGCTCCCATGTTTCTGTGACACAAGGTTCAAAGGTGACCACTCTGCTGATTACTTCTCTTCTCTGAGTCCCCGTTTCTCCCTCTGCAAAGTAAAGGTGTCTGCAAAGTAAAGGCGTTGGGCTTGATTAACATCATGGACTGTCCAAGCCTGAAGAGTTGATTGATCCCAACACCATGGAAGTTTAGCTGAGCCCAGGGTCTGTGCACTCTGAGAGGACTGTCAAACACATATGTCTGTGCTCGGCTTTTTTAATTAATTTCATTGTTATTTATGCCATATCTGCTTTACTAAACAAAGAAAATAAATCTATAGTAAACAGGTTATGGAATTTGCAATTTTTGCTTAGAATTCAACACAGAGATTTAAGAATGTGTGTTTTTCATAGTAAAAAAAGGTGTTTGTAAAGGAAGTTAGTCATACATAAAGATATTGATATCAGGATTCTAATATCCAACCTGAATCAGATGATTTTAGCAAGAAGCTTATCCAATTTGCTGTATTAAGGAGGGAGGTTTCTAGCCCAAATCATATTTAGAAGGTTACATGTGATTTTTTTTTATGTGTTCAGTAACAATATAGACAGTGGTCTAGAGATTCTGATCTAATCTCAAGGGTTTCTAATATGACTCCAAAGCTTCCTTTACTGTAGTCAGGTTACCAGTTACCTACATGGCCAACATTAGAAACTTTTTGTAAAGAAATCCCTACTCCCCCTAAATTATATGGATCTGAGAACATGAATGAGATAAGGAACACTTTTCAGTGTTCCAAGATTCATTGCTCATGCACCACACCCAGTGCTCCATGCAATACGTGCCCTCCTCAATACCCACCACCAGGCTCACCCAACCCCCCACCCCCTCCCCTCCAAAACCCTCAGTTTGTTTCTCAGAGTCCACAGTGTTTCATGTTTTGTCTCCCCCTCCAATTTCCCCCAATTCACTTTTCCTTTCCTTCGCCCAATGCCCTCCATGTTTTTCCTTATGCTCCACATGTAAGTGAAACCATATTATAATTGACTCTCTCTGCTCGACTTATTTCACTCAGCATAATCTCTTCCAGTCCTGTCCATGTTGATACAAAAGTTGGGTATTCATCCTTTCTGATGGAGGCATAATATTCCATTGTATATATGGACCATATCTTCTTGATCCATTCATCTGTTGAAGGGCATCTGGGGTCTTTCCACAGATTGGCGATTGTGGCCATTGCTGTTATGAACATTGGGGTACATATGGCCCTCTTTTCACTACATCTATATCTTTGGGGTAAATACCCAGTAGTGCAATTTCAGGGTCATAGGGTAGCTCTACTTTTAATTTCTTCAGGAATCTCCACACTGTTTTCCAAAGTGGCTGCACCAACTTGCATTCCCACCAACAGTGTGAGAGGGTTCCCCTTTCTCCACATCCTCTCCAACACTCGTTGTTTACTGTCTTGTTGATTTTGGCCATTCTAACT
>CM052900.1:63839213-63861718 GCA_028534135.1 Potos flavus | reverse complement strand
TTGTATGTCTTCTTTGGAGAAGTGTCTGTTCATGTCTTCTGCCCATTTTTTGACGTGATTATCTGTTTTTTGAGTGTTGAATTTGAGGAGTTCTTTATAGATCTTAGATATCAGACCTTTGTCTGTAGTGTCTAAAATGGGAATTTTAAATACCATCTTCTTCTTGAGATAGTTGGAAGTATTAAATAATGTAATGCTATATAGTGATTTAACCAAGACCTGGAATATAGAAAATACCCAGGTAAATTTTGCAAATAATAGGTCTATGTGAATTAAAAATTAATGGCTAAAAATTATTTTGCACGTGGTTTACAGATAAGCCTGATTGACAATTTTGATGTGTGAATGAACCATAAGAATGAGAAACTTTTAAAGGAAATCTCAGTAGGAATGAGAAATGTCTTAAGGAAATGTCAAGTGAGTTAAAAAGAGCAAAGACACAGAAATGTGAAGAACCATGGGACCTCCTTTTGAGAAACTAGGAAGGGGCAGAAAAAAAATGAATGGATTAAAACTGAAAAGGTCCTCAGTGTAATCATAACAGAAGATGTGATATCTGGAGCAGCTGAAAAGAGAGGTTGATCCAGAATGACTCAGAGCTGGGACACTGGGGGCATATTACCAGATGAAAAAGTTAACTTGGGTCTGAACTCAATTCAAGGGGGAACACCTAAAGCAATGTACCAAAATAGCTTTGCATGTTCAGTGAGCAGTGACTCAGAACAGCCTTCTTCCTGGCCTGAAGGTGAATAAAATATGGAAATAGGAAGCAAAATTTTTTAAAAAAAAGAGAGAAATAGAGAAACTTAGAAGATGCCAAGAAATGAGCCTGCCCAAATCAATTTAAAGAAGGGATCAGTGGTCTTCCATGCCAGACAACATGACCTATTATACAGATAAAGAAACCCCTCCGGTATGAAAACTCATAAAATGTTGGATGAAATACATTTTAAGTACTGAGGCATAGCTGAATTGACAGGAATATAAGAACAAGAGAGGCTACAAACAAGAAGAAAGTATGAACCAAACAGTGACTATGAAATCAGTTTTTACTCTGAGAGCATCTGCTCATCCCTAGTGACAAAGAACTTGAATTTTAATGAGTCCAAGTAGTGAAGAGGCTGAATCAGAGATCTCCACATAAAGCCAGAACCCCAAATGTGGGAAAAGCAGAGCAGAAAGAGGTTAGGAAATGGGAGGGGAGGAATCTTCCATAGGAAAACTTGTGTGGCTTAGTCTAGAAGCGTAGCAGCAAATACAACTAACATGTCTCCTATAATAACTTCTAACAGCCTCAATCTGACATGGACATGTGTCTTAAATTTACATTACCTGAAGGACCTGAAAATCCTCAAGCTAAAAATTTAATTGCAAGTTCCGTGGGTTGATTTTTTTCCCCCAAGCATTTGTCAGAAGGAAAACACAAATGTACTTTAAATTCATGCCTCAAGTAATGCCCACACATAAAGTCCTAAGGAACATGAGATCCCTCCCAGCCAAAATTCTATAAACACACAAGAAAATAAGCCGACATGAGTGAGAGTCAGAAGATTTCAGGAACAGATCTGCTAAATCAGCAGATACTGGGATTACCAGAGTCAAAATATAAAATAAGGCTTTTTAACATTTTCAAAAAATGAAAGCATTGTGCAGAAATAAGAGACAATCAGGTAAAGCAAGACCTAGTAGAATGCCTGAGACACTGAAAAATTAAAATTAAAATTTCAGTGGATGGGTTAAACAGCAGATTATACCCAAAGAAGTAATTGATAAAGTGGAAGAGAAATCTGAAGAAACACAGCACAAGGAGACAAAGACATAGAAAATATTTTTTAAATTTTAAAATGTATAGAAGATGGAGTAAAAAGAGGCTACCACACATTTAATTGTAGTTTCAAAAGAATAAACTAAAGAATACTAAGGATAGACAATAATAGAAGAGATAATGCTGATAATATTCCAGAATTGATCAAATATGCCTATCCTTACAGTCAAGAAGCCTAATAATTAGTCTTAAGCAGAATAAACATAGAAACAATTAGCAACAACATACTGAAGCTCCACCACACCAAAGAAACAAAGATAAATAGTGAACTATAAGAAGCTGTGTGGTAGGAGGAAGTAGAACAAAGATTATTTACAAAGAAATCAGTTTTTGGACACCTCGTTTCTCAAGAACAGAAATGGAAGTCAGACAATGTTAGAATAATATCTTCAAAGCGTAGAGAGCAAAAACGCTGTCAATGTAGAAGTGTTTATCTAATGAAAATATAGTTCAATACAAGAACTAAATAAAGATATTTTTATAACAAAGAAAAGAGAAATTTAAATATCAACAGAACTCCACTAAAGGAATTTATAAAATAGGTAGAATTTCAGGTAGAACAAGAATAACTGCAGAAAAAATAGTGTAAGATGCACCAAGGAATAATGAGAGCGGGTGAAAAAAGACATCATTGTGTAGGTAAATATAAGCAAACAGTGTTGGTATTAAATATTAAGAAATAATGTCTAATTTGGGGGATTTCAGATTTCGAGACAGAATTAAAATCATGGAAAAATAATAGCATATATATCTGGATAGGGTGATCAGAAATTATGGTCTGGGAATTATTTGAAAGGAAAGCAAAGATTGTGATTTAAACTTTAGGTTTAAATAAGATTTACGCATGTTAAGATTTCCAAGGCAACCTCTAAAAAGAATATAAATAGAGTATATAATACCCAAACTAGTACTAGTAAGAAAAACAGAGTGAGGGAAGAGATATTAATCATTCAGAATGATGACAAGAAAGGAAGAAGGAGTCTAAGTGTAGGGCAAGTATAAAGCCTAAATTACATTGTAGAGGTAAATATAAATATATTGAAAATAACAGTGATGATAAGTGGACTATATAATCACCGGTTAAAATACAAAAATTTTCAGGCTTTTTCTACAAAAACAATACTCCTAAAATTTAAGGTCTCAAAAAGATTAAAGAGTAAAAATATGATAAATATATATATATATATATATATATATACACAAAAATATATATACACACACATATAGTTGGTGTAATTATTCAATTACCGGGAAAAAAAATAGAAGCTTTAAAGTAAAACACATAGCAATAGAAGGTAAGTACACTTAAATATAAATAAATCACCAGGAATACATAATAGTTGTAAACTTACAGACATCTAATAATATACCAACAAAATATAAAAGGCAAAGATTTTCAGACATATAAAAAGAAATTGACAAACCTATCATCAAAGCAGACTTTAACACAGCTCTCAGTAAATAATAGAAGAAGTAGACAAATATGAGGAAATACATAGAATATTTGAAAAACAAAATTTTTAAGCTTGAGCTAATAATGGACATATATGAAACATTGCACTCAACTCAAAAATACATATCCTTTTAGAGTATGCATGGGTCACTTATGAAAACTGACCAAATTCTAGACCATAAGTCAGGTTTCAATATATTTCAGAGCTGGTTTTATATGGATAATAATTCTCTGACTACAAAATGATATAAATCAGTAAACAACATAACTTAGTATTTATCAGTTTAAAGGTACCAGTCTGAAAAAATGAAATCAAAAACAAAAACAACCATGAGTGAAAGTGTAAATCATAATGGGAATTAGAAAAATAATTTGAGTGTATATTATTGTATATTGTTACTCGTGAGATATAGCTAAAACAATTTTTAGAAAGAAATACTAGGGGTGCCTGTATGGCTCAGTTGGTTAAGCATCTGCCTTTGGCTCTGGTCATGATCTCAGGGGTCCTGGGATGGAGCCCTACATTGGGCTCTCTGATCAGCGGTGAGTCTGCTTCTCCCTCTCCCTCTGTGATCTCTCTCACTCTCTCAATCAAATAAATAAATAAAATCTTTTAAAAAAATAGAAAAAATACTAATTTTTAGAAGAGTATATTAGAAAAAGAAGAAAGGCTCAAAATTAATGAGTTAAGCCTCCAAATTAGGATGTTAAAAAAAGAAAAAAACAGAATAAGCCCAAGGAAAATAGGAAAAGATGAGATTATAAATATAAGAACAGAAATAATAGGGAATATCAACAAAAAAAGTTCTTTCTTTGAAATAATAATTGACAGATATCTAGCAATTTTGATCAAAATGAAGGAAACACAAAATTTTAAAAGGAATAAAAAGAGTTATTAATATATTTGCTGAAGAAAAGGATATTATGAATAACTTTACCTAAAAACTTGAAAACTTGGTCGAAATGAACAAAGTTCTAAAAATATAAGTTACTGATTCAATGATGAATACACACCACTTTGCCCACACTAGGATAGCTGAAACCAAGAGACAGACAATAACAAATGTTAATAAAGGTGTAGATAAATTGAAATCCTCATACATTGATCATGGAACTGTAAAATGATGCAGTCACTTTGGAAAGAAATTTTTTTTTAAATTTTATTTTATTTTTTCAGGAAAACAGTTTTACAGGTCTTCAAAAAGTTCAACAAAGAGGCATCCCATGACACAGCAATCCCTAGGTATATATTCCAAAACAATTGAAAACATATGTCTACACAAAAACATGTACATTAACATTCATAGCAACATTTATCATAATAGACAAAAGAGGGGGGAATGTAAGTGTCCATGGTTTAATAAATGGAAAAATCAAATATAGAATATTTTTACAATAGAATATTTTCAACCTTAGAAATGAATAAAGTACTGACACATTTGATGACATAGATGAACCTTGAAAACACCATGCTAAGTAAAAGCAACTAGATACAAAAGGTTACAGATTATATGATTCCATTCATATGAAATATCCAAAGGAGAGAGAAAGTGCTTGTCATGGGCTGAAGAGAGGAGAAGAGAGAGTAACTGCTAATAGAAACTGTATTTCTTTGGGAGGTGATGAAAATCTTCTGGAATTAGATAGTAGGGAAGGTTGCATAAGACTGAACTGCACACTTTAGAAAGGTGAATTTTAGGGGCACCTGGGTGGCTCAGTTGGTTAAGCGACTGCCTTTGGCTCAGGTCATGATCCCAGAGTCCTGGGATCGAATCCCACATTGGGCTCCTTGCTCGGCAGGGAGCCTGCTTCTCCCTCTACCTCTGCCTGCCTCTCTGCCTGCTTGTGTTCTCTCTCTGACAAATAAATAAATAAAATCTTAAAAAAAAAAAAGGTGAATTTTATGACACGTGAATTATATCTTAATAAATAGAGGAAAGTTTGAATGTTCCTACAACCACTAAAACTATTAATTGGTAGAGTCAAGTTTTTTTTACAAAGTCAACAGCAGGCTCATTTGGTTTTATAGATGAATTCTGTATCTTTAACAAACTCTTTAAAGGTGAAATAGTGCTATGCAACTCATTTTATCATACTACTATAATGTCGATCTATGAAACAGCAAAGAGATTATGCAAAAGAAAAATTATAGGGCTTTCTTTTTTTTTTGAACATAGACACAGAAATCATAAACAAATATTTGTAAACTGAATCCAGCAATGTATAATAAGATAACTTTTGAGGGTCAAGGACCAGTATCAAGTTAACATGTTAGAAAATACATTATTATAATATATCACATTAACAGATTAATGAAGGACAACAGAAGCAGAAAAGCTTCTGATAAAATTCAAGAATTAGTAGTAGTGAAAAAAATAAATTTCCACAACAAAGATCATGTTCAGTGGTTGAATGTTATTTTTAATTCCAGAAGAACAAGAGACATAGGATTGAGAAAAAAAACAAAAACACTGTGTATTTGCAGATTTATGATTATTTACATCTAATAAAAACATAAAAATAAATGAACAAATTATTAGTTATCCATAGTCCAATAAAATTGATGAATTTTGAAAGCAACATGCAAAATTTAATTATATTTCCCTCAACAGTAGTTAGAAAATGTTAGTTAGCAACAATAGTTAGTTAGCAACAATAGTTAGAAAATGAAGTTCTCAAAAAGAGATGATATATTCAAAGTAGCAAAAAAAATTACAACTAGAAACAGAGTTAAAATGTGTAAGAATTAAGAATATGACTTCAGAAACACTGAAAGACTTAATAGAGAGAAATCCATATGGAAAGATTTGATGTTGTTGAGATGTTATCACAGTACAACATATAGATATAATGTAATTCCAATAAAACTTCCTACTTGGCTTTGCATATATATAAGCTAACTCTAAATTTATACAGAAAACCAAAGGCTTGATAATAGTCAAAATATGGCCAGATATGAAGGCTAAAAGAAAACTCTAAGAACTAAAACTGCAAAGCAATGCTGCAGGTATCAATAAAGAGATTAATGACACAAAATAGGTAGCCCAGAAATAGACACATGCATATATGCACACCTGATATATGTCAGACTGGCACTTCATAACAGTGATAAAGGAAGGACCCTTTCTGATTTAGGGATTAAATATACAAGTAAAAAATTAAAGTAGACTCATCCCTCATAACATAAAATAAAAGCAATTCCAGATAAATGAAGAAATAAAATATGAAAGGTGAAATTTAGAAGAAATATAGGAAGAAATCTTTATGCTCTAAAAGTATGGATGAATTTCTCTTACAGATACAGAAAGTGAAAACCGTAAAGAAAATAATGCATAAATTCAGCTACATTAAAAGGAATGACTTTTGTTCCATGAAAAGTCTTCATAAAAAGAATAAGACAAGCGGAGAAGTGGTAAATGTTTGCAAGATATATAATTGACAAAGGATTAGTAACCCAAATATATAAAGAACTTCTATAAATCAATAAAAAAAAAGGTGAGCCATTTGGTCATTTCACAGAAGAGAAAATACAAATTGCTAATAAACCTTGCAAAAGATCTCCAAACACTTTAGAAATTATGGAAATACACATTAAAACCATATTCAGCAAATTGACAAAAATTTCAAAGTTACACAATATCAATAGTTGGTGAGTATGTGGAGTTATGGGAACTCTCACACTGCAAATGGGAATGTACATCATACTACCACTTTGGAAAACAAAAATTTTGGCATTCCCTATTAAAGCTTAATATACACACAGTCCAAAGACTCAGAAATTCCACTACTATACATTTACACTAAAGAAATCCTTGCACACATATCAGGAGATAAGTATAAGATTATTCATCTGTATATCATATATAATATATATATATAATTCATCTATATATTGTAGAAGCATCTATAATTCTGACAAAGCAACACAAATGCCCATTTATTGTAAAGAGGAAAAACAAAAGTTGTAATATAATTATATCATGAAATCCTATATTGCCACAAAAATGAATGAACCATGGCTATATTAATGTGGATAATTTTTTAAAATGTAATATTGAGTGCAAAGAAAGAAGCAAATCACAGAAGGGCACTATACTCTGATTATTCTGTATACATTTAATTTAATATAAAGTGAGAACGTGGACATCTCTGTTCCCATTAATATGAGACTTTTACTGAACTAAAATATGGCTTACTAAATATTTTTTCCCTCAAAGACAAAGACCTGGAAATCATGGATTCAATTTTCTGACCTGAAATTACATCTTCCAGGGTACATTTTTGGACCATGAATAGAAAGATCACATACATGCTGGCTAAGGAGTAAGATTTGAATGGGATGCCTTCCCACTTAGGCTGATAATTAAGCAAATCACAAGAAATGGTCTGTCCTTCTCCCAGCACACCAAAAGTCTTTGAGGAATGACAAAAGCAATTTAAAAAGTAACTGTTCAAACTCATTCTATGAGGCCAGCATAATCATGATCCCAAAACCAGACAAAGACCCCACTAAAAAGAACTGCAGGCCAGTATCCCTAATTAACATGAACACAAAACTAAAAAAGCAATAACTTAAAAAATAAAAGTAATTCACCATCAAACAAATACCTATTCAGTGACTACTAAGCTGTTTGCCAACCAAGCCCTTTGGAAGAAGATTCCTCTTCTTTCTGGATTTCTTTAACTATCTAGGGAAAAGGCCACCTGTTTGGATCAATCAACACCTACAAAATGGGAGACAGAGAAATTCTAGAAAGCAGGCCCTTACAGAAAAGTATACTTCATTCCCCATTTATATTTTTGTTGTCAAAAACCTCAGTCCCTTTTTTGTGAAAAATTGGATAAGAAAAAATCTAATTTCTATGAATTTCAGAGAAGACAGTATTTCACCCAATTTTTTTAAATGATGATCTATCCTATCTGGTTGAAAAAGTAAAGCAAAGGTTGAAATGGGGGAATAAAGGCCCTAACGATAAAATGCACAGATGGCGACCTATGTGGACCATCTCTCTGAACAGGATCTGTATGATCAGCCAGTTATGAGACAGTCAAAGCTAAACTTGGGAATGTGCTAATAGTTGAAAGGCCAGAAAGCAAAGAAAAATATCAAAAATACTTTATGTGGCAAGAGTGGAAAGAGGATATGACTTGAATCAGATACACAGTGAAAGCCAAATCCACTCATCATTCCAAGATTGAAAGCATGGAAGGCAGTGCACTCTTACTCCCAGTACTCTTGTTATGGTCTTAGAGAGGAGGAAGTGAAAATAGCAAATGAAGACTAGTTTTCTAAGAAGGTTGGCCAAGAAGGAAAGGAAAAAATGACTCCACTTGACAAGTTTTTTTGACAGTATTTTCTTTACCACTATATTAGTATCCCTACCTACCATTATTATTACTCTTTCGTGGAGAGTTTGTTGAGTGCCATTCATAGCACCTGTCCTCTACTACCTAAAAGACAACCTCATAGGTCTCCCTTCACGTGAAAGAAACTGCTTGTCATCAGCAGTCATTTTGCAGCTTGCAATAAAATTCAGGCAAGATATTTTTTTTTCTTGAGATTTATTCTAACCTGCAGACTTTTAAGGGACAGCCAATAAGCTCCTTACATTTCCATGTGTGTTGTCTCTTTAGCAAAATAATTGGAAGTTTAAGACTAGGAAATTGAAGACTTCCTTAACTCCGTTTTGATGTGTGGTTTATTAGACTATCCATTTTAAAGGAGAGTACATTAACCCCTCACAGTGAATGGCTCCTGTCTGTCAAATACTCTTGGTAGGATATCGGTCAGCAAGTGAATGACACTAAACTGCCACTCTCACTCCTGATATTGAGTCAGCCCTGGGTACAAAGCTCCCTGGCAAGCAAGATGCCTATCAATTTTGCTAAAAAGAACAGTAAAAGTAGGAACAGCCAAGCTCGTACAATTTTGCAGTTCCCGTCTTCTTTCAGTGTATTTTTAGGCTGGCAGACATCAGTTTTCTTTTCTATGCTTCATACATTTCTATTCATAAGCCTAGCATTACCAGATGATTTATTAAGCTTCATTTTATTCATATAAAATAGTCACTGCTCTGGAAAAGAGTGTCTTAATAAAGTGCTCATCTTCCCATACACCTGGACTTCCAACCAGAGAACAAGATGTAGTCTGTACAATGAACAGTCAGTGAAATGAAAACCATTTTATGCAAAATAAAACTTAGTCTTGAAAATGTAAACATTTCTTTTATACGTCACTGATTGAAGGGATCATAGCTATCAGAATGAATCCAGGCAAACCCATGCTACTGAAATTTGATTAATTAAACCAAATCTATTCATCGGTGTAAGGTCTAGCTTATAAGTAAGAAGATTTTAATCAGTGGAGAGATGGTGGTTTGGAGAACAGGCTTCAGGTAGAGTTTGCTAACTAGTACGTTTTATTTGTTTTTCTCTTATTAGGATTTTGTTCTTTAATATGATTGTAATTCCTGGTTTTCTGGTTTCTTGCCCACCATTTATCCTTACCACCACATAGATCTTCCACATAGCCTGCACAACAATAATCAACTGAAATGCGATGTGGCCAACCTAGTTTGCTGAAATTTTGCTTCATGTATTAGGGATGATGTTTGAGACCAAACATGCATACTATATCTTGCTCATAACATTATAAAGAACCATGGTGAGCCAGCCATGTATACAGATCAGGAAATCAGAGAGTAACAGTGTAAGGATACGAAACTATCTGTGGCTCTGTGACAAGGACTTTACAGACCTGAAACAGTGCTATACATTGGACTCATCTAGTAGCCCTAAAATCCAACTTTATGATTTGTTTAATATATCAGTAATAGATAACTTCAGCTTCCAGCCATGGTAGTGTTAAGAACTCAGCAAATTCTCTCAGGGTAAAAAAAGTATAAAACTAGAAAAATTATGAAAACAACATTTTATGACTCTGCAAATGAACCAAAATCATGCAAGTTGATATTTATTTATTCTTGAAAATTTTGTAGAGCTCCAGGTTAGGGCAGTGGACGTCTTCACAGAGACCGTTTTCATCCCTCCTTCTAGTTCAGACAGGGAGAACAGCAGTTTTACCAGCCTGAGGTTGGACATGGAAACCATCAGCTTTGGTGCCAGATTTGGATGGAAATAGGTGGGTCAAAAGTCTCATAGTTTTGTCCACTAAAACTGGCAAACTCGCTTGGAAACAAAAGAGGAAACTTGTAGCTTTTCCAGGCTGAGTTTACATTCTTAGTTGGGGCAAGCGACAAACCAATGAGAAATTTAACAGGGAAATTTTGAATGTGAGAGATCCATGGAAGGATTAGAGCTACACATTCCTGGCCTACTGGGAACATGTGTGAAGTGACTTGAAAGAGTCTGGTAGGAAGTTAAAGCTAAGGCAGAGCTCAGAATGGTAAAATTCTAAATGGGCTTCCTGACCCACAGAAAGATTGATCAGCAGAGGGTAAAATCTTATGGGCTCAAAGTGTTTGGAAAAAAATCTCCAATCAAATCTTTTTTTTCCCACTCTTACTATGAGATAATTAGTTAAACATGTATATTCATTCCTTAGAGTAACTCATAAGAAAATAACTCAAAAAATACTCAAAAAGTTAACAAAGGAATTAATATGATATACTAAAAAATATTAATACATAAAAAATATTTAACACAAAAAAGGTAGCATAGAAGGGACAGAGGAATAAAAAGTGTACAAAACATAAAAACAGATACCAAAATGGCAGATATAAAGCCAATGTCATCAATAAATGCATTAAATATTAATGGACTAGATGCTTTTATTCATAGGCAAGAAATTGTTAGACTGCATAAAAGAGCAAGATCCAAATATAATCTGTCTACAAAAGACACTCTTTCGATTCAAAAACACAAATAAGTTGGAAGTTAAGAGATGGAAAAATAGGCCACATACACAATAACCATTAGAAAGCTAGAGTAGCTACCTCAACATGAGACAAAATAGTCTTTAAGGCAAAGAAACATTACCAGACACCAAGAGGGATATTTCATAATCATGAAAGAATCAATGAATCAAGAAGATATAATAATTATAAATGTATTTGTGCCTAACAACAGAACCAGAAAAACATAAGCAAAATCAACATAATTGAAAAGAGAAATAAAAGTCAAAATTATAGTTGGAGATTGCAATACTCCTGTCTCAGTAACTGATAGAAAAACTAGATAGCAAATTTGTAATGATATAAAGATTTGAACGGACTTAATCTAGCTTAATATGTAAAATACTGCACCCAATGACAGCAGAGTACACATTCTTTTCAAGTACATATGGAACATTCTCTAGAATAGACTGTATACTAGACCATAAAACAAGTCTCAATAAATTTAAAAGGTTGACATCAAACAAAGTATGTTCAACCACACTTTATTAAATTAGAAATTAACCAAAAGAGATGTGGGGAATCCCAAAATATTTGGAAATTCAGTAACACACTACCACATAACCCCATAGGTCAAAGAAAAAAATTACATGGAAACTTAGGAAATACCCTCAATGAAAATCAAAACACAACATGTCAAAATTTATGTGGTACATCTGAAACATTGTTTAGAGGGAAATCTGCAGCTTTATGTAGTTTATATTGGAAAAAATATCTAAATTCAGTAATTAAAGCTTCTACTTTAAGAAGGTAGAAAAATAAAATGGAATCAAAACTAAATTAAGCAGAAAGGAGATAATAAAGATCAGAGGAAAAATCAATGTAATATAAACCAGTAATACAATAGAAAAAAATCGAGGCACCTGGGTGGCTCAGTGGGTTAAAGCCTCTGCCTTCCGCCCAGGTCATGATCTCAGGGTCCTGGGATTGAGCCCCGCAACAGGCTCTCTGCTCAGCAGGGAGCCTGCTTCCCCTTCTCTCTCTCTGCCTGCCTCTCTGCCTACCTGTGATCTCTCTCTCTCTGTCAAATAAATAAAATCTTTTAAAGAAAAAGAAAAAGATCAATTAATCCAAATGGTTCTTTGAAATACCAACAAAACTGATAAGCCAAGACTGATAAAGAAAAAAGAAGACAGAAATTACCAAAATCAGGAATAAAGGTACAGATCATACCAGAGATTATAAGGAAACATTATTAACAATTTTATGACAAAAAATTAGTTGAAATGGCAAAATTCCTTAAAAGGCGCAATTTAACCCATCTCTGTCATGAAGAAATAGAAAATCTGAATAGATTATATCAAGTATATTACTTTTCTATTCCTTTGTAACAAATTACTACAAAATTAACATCTCAAAGTGATACTCTTTTATTATCTGAGTTCCACGGGCCAGGAGTCTGGATACAGTTAGCTAGGTTCCCTGCTCAGTCTCACAAGGCTGTAGTCAACATGGCAGTAGGGCTGGTTTTCATCTGGAGGCTTGACTAGGGAAAGATGGCATCCAAGCTCATTAAAGTTGTTGGCAGAATTCATTTCCTTGCTACAGTATGACTGATGGCCCAAGTCTTGCTGGAAGTCAGCTAGAAGTGCCCTTAAGACCAAGAGGAAGCATGAAGTCCCCTGCCATGTGGTCCTCACCCACAGTCTCTCACAACTCACAACATGGCAACTAATTCTTTAAGGCCAGCAACAGAATCTCTCCTCAGGAAGGACCCACTTCCTCTTTTAAGGGCTTTCACTTGATTATTTCATGTTTACCCTTTTAAAACCATAAACCAACTGATTTGAGACTTTAATTATGTCTCCAAAATCCCTTCATCCTTGCTGTTGTTGTAATATAATCAAGCCACAGAATTAACATCCCATCAGATTCACACACTTCCCTTCTCCCAAGGGCAAGGCATGTATATCATTAAGCAGAAATCCTTAGAGCATTTTCTAATTCTTCCTACTACCTCAAATAAAGAAATTGAGTTAGTATTTTAAAGTTTTCCCACAAATAAACAGGTCCTAATCGATTCTCTGGTAATGTTTGAGAAAGAAATAATGCCAATGTTACACAAAATCTTTCAAAAAATTATAGGCAGAGGAAATACTCAGAATTCATTTTTATCAAGCCAGTATTGTTCTAACATTAAAAACAGACAAAAATATCACAAGAAAATTACAGGATATGTGACATGAACATGGACACAAACTCCTTAACCAAATATAAGCAAAATTCTGGAGAAAGATTAAGCAAAGATTGTTTTAGAAAAGAAAGACTGAGGCGCCTGGGTGGCTCAGTGGGTTAATCCTCTGCCTTCGGCTCAGGTCATGATTTCAGGGTCCGGGGATTGAGCCCTGCATCGGGCTCTCTGCTCAGCAGGGAACCTGCTTCCCCCTCTCTCTCTGCCTGCCTACTTGTGATCTCTCTCTCTCTGTCCAATAAATAAATAAAATCTTAAAAAAAAAAAAGAGACTGACCACAATTATCATTTAAATATATGCAGAAAAGGCTTTGTTAATATCCACTAGTCAATCCAAAAAAAGCTTCTGTACCTAGGTTAATGATATTGTACCTGCATTGATTTTCTGGTTTTGGCAATGTACAGTGGTTCTGTAAAATATTAGAATTGGAGGAAATTTGATGTAGGGTGAACAAGAACTCTGCACTGTTTTTGGAACTCATTGTGAGTCTTAACCTTTCTCAAAATAAGATGTTAATTTTTAAAAATCCAGCAACCATTTACAATAAAAACTGTTAAGGAATTAGGAATAGAAGGAATTTTCTCAATCTGATAAGTGCATGTATTTAAAAAAAAAACATAGCTGACATCGTACTTAATGGTGAAAAATTGAATATTTTTCACCTAAGATCAGGAACAAGACAAAGTCTGTCTACTCTAGGATATCCACTTCTATTCAACATTGTACTAGCCAGTACAATCAAGCAAGAAAAATAAAGGTTTCACTCATATTTGGAACATAAGGAATAGAGCAGAGGACCACAGGGGGAGGGGGGGGAAATTGAATGAAGAGAAATCAGAGAGGGAGACAAACAATGAGAGACTCTGGACGCCAAGAAACAAACTGAGTGTTATAGAAGGGAGGGTGGCGGTGGGATAGGGTGACCGGGTGATGGGTATTAAGGAGAATACATGTTGGGTGTTATATGCAAGTAATGAATCGGTGAACACTACAACAAAAGCTTGTGATGTACTATATGTTGGCTAACTGAACATAATGAAAAATTTAAAAAAAGAAAAAAAGAGAAAGAAAGGTATACAGATTGGAAAGAAAAATTAAAATTATTCATTCATAGATGACACGATCTGTACATAGAAAGTCCTTAAAAATCTACCAAAAATTTTTATTTAAACTGGTGAGTGAATTTAGCAAGATCACAGGATGCGAGATCCATATATAAAAGTCAATTGAATGGGAAATCTCTGTAACTTCCACTCAGATCTTCTTGTAAACCTAAAACTGCTCTAAAAAATAAAGTTGAGGGGCACCTGGGCGGCTCAGTGGGTTAAAGCCTCTGCCTTCAGCTCAGGTCATGATCTCAGGGTCCTGGTGAACCCCGCATCGGGCTCTCTGCTCAGTGGGGAGCCTGCTTCCCCCTCTCTCTCTGCCTGCCTCTCTGCATACTTGTGATCTCTCTCTCTATCAAATAAATAAATAAAATCTTAAAAAAATAAAAAATAAAAAAATAAAAATAAAGTTGATTTTTTAAAAAATCAATTGTATTTCTAGATGCTAGTGGCCAAAAATCTCAAAATATTAAGAAAACAATTCTATCTATAATTAGATTGAAAAGTAAAATATTTATGATTAAATTTAACAAAAGAAGGGCATGATATATACACTGAAAACTGCAAAACATTGCTGAAAGTTAAAGAAGATCTAAACGAAAAAAGACATACCACGTTATTGGATTAGAAGACATTATTATCAATATAGCAGTTCTCCCCTAGATTCTATATGTATAATTTCAACTCTATTCCTATCAAAATTCCAGCAGGCATTTTTCAGAGATTTGACAAGCTGATCCTAAAATTTATATGGAAATGAAAGATTTAGAAGGGCCAAGGCAATTTTTAATAAAGAAATACAAATTTGTTGAATGTGCATTAACTTATTCCAAAACTAATCATAAAGGTATACTAATCTAGAGAGTGTAATAATATTGAAGTATGGACAAACATATATCAATGGAACAAAATATAGAGTCCAGAAATAAAACTCTCATCCCTATGGTCAACAGGGTTTTGACAAAGAGGCCAAGACAATCCAATGGGAAAAGAAGAATTATTTCAGCAAACGATGCTAAAACAATTGGATATTCATGAGGGAAAAAATAAACATAGATCCTTGGTTCACATTACGCATAAAAACTAATTCAAAATAGAACACAGACCTAAATATAAGAGCTAAAACTATAAAACCTCTAGAAGAAAACATAGGAGAAAATCTTTCTGACATTGGTTTAGGCAAAAATTTATTCAATGTGTGTGACATCAAAAACCTTATTCATAAAAGAAAACATTGGAACATGGATCTCATAAAAAAATTTAAAATTTTTGCTCTTCAGAAACAACTTTAGGAAAATGAAAACAGAAGCATAGGCTGAAATAAAGTATTTGAAAATTGTATATCTGTTAAAGAACTTGTATCTGGAATATATAAATAACTTGAAACTTAGTGGGACAATCCAATTTTTTTAAATGGACAAACGATTTGAATAGACATTTCATCAAAAAAGGTGTATGAATTGCAAATGGACATGTGAAAAGATCTTCAGCAGCCTTAATATTTAGGGAAATGCAAATTAAAACCACAAAAGAATGGCTGAAAAATAAAAGACCAAAAATTGCAGGTGTTGGCATGAATGTGAAGAAACTTAGAAACCTTCTATGGTACTAGTTGTGATGTACAATGGTACAGTCACTTTGGAAAATAGTTTGGTGGTTTCTTGAAAAGTTGAATGTATATTTCAACTTGAATATATATATGAATATATTTCACATATGACCCAGCAATTCCACTCCCAGGTGTCTTCTCAAGAGAAATGGTAATATATGTCCACACAGACTTATGCACTAATGCTCATAGCAGCATCCTTTATAATAGCTAAACACCAGAAAAAAGCAAATGTCTATCAATCAATGAATGCATAAACAAGATACAGCATATTGATACTTGAATACTATTTAGCAATACAAAAGGAATAACTACTGAGACATATAGATGAACCTCAAAAATACTGTAAAAGAAGCCATACACAAAGACTCTACGTAGTTCCAATTATATGAAAATTCTAGAGAAGATAAAACCATAGAAACAGAGAGGGGATCAGTGGTTGCCTGAGGCTGGCAGTGGAAGTGAAGACTGCTGCCAGTAGGCACAAAAGAATATTTTGGGGTAATAGAGTGTTCTTAAATTGGGTTATGGTGACGATTGCACTCAAAGTCATTGAACTGTGCACTTAAAATGAATGGATATTAATGATACTAAATTATACATTAACAAGGTTGTTTTAGAAACCAATAGATATTTGTCAAAGAAAATGAAAATGGAAGGGGCACCTGGGTGGCTCAGTCATTAAGCATCTGCCTTTGGCTTGGTCATGATCCCAGGGTCCTGGGATCAAGCCCTACAACGGGGTCCCTGCTCAGCAGGAAGCTTGTTCTCCCTCTCCCACTCCCCCTGCTTGTGTTCCCTCTCTCGCTGTGTCTCTCTCTGTCAAAAATAAATAAATAAAAAATCTTAAAAAGAAAGCAAAGAAAATGAAAATGGAAGATAAATTTCTTGACCCACTATCTTACTATTAATTTAATTAGTTACTACTTTGGTTTATATTCCTCCAAATAATCATGATATGCTAGAATGTGTTTAATTGGTCCACTATTCTTGGATTATTAGCTTATTTCAAGTCTTCCACCAATAAATAATGCTAAAATAAACATTCCTTATACACATATTTTTGTTTGAGTGCCTAATTATTACCTCAGGATAAATTCCCAATTTAGACTTAGTTACTCAAAGTATGTATTACTTTTCTATTGCTGTGGAACAAATTATCACTAACTTTGCAACTTCAAACAATGCACATTTATTACCTCAGAGATTTTGTGGGTCAGGGGTCTGGCAGGGCTTAGCTGGGTTTTCTTCTCAGTGCCTCACCAGGCTGCATTAGAGCTGTGAGCCAAAACTACAATCTTGTCTGGGGCTCAGGGTTCTTTCCAAGGTCAATGCTGTTTGCAGAATTCAGTTCCTTGTGGTTGAAGTTCTGTTGCTCAGCTCTGAGACAACCTACGATTCTTTGCCATGTGGCCAACTTCACAGCATCATAGTTTTCTTCTTCAAGTGGAACAGAAGAGTACCTACTATGCTTCTTGTCACTCACCTCTGGACTCTTTTTTAAAAAACTCACCTGATTAGGTCAGGCCCATTGAGGATAATCTCTCAATTGTTTAACTCAAAGTGAAGTGATTGACAACCTTCATTATAACTGCAAAATTTCTTCACTTTGGTAATATACTCAAGGAGAGAGAATTGTACAAATATATAGAACACAATGCAGGAAAACTAGAGGCTCTGAGAAGTCTACCCTTCACAAAAATTTGTGTATTTGTTAAGATTATGGTTCAAATTGCCAAATTTTCTGAAGAACACTTATATCCCCACCAATTGAATGCTAGTTTCCCCAGGGCTGGTTATTATCATTATTTTTTATATTTGCCAAAGATAGGCAAATATTGCTGGATTGGGACTATTGGACAGGGGTTTGGCAATGAGAGAATAAGTCTTGCATTTTTTTGTTACTATGAAAATTATTATCATCTGGGGTGCTTGGGTGGCTCAGTCAGTTAAGCATCCAACTCTTGATTTCGGCTTAGGTCATGATCTCAGGGTCTTGAGATAAAGCCCCATGTCAGGCTCTGCACCGGGCATGGAGCCTGTTTAATATTCTCTCTCCCTCTGCCCCTGCCCCTCCCCACCCTGCCCGCACTCTCTCTCTCTCTCTCTCTCTAAAACAAAACAAAACAAAGAAAAGATTATTATGGTCTTTGGCAATTTTTACTTTTCCTTTGTAAAACATCCATCCATTTATTTGTTTTCCTCTAGAGGTAACTCTCTTTTTTTTTCTGTTCCAAGTTTTTATTTATTTATTTATTTTTAAAGATTTTATTTATTTATTTGAGAGAGTGAGTGAGAGAGAGCATGAGAGGGAAGAATGTCAGAGGGAGAAGCAGACTCCCATGGAGCTGGGAACCTGATGTGGGACTCGATCTCTGGATTCTGGGATCATGACCTGAGCCAAAGGCAGTTGCTTAATCAATGGAGCCACTCAGGCACCCCTCAAATTTTTATTTAAATGCCAGTTAGTTAACATAAAGTGTAATATTAGTTTCAGGAGTAGAATTTAGTGATTCATCACTTACATACAACAAACAGTGCTCATCACAAGTGCCCTCCTTAATACCCATCACTCATTTAACCTATCCCCCACCCACCTCCCTCCATCAACCCTCGGTTTGTTCTCTGTGGTTAAGAGTCTTTTATGATTGCTTCTTTTTCCCCATATTCATCTGTTTTGTTTCTTAAATTCCACATATGAGTGAAATCATATGGTATTTGTCTTTCTCCGACTGACTTATTTCACTTAGCATAATACTCTCTAGCTCCATCCACATTATTGCAAATGGCAAGATTTCATTCTTTTTGATGGTTGAGTAATATTCTATTGTACATATGCATGTATATATATGGCTAACTTTCTGGTACTTGTTGCTTTGAAATCTCATTTTGAATATTAAGAATATTAATTATTAATGGTCCATATAGCAAGTATTTCTCTTGATATAGTTTCCTTTAACTTGGTTATAGTGCCTTGCACCATGGGAAAAAAATTAACTATCCAAATTAGACCTACTAACTTTTATAGTTTCTTTTCTTTGTGTTTTATGTTTGTACATGTTTTTCTGAGCGTTTTCTTCTAAAGGAAGAGTCAGATGGGATTTCCAAGTTCTATCTCAGATGACAGAGATTCTAGACTAGGTGAATATATACAAAGATGAAGTTTCTGATAATGTAGCCCCATTGGTCTTCTAATTGTTATGTAAACCAATGCTTAACCTAAGTTGTCCAGACAGAAAGATGAATGCATCATTCCTTCTAAAGGATTGGCCAGGGAAATCTACACATTGGTCTGTTATTTGTTCAGGACACCAGGGGTCGGCTCCACTATTTTTTTAATTTCTTGTCCTTAAGCTATCAAATTATAGCTTGGAGTATTTGAAAACAAATAAGGACATGAGCTCAGCTTTCTTCTAGAACATTTAATTTTGATCTTGAGTTGTATCCCTATCTCTAAGCACTAATTCTGTATTATACTTAATATCCCCATTTCAATTTGGGACCTAAAACTAATCTTATTTTTTATTTTTTTTAGATTTTATTTATTTATTTGACAGAGAGAGATCACAAGCAGGCAGAGAGGCAGGCAGAGAGAGACGGGAAAGCAGACTCCCCACTGAGCAGAGAGCCCAATGCGGGGCTTGATCCCAGGACCCTGAGATCATGACCCGAGCCGAAGGCAGAGGCTTAACCCACTGAGCCACCCAGGTGCCCCTAATCTTATTTTTTAAAAATATAAAACATTTTGGATAACCAAGAGAGCATGCCTTTCAGGCAAGATCACTTCTCCCTGCTGCATGAAAACAGTAATGATGAAATATTTGCTTGACAGAAACACAATCACTATATGATTTATCTGTTAAAAACTCGCCTCAAGTCCCTCCTTCATTTACAGATAAGTAAACCATAATGGAAGAATATAAGTTCCATAAGCCTTCCTTGAAGTCTCTGGCATTAAATTTCCTCATCTATTAAATACAGAAGTTAAACTGGCAGATCTCTGAGGTCCTGCTCAAATAAAACATTTGGATTCTACTTGACGTTTGACTCAAGGTTTTCTACGTACATTCTTTCTTTGGCTCTTTCAAACCCCCAGTCCTAAGTGTGCCTTCAGGTTCTTCCTCTTTTAATTTTCAGATTCCTATTACGCATTCTTGTAAAATACCCTATTATCATTTCAAAGTCAATATATTCAAAACCAAACTCTTGCCATCTTTCTCAAACTTCTCAGTTTCCCTATTCCTGGGATTTGTTCCACTCTCCTTGCAAAAATAAGAGTCACGTTTCATCATCTTTCTCTCTCTCCATGTTCAAGGCCAGAATATTTGTCCACAGCAATATTTGTCTCCTTAACTCTCGTTCAATTTTTTTCAACATATTAGGTCAGTCTCTTAGAATGTCATTCCAGAACTCAATGTTGAAAATTCTTTATCTCCTTTATTGCTTTTGATATGATTACTACAAAAACACTGTAGCCACGTTGACATTCCCATCATTCCCTTTTGTCTTATGAATTCAGAACAAACTACAGAGCCTGGCAATGAAGCCCCCTCTGCAACCTACAGAGCCTTGCTTTCCAAACTTTTGTCTTCCCCCCATATCCCGGCTTATGCTCAATGTTTTAGCCATACAGAATATTTCCTACTTCCTGAACACATCTTGTATTTTGCTATTTCCTTGCCTTTTTAGTTTGATTCTGAATTCTTATTTTCAGTGTTTAAAGTTCCTGCAAATGTTTGGGATATCCACTTTAGCTAAAACAAGAAAAAATAATAAGTATTAACTCCAAATCTTTATATCCATTCAAAAAATTATTTCTTTTTCTTGGGGCCAAAAAAATGTTACAAATCAATGAGATACAATAGAACTTTACAATAAAAGCAGACACTGAGGGTTGAGTGTGTTAGAGGTAGGTGACCTCTCGAGAGTATTCTCTAACCTCCCCTCCTCCCACTGGTAAAGATCAAGGGAGGGAGCCTGTTATTGAAGTCACGTACCTATTGGGGAACAAATCTTGGGCCAAAATTTAAACAGTTTTCTATAGTTCAAGGAACTATCAAAAACCTTTTTTTTCTATAGGACCAGGCCCCTCATTCTCTCAACAAAGAGGTATTTAGTGCCAGCAGTGCGTCATGTGCTTGTCCTGGGAACACATAAATGAAAAATAGCCCTGCTTTCTAGGAACACACTCTAGGAAGACGAGATGTATGTGGACAGGTAAATGTAGTGAAAGGTGATAGGTTCTGTGATAGAAATTGTGCATTTTTCTAACTAAAAGGAGGAGATAATCAGCTCTACTTGTTATGACAGGGGAAAGCAGAAGGATTTCATAGATAAGGTAACCCCTTGAGCTCAAAATAAAAAGATGTGTTTACCGGGGTAGACCAGCAAGGAACCAAGACAACTTGAAGGCACAAAAACATGAATTGAAAGTTAAAGTACAAGAGACATATCAAATTTAAAATCGGAAAACAAGGCAAGCTCCAAATTGTGAAGGGACTTATGTGCCCTGCAGCAGTGTTTGGAATGATAATTACTATTGTTATTACATTATTATTATTACTGGTTATCAGTTTCTTATTATAATTAATGGGTTCTAGTAACTGATCACTTGCTATGATCTCTGTAATAAGTTACTTACACTGACAAAGAAACTGAGAATCAAAGATGAATTCACATGCCTAAAGCAACATAGTTATTAAATATTAGAGCCAACCTTTGATCAGGTCCACCTGATTTCAAAGTTAAACATGAATTACGCTATAATCCATCTTTAGTCTGTGGACCATATGAAACCATTAGAATATTTTAAACAAAGAAATATGAATGGATTCTTGTCTTGGAATAGAGTTACATCACTCAATATGGTAGCCACTAGTCACACTGAAAATCAAATAATAATAATTTAAAAAGTCAGTCGCTCAGTTGCAGTTGCTACCTTTCAAGTGTTCAATAGCCTCATGTGACTAAAGTCTACTATATCGGACAACACAGAATGAATGTTTCTATCATCACAGAAAGTTCTCTTGGATAGCACTGGTATAGAGGATGCACTGGAGTCTTGCAAGACGGGGAAATGAGCATAGAGAGACCATTACCCAGGACAAGTGAGAGACTATTAGAGAAAAAAATAAGGCTCTAATAGCAGAGGCTTAAACCAGTGACTTCCAGAGTGTAATTTGCCCCTTCCTAACCACTCAACCAGCAGCATCAAATCATCTGCCATCACTGAAGTGTGAGGCCAATGATTTAGAGAAAGGGACAGCTTTATAAAATATGGTGCAGAAATACAAGCAACTTTGGCCAACTGTGGGGTATACAGGGGAAAAATGAATCTAGGATAACTCCACATGGGTTGGTGAGTATAAAGGAGAAACATATTCAAGGGCAAGATAATGAGTTTGAGT